>JAFIRS010000791.1:0-545009 GCA_018342105.1 Gonioctena quinquepunctata
GGTCCTAAATACTTCATTGAAAACATGTTTCCAGACTTTTTCCAACCGATTTTCAGTTTTAAGTTTGACATTGCAATTATGTCAAATTCCAGTAACAGTAACTAAGTGTCAAAATCCTAGCTGGCCTTACGTAAATAGAAAGAGTTTTGACAAATTGAAAATTGAATTGCAAATTTCACAAAATCTGTCAATTTTAGGGGCTAAGTCTAATAACAAAATTGTAGGAATAAAGTAGTTCTTCAAAATGGCGACATAACATACGGGGTGTTTCATTTAAAAAATCAAGTTTTTGATATTCGAAGTTTGTCAAGTTAATGCCTCTGTATAAAACGTCCTGTTTGAAATGTAATTTTCAGTCCATACCGACATTTCATCTGACTCTTGGTGTTGTATGTCTCAAATAATTCTGCTTAAATTTTATCCATAAATTTTTTATGATGGCATTTCTGGTGGTCTGTTTTTCCGAAGATTTTCTTACTTTCAGCAATAACTTGACAACGCCGCAAAATTTTCGAAAAAAGAAAATACTTCCTCATGTACAACATTTTGCTCAGTTCAACGGCGAAAAAATTTAGAGGGAGGTCCATTCAAAAAAATGATGATTCGTATTGCCCCGCTTCGAAGGAACACTCTGCATATTCCACAATATTTTCAAAATAAGTAACAAAGTAAACCATTTAACTTTTAGCTGAAACATTTTATCATACTCCTCATTATAGGCGAGATACTGTACTTCTTCACACTAATGGGATTAATTAGCGAAATGGAAAACACCATCAGCTAACGTCATCTCAACGCAACTAGAGCAACTAAAACATTATCGACTGAAATGTCCTGCTGAAATAAGAGAGAGAAGTCTGTGACATATCGATCAGGACTAAGACTTTTCCATTTTGATGAAATATTAGCTAGCTGTTTACATGTCACAGACTCCTGTCTCTTATTGCATTTTCCGACTATGGAAGGAAAACTTGATTCATCCACATGGGATTGAAGTCTTTTCTAACTTTCGGTGAAAGTGTTAAGACAAAACCCGCGCACTCACCAAATCTTTGTAATATAAATTATTATTTTCTGACGATCTTGGTGAGAGTACTAGGTCATAGTTATGAAATTGTATTGTCATCGGTTCCTTATACTTTTCAAAATTTCAAATGAATCTGACGTCAGAGTAGGTGAAAATTATTATTTCCAAGATTCCGTTACAGACATACATTCATACATATATACAGGTGGAACTAATAGAAGCGTATCCAAATATGAAATTCCAGGGTCGATTTACCTCTTCGAGGATAGAGTTTCAAATATGATTTATTTCTCGCCCAGAGGGGTTCCACTCCCTACGGGAACAGTAAAGAATAGCACATCCATATCTCATTCTGATTCTGAGATAACAATCCATACTCCAAAAGCTTCTGTTCGAGTAGATATTGCAGTTTATCATTCATTATCCCTTCGGAATTGATGTAAAATCAACAACCAATCATTTTCTTCAGGATTTATAAAACTTTTAACAAAATAAACCGACGAAATACGGAACTGAAAAGTAAAAATAAAATAAACCTTCTTAGTCTCAGTAACTAAGTCCTAAACTAATGTAAGTAACTAATTTTGAGTCGGCGCCAAACAAACAAGCAAATAAATTAGGTAAGGCTTAAATGATGGCATCGAGTTGCGCGGTGACATTCTGATAATTTTGAAGTAATTTAATGATGTTCGTTGATTGTTTGTTTGCGCCGACTCAAAATTAGTTACTTACATTAGTTTAGGGCTTAGTTACTGAGACTAAGAAGGTTTATTTTATTTTTACTTTTCAGTTCCGTATTTCGTCGGTTTAATTTTTGTTGAAAAGTTTTTTATTTTCAATTTTTATGGCTAAAATATACTAATTACTACCTACTTGTTTTGATTACTTCCAAAATACATACTTACCCACCTTACTTCAACTATTACCAGTTAAATAATATGATTATCTACTTTTACTATTTGTTGTAATATAAATTATTTTTGTTGTTCTGGTTAGTTCATTTCATTACTTTGTATATCATTCCATCCTCTCATAGGATATAATTGTTTTGACGGATGTGGAACAGAAATAATGTCAGTAGCGATCTGTCATTGTCAACTACGTATGTGTGTGTTGTGTCAATGTTCATAAGTGAAAAATCAATTATCCCTATTTTTTTACCGTAAGGGTATATAATTCCATTCGAAATCTAAATATAAGGTATACCCTATCTATTAAGAAAAGAATCATCCAAATCGAAGAACCCAGTACAAAGTTATGCCTGATAGAATCGGTTAACGGACCAGAATTCAGAGGGTGAGTGATCAATATCCTTCATTTTGCTACCCTTAGGGGCGAATTTCATCTTTTGAATTCAAATAGGGCCACCTTCGAAGTACACCCTATCCACTGATAAAAGAATTATAGGAATCGGACGCCTCAGTAAACAGTTATGCGTGATCATACATAAAAAAATGATGGAAAAAAAAAATCGGGTCGACTAGAGAACCTCCTCCTTTCTGGTTTCGTCGGTTAAAAGAAGTTTTATCTCAGGCCTAAACCCTGAAAGAAATAAAAATGTTCAAAAACTAAGAACCGACTACGGAAAACATCACGCTCTGAAAAGTAAGAAACAAGAAAATATTCAATTATTTATCGTCTAATAAGTAGACAACTTATATATTTCAATTTAACACTTAGATATAGTGATGTTCAGAGGATAGCCGTGATGCATGCCACCTTGCCCTAAGGTTTGCTTACTCAACAATACATTTTGGATATTATTTAGGTGAATGCAATAATTTGTAATATATATATATATATATAGATATATATATATATATATTTATATATATATATTATATATATATATATATATATATATTTATATATATATATATATATATATATATATATATATATATATATTTATATACAGTGTGACCATTTAAATGGAACCACCCTGTAAAAATCCGCATTTTCAGTCATTATTGAATTTTAGTTTCATTTCCCAAGGCACTTTTGGTTTTTCTTTGTCAAAACGGCAAAGTTTATTAGACAATTTTGTTTTCAAATTTGACTACACCACTGGATTCGTAGTCGTTATAAATGGAAACCATCAGAATTTCATTAAAATATTGGTTAACAACGAAGTTACAACAACTTTAATTTTGGAAACAAAGTATTTGATTATAATTTTTATTTAGATTATAGACATATTTGAAATCTGCAAACACTGCCGATACAAAGAAGAACACCAGTGCATTTGTACAGCGAAAATCCGAAGTCAATAGCTCATTCCGTTCTACAGTTATAACTCCTGAAAGTATGGTAATGTGAGCGATTTGTGTTGGAAGCGATTTTGTAATAAAAATCTGACTACGCCACTGGATTTGTGAATTATATTCCCTTAAAATCATTTATTTAAGTTTAGGTTATAAGGGTATTCGAAAATAACAGAAAATTAAAATTCATTTTCAAGTTATGCAGTCTTCCATAACCGATAAAAACGAATCAAGTTTTAAAGTATAAAATTATAGATTCAATAATAAAACAGAAAGCAGGACAAAAAAACTCCCTTTGAAATTCTGCAAAACTCAACAAAAACAAGCCTTCTTAACAAGGTATCAATAATTTGAGGAAAGCTGAACTAATACATTAGGCATAGGTATTGTACTAAATCAATAGTAGGCTGTGATTTAGTGCACCACAAATCGCTCACATTACCATACTTTCAGGAGTTATAACTGTAGAACGGAATGACCTATTGACTTCGGAGTACAAATTCACTAGTGTTCTACTTTGTATCGGCAGTGTTGTCAGATTTTAAATATGTCTATAATCTAAATAAAAATTATAATCCAATACTTTGTTTCCAAAATTAAAGTTGTTGTAACTTCGTTGTAAGCCAATATTTTTTAGAAATTCTGATGGTTTCATTTATAACGACTAAATCCAGTGGTGTAGTCAAATTGAAAACAAAAATTGCCAATAAACTTTTGCCGTTTTTCACAAAGAAAACCATAGAGTGCCTTGAAATTGATAAACTAAAGATTGACTGAAAATCATTCAGGTGTTCCAATGGTACACTTATTATATATAATATATATATATAATATATTTATTTGAGATTGACTAAAATGTATATCTACTATGGTTATATTATAATATAATTATATATATATATATATATATATATATATATATATATATATATATATATATATATATAATCGTGTTCTTTAGTTTTTCAAACTTTAATTTTATTTTTGGTTGTTTACAGGAGAGAGTGAAAACCACTACCGAGTATAATAACAGTTGTTATGTTAAGCCACGTAAATACAGAGAAATTTTTCTACGATACAAAACAACGTAACATTCTTGATAAACAGTAAAGGTCAATATGGACCACATGCTAGACTAAAACAGCTGATAAGCCTACGATCGTTAAATCATACGTTGTTATCGGGAGACAATTAAAATGCTTTTAAAAATAATTACCAAGAAATACCCCTTGTAGACCGGACGCATAAATCATTCATCTAGGAGCGAAAACAAAGATTATTGACTGCTACTGGGTACATTCCCAGCGAGATAAGAAAATCAGTTTTATTTATTACCGAAACATATCCATAACTCTAACACCCGTCTAGACGCCATAAATTCACCGCGTATGACAGAAACAAAACAACCCATTAATTATTTTTATTACGACCAGTTGAAGATAATTATAATCGCTAGGCGCGGTTAGACAAATTATCACGTGATCCGATGAAGGGTTATAAAAGCGTGAGTTTCATATCAACAAAGGGCATTCGGTGTTCGACAGTGAACAAAGAGCATGTAACCTCAAAGTAAGGTTAGAATGCAAGTTAGTTCAGAACAGTAGTCCGTGGAGTAATCATGTCATTCTCAAAAGTGCGGTATAAAAGGCAGTCTAATTACAGTATCGTGCAATAGTAATGAGAGTTTCCAAACCAGTGTAGTTAATTCAGCAAACCTCAAAAACCTTAGAAAAACTTTATCTGTATACGAATATACCGGACGAATTAATTAGAATAACCGATTGACGCGGGAGAAAACGAACTGATAATAATAACTTCTAAGCTAATTGCCGTTTAAAACTACTCCAGTGAATAAGTGTTAAGCAGGGTGAGTCTCATGTTTGTTTTTCTGTATTTATGTTTATGGCAAAACCCAACCCATTAAAATGTGTATGTGTCTATAAAGTATGTCCATAGTTTTCAAGATCACCAAGTTTTCAAAAAGAGAATTATTGTTAGTCGTTTGCAGCACTTGATTGCAAGATTTCTTTTAGTAAAATTATTTCCATTCCAATTATTGCCCATTGCAGAATTATCTGCCAATACGCTACATTAGTTTTCATTGTATGAATATTGTTTGCCTATCATTTCCTAGTTGAGAGAATTTGTGAAGTTTTATTAATATATATATACCTTCTTAACTTTTATGAGTGCCTTATTATTTTATGAATAACCTTTCGAATCTTTCTGAACGGTAGTACTTCCTGAATAAACAGCCCATGTTCCGGTATTGAAAGAAAGGATATTGATATTTGTAGACCGCTCCATATATCATCTCCGGTTCGACTATATTCATATAGTCGATGCTCTTAATACCGTTTTTCCAACCTAACGAATAACGTCTGGTATTACAGGTGTGGTGGGTTAGTTCACAACACCCCGTAGTCCAGTCGTCAACATTGGTAGTCAGGTGTGTGGTTTTCCCAACACCCTGTATAGCCCAGAGTGTAACATTGATGTTAGGTGTGCGAGTAATAATTGAGGAAGTACATTAACGCATATATGATATTTTCCACAGAAAAAAAAAAAGTGTCAAACAAAAATTGAATTTGAATTTTTTTTTTAATAAATATTTTAATTTTTTATTTTTACAAATAATTGTCAGTGGAAAAAAGACTAATTTGAACAGAAGTAAATGAGTAGAAAAATTGTGAAAATAGTTTAGTATTAGTTAGTATAATATCGTTGTTATTTTGCAAGCACGATATTGGGAAAATAAATATATATAGCGTTTATACCGATCAAAAACTCAGGAAGTATTCGAAAAGGCAATTGAAGTTTTATTTTCAATCAATGGAGATTTTTATTGAAATAATTAAATCATGGAAACTCAGACAACAGTGCCGAGGGTTAGGTATGAACCGCAAATTAGTATCACTTTGGATAATATTCCTTTTTATAATGGTACCACAGAAATCAAAGATTTTATTCGTGAAATTGAGGATTTGGCAGCTGTAGCAAAATGGACCGACAGTCAAATAAGTTCTATAGTTAGATTAAAACTGAAAGGCATCGCTAGATTATTTATTGAAGCAGAATATAGTTTACAAAATACAGACAACTGGCAATTAATTAAAAAGGAATTATTGAAGCAGTTTAGCAAATTGAAATTACCTGGAGAAGCACAAAAATAATTTTTGAATTGTTATCAAGAAAAGAATGAATCAGTTAGGAATTTTTTCATAAGATTAAAAATATGTGCATCAAAGATAAGGCACCTCACAGGAAATAATAGAATTGACAATGTATTAGAGCAAAAATACGAGCAAGATTTATTGGTACAATTTGCAATTGGATTGTTAGATCCTGTTAGAAAAAAAGTTTTATCTGAAAGTCCTGTCAGTTTGAAGAAGCCATAAATTAGCAGAAAAGAAAATTAATTGAGAAATTAGAATACACCGAATATGAATTTCAGAACTTTCAATGCGAATATAATATTGTGCACACATTGTAACAGAAAAGGTCACACAGCAGGAGATTGTTATATGAAAAATTGCGTATGCCTAACATGTCAAGAAGTCGGACATATGTCATATCGTTGCCCAAATAGGAATAGTTTTCAAAAGAAGAGATTGAATGATTCAGGAAAATGGTTTTCCAACTACGCTAAGGAAAAACGATTTAAATATGGAAAATTGAATAGACATAGGAAAAGGGTTCCCAACCATTCGAAAGAAAATAGATTTCAATCTCATAGAAGCAGGAATGAACGAGGAAATATTAGGAGAATAAATTACAGACAGCAAATAGGAAATAGTTATGGAAATGGCAGAAAAAACTATTTAAATAGTGAGAGGCAAGAGGAAAATATACTAATCGACGATGAACAGAAAAATGTTATTAATTTAGAAATAGCAGGAATTTTGAGACATATATCCGTAGATATGAGATCTCAAGTATCAGTGGCTCATATTAATATTGTTAGAGGTATGAAATTAAATTATGATTTGCCGTATCACCTCAGAAAAAGACAAGGAAATTTCACTCAGTATATTGGCTCGGTTATATTGCCAATCAAAGTAAAGGAAGGAAAAGTTATTGAACATGAATTCTTAATAGTTGAAAATGATCATCGTAGTACTGAAATAACACTGGAATTAGATTTTTTACGAAAATATGACGTGCAAATTGATTGGAGAGAAAATCAAATGTATTTATCAGGGGAAATTATCGAGTTGAAGAAGAAAATCCAACACATATGCCAAACGAATCGGGATGACGAACAGAGGAAGTTGCAAAATAGATTTGAAGAAGTAGAAAAACGATTGAGAGATGTCACGATCAGGATGAATGATTGGATGAATTCTGGAGAAAAATTAGGATTGAAAAAGGAAAGCGCGCCCAAAGCAATCCGCGAAGTATTTATCAACAGATTTTCATGCCATGAAACGAGACGTACAACTTCGAATCAAATAGAGATATCAGGGACCGGTGATTTAATTGTGACACCAGGTTTAGAAAAAACAGTTTCAAAGATGTCAGCGACTGGTGATTTAAAGGAGACGCTAGTCTGCAAAGAAATAGTTGAAATTGAAGAATATGGAAAATCGTCTGGAACAAGAGAAAAGCGAAACATGCGTTTGAACGAGCCACAAGAGAGAAGAGAGGAATTTAGAAAAGTGCCACCTATGGAAAATGGAAAAACCGACGCACTCTGTACATTAGGACCGATAGTCACAAGTGACAGTCGACAAGTGGAAATGCCTACGTATAGGTACGAGCATTTCCTACCTGAAGGAACGGAGAGATGTAACGGAACATTGCCCATACAGCACTACAGCGAGGATGAAGAAAATTATAGTCAGATAATGGAAAAAGTTGGTATGAAAGCTTTTGAAAGTGAAAATATTCCAGGAAGTAGCCAGACATATTCAGGGAGAACGGAAATTGCAACGGTTAATGCATCAAGGAATCGAAGGAAGGTGATAAATGTAGAAAATAGTAAATCATTGGAAGATAGTTTGAGAGATAGTTACAAATCACCCAAGGGAGATGCTCTATCCACCAGGAAGTTGGAATCTGCCAAGCACCTAGGAATAACAGTCGCCAAAGATAAGATTTTTTCTACAGTAGTAAATCACAAGGATGAAAATGTCTTGCCTAAGGACAAAATTCTACCGCCCAGATTTTTGAATGTATGTAAAGTTCAAGCAAAAAGTATAGTGAACTCCGAAGATACGAAAGTAAAGAAAGAAATAAACCCCGAAGTGAAAAAGATTAGAACTTTAGCCAGACAGAAAGGAAAATCTAATTTAATTTTAAAAAAAAAAAAAAAAACCCCAAAAAAATTAATTTCCAAAGGAAAATATAATTTAAAAAAGACATCGCACGTTAATTTTGAACTCCAACCAGTGAAAGAAACAGAGAGTCAAATAATAAACGATGATCGATTCAACAAGTATATGAATGGAAGCGTTCGACAAGCGACACAAGAAAATGAGGTAAAATTAGATCAAGTTTTAGTTCAAACTCAAGAAAATATGCCAGATGAATTACCAATAGTTAATGCCGAAAATATAGGAAAATGTCAGCCAAGTGAAATGTCCAAAGAAAATGAAGAAAACATTTCCGAAAATAAATTCCCCCTTACACAACCCATGACACGCGGCACTGTTCAAAAGACACCCATGAAAAATTTGGTTCAATCAATTATATATCAGTAAACAAGAAAATTTTCAGTATGCACCAGAATGTAGGAACGTATATATAGTATGGTAATTTTATAGTTTTAGCAGACTGCAAAAGACGCAGAAAAATTGAAAAAAAATCCCTGAAGGTAAATTTGCCAAAGCATATTTATAGTTACAATGGACTTGTAAAAATTGGAATGAATAATAATACGAAATGCCCCGATACTTTAATGAAAAAAAAAAACGGAACTAAATTGATTGTATCATAGTACGGGAACAAACTAAAAAAAATATATAAGGAATCAACGCAAAACGGGAAACGCGAACAGGGACAATTTTATCAAGGGTTTTGATGTAAAATAACGACAGTAAATTCCCCGGGAAATTCAAGCAAAGCTATTTTGAGACGGATATAGTTCATTACAGGTCATAGAAAAAACGAAGAATGGACGAAAGAACTGAAATGAAACACTGTACGGATTACAGACTATACAAACCACAAACGCGATATGTTATGAAAATTAATGCAAATAGAAACAGTTATAGAATATCGAATCGCCGAGTTACATAATACAGATAAATAATATAATCACGATTTTCGGAAAATGTGTTTACGGATTTGTAGAATATTCACACTAGAACATCGCGACGTTTACAATTGTACAGTACCTAAGTAAAAATATTGATAAAATTTACTAACCGCGCATATATGGAAGGTTTTGATAGGAATATCGTGGACTATTATTGTTGAAACCCAAGAAAATATCTCTGAAACGATGGCAGTGGACAATCCAGCATGGCGAAGCGAAATGATGAGACCAGCAGATTATAGAGCATTGCGAATTCACAGTGTGGTTTGAGTTCAAGCACTCCGCACAGAATTCAGTAAACACCATTCACCAAGCAAATCACCTGTGTTAATGGTACCGCACAAAATAGGCGTCCCAGGAACGAAGATTTTTAAACGAATGAATTACCACCGTTTGACCACCGGAAACCGAACACCATTTACAACATTACGCCAACGAATGCACTTGCCACTGAACCAGAAAACACAGGCTGTGTTATCTGTCTAGCTCCCGATACCGACTACATATCACGGATCACTGACTCGAAAACGTATGGAAGGCTTTACAATCCCCAAAAGCCATATGGTTAGAGAAGATAAAACAAGGAACAAATCGTCCCGTACCGCTGCTACGTACCCTTACCCAGCGGCGTAGCAGGAAAAATTCCCAGAGGATCCAACGGATAGAGTCAAATTGATGCCCACCGGAATAGAAGTGAGAAAATCCCCCCGTTGAAGAAGGCGAGTACATACCCTTACAGTATGGAAATTACCCCATGGAAGAAAAAGACTTTATTGTGTGTTTGCATGATTATTTGCATGTTATTTTTAAGACAATTAGAATTAAGTACTGAGAAGTGAGGTTAATAACTTTGGTAATAGAGTATAATTATCCTCTAGAAGATGTAAACCGTAGTCCATTGTAATTGTCAAAGTAAGACTTATAAAATTTGTCGCTAGAATAGGATTACACTACAGCAAGTTAAAACATTTTGCTTATTGTTGGTGAAAGTGATGTTATTTTGAAAAAAAAAGATTTGAGTTTGTCAAATCTTTTTTGTAGAGGGTTGGGACGAGTGTTAAGCCACGTAAATACAGAGAAATTTTTCTACGATACAAAACAACGTAACATTCTTGATAAACAGTAAAGGTCAATATGGACCACATGCTAGACTAAAACAGCTGATAAGCCTACGATCGTTAAATCATACGTTGTTATCGGGAGACAATTAAAATGCTTTTAAAAATAATTACCAAGAAATACCCCTTGTAGACCGGACGCATAAATCATTCATCTAGGAGCGAAAACAAAGATTATTGACTGCTACTGGGTACATTCCCAGCGAGATAAGAAAATCAGTTTTATTTATTACCGAAACATATCCATAACTCTAACACCCGTCTAGACGCCATAAATTCACCGCGTATGACAGAAACAAAACAACCCATTAATTATTTTTATTACGACCAGTTGAAGATAATTATAATCGCTAGGCGCGGTTAGACAAATTATCACGTGATCCGATGAAGGGTTATAAAAGCGTGAGTTTCATATCAACAAAGGGCATTCGGTGTTCGACAGTGAACAAAGAGCATGTAACCTCAAAGTAAGGTTAGAATGCAAGTTAGTTCAGAACAGTAGTCCGTGGAGTAATCATGTCATTCTCAAAAGTGCGGTATAAAAGGCAGTCTATTACAGTATCGTGCAATAGTAATGAGAGTTTCCAAACCAGTGTAGTTAACTTCAGCAAACATAGAACCTCAGCCGATTCAAATCAAGTATTGAAGCTCCTAGTAAAAACACGAGTGAACAGTATAGTTTCCACAAATTGTAAAAGCTTCCAAAACAGAGATAGTAACGGGATTCCGAAATTTCAATGGTTCACGATCACTTAGAAAAACTTTATCTGTATACGAATATACCGGACGAATTAATTAGAATAACCGATTGACGCGGGAGAAAACGAACTGATAATAATAACTTCTAAGCTAATTGCCGTTTAAAATCCTGAATAAGGTTAACAGGGATCCTGTTTTTTTTATTTATTTATGGCAAAACCCAACCCATTAAAATGTGTATGTGTCTATAAAGTATGTCCATAGTTTTCAAGATCACCAAGTTTTCAAAAAGAGAATTATTGTTAGTCGTTTGCAGCACTTGATTGCAAGATTTCTTTTAGTAAAATTATTTCCATTCCAATTATTGCCCATTGCAGAATTATCTGCCAATACGCTACATTAGTTTTCATTGTATGAATATTGTTTGCCTATCATTTGTCCATAGACGATTGAGAGAATTGTGTGAAGTTTTATTAAATATATATATACCTTCTTAACTTTTATGAGTGCCTTATTATTTTATGAATAACCTTTCGAATCTTTCTGAACGGTAGTACTTCCTGAATAAACAGCCCATGTTCCGGTATTGAAAGAAAGGATATTGATATTTGTAGACCGCTCCATATATCATCTCCGGTTCGACTATATTCATATAGTCGATGCTCTTAATACCGTTTTTCCAACCTAACGAATAACGTCTGGTATTACAGGTGTGGTGGGTTAGTTCACAACACCCCGTAGTCCAGTCGTCAACATTGGTAGTCAGGTGTGTGGTTTTCCCAACACCCTGTATAGCCCAGAGTTCAACAGTTATACAGTGGGGGTTCCACTTCAAAATCCCATGCTTTTCTTCATAAAGGTTCATTTGGGTACTTTTTGGACCCGCGGCTATGAAGTCCAGGTATGTCCGAGGATATGTTACCAATCAGTTCTTCCATAGATGACGTATATACCTTTCGATTGCATCTCCTCATAGTTCCAAAAAATCTTCATTTTTCTATTCTGCGCATATAACAAGGTGTTTCTCACACACATATCAGTGTGACTAGACATGACCAATCGTAACCATTCGTAACCATCTGTGACCATACATGACCAAACATAACCATCCGCGATCACCATCCAGTTGGTTCGCATGACCATTCGTGACCACTCGTGACCATCCATGAATATCCGTGACCACTCGTCTTGACCATCCGTGACCAGTCATGACCAGTTGTGACCGTATATGTTCGTTCGCGATCATCCTCGTGATCATCCGTGTCCAGTCAGCCCGCGTAACCACTCGTGATCAGTTTCGAGTTCTAAGTTTTGAGTTCGCTATGTTTGATATCGCTGGTAGTGATAATCTTCAATATTAACCTCACCTTGCCGACCACTTTCAAATTCCTTTAATGTATAATATATTTGATGTTATTGTTGAAAGTTTCCGTCACCTTTTCTCCTTCGACTTCCAGAAAAATGTTGCGGACAGAAATGTAAGTATCTGTGGAAATCGTGAATATTTTGAGGATACTTAAGTCCACTTCAAGAATATAACCTACATCAGAGTCATTGGCAATAGTTGTAACATCTAGATCGTTATTTTCTTCCCATTCGGAGGCGCCATATGGAAGATGCTGAGTCATTCCAAGTTCGTATTGGTTGTTATTGTCTGTTTATAATAAATATGTGTTTTGTTTGGTTAAATCATAATCGGGCATATATTTGTTGTTTGCAGTTGCTCTTCGTTTGGAACATTGACTCAAGCCCCCTCGAATTCCTTCTTCAATGAACAGTATCATGTCAATGTCTGTGAGTAATTCCAAATTATTGCATGTATTTTTCAACATACAATCCCACGAGTACCCCGGCAAATTATAGTTTTCAAACAACTAACCCTAAATTGTTCAAAAACCTCTGCCAGAAGCATGATATCTGTCTTAGGATATAAATCAGAATATTTTCCCAAATTCCTACATCCAAACTCTGATCATATTCGTTTAGCATTCTCTAGCCTGTTGTAGACATCATTTTTCCTAGGTGGAACCGAGTTTTCCGAAACTGTCTACAAAGTCATATCTTTGAAAGCAGCTCCAGTTGTTCCTCTGTCAAATCTCTGAACTTTGACCTGAAAATATTGAACTCATCTAGATAAGAAGCCAAAGTATCTAGGCTAGCACCCAGAAATCTGAAACTATCAATGAAACAAAAATTGATGGGTTTATCTATTATTTTCTTTGTGAAACTGATATGGTTCTCTTTGTTGATAGGGAGTAAATCTATACGTCCTCCTAGTGCTGTAGAAATATTCTTGATAGTAAAGTGATAATTATGGAATACAACTGGTATGGAATACAACTGGAATACAACTATCCTTGTAGTTTGTCACAACTTTCATGGCTTGGGCCCCTATAACACCCTATGAGATGATTATGGTCGCGTACTTTTTTATCGTCTGGCAGAAAAGGCTTCTCACACATGTGAATAATAGTGGCTGTAATAAAAGCAACTTTCTCCTGTATTGTTAAGGAATTCATTGGAATCGGACATAAAAATACCGTTTCAACATCTCCATCGAAATTATTCACAACCTTTGCCCTAAATGACTTGTAGATTGATAGAGAATCATCATAGTTGCATTCAACGTAATATCCTATACTGTAGAGAACATGTTCTTGATATATTGTTCACTGGACTTAATATTAACTCTAAATCAACATATAAGACAAAAGAAACAGTTTCTTTGTTTTTAAAGTGCAACATGTCTTTGCCTGGCTGCGGAAGTTTAATTCCACACTCATTGATGGATTTACATCACTCGTAATGAGAATATAATTTGGCTTGTGTATAGAAATAGTAGAAACACCTATCATAGAAGAACTTTGTGGTTTTATGTTTTCTGTGCTGATATGATAAGAGCCTAGACAAGTTTTAAATCCAAACGAAATCGTACTGAATTGGTGGAGAATCATGAGTATTACCTCCTTAGTCTTCATCTTCGTTTCGGTTCTGGATCATCATCAGATTGATATGTTTATCTTTCTCGTCTTTGGTTAGGTGAGTTGGAAGTGTTTGGAAGATTTTCTTCTCTTTCTTCAGAATGTGAATGTTCACTGATGAATAATTCTGCTTCTCAAAACGTGAGACTTGTTTCACGGTCATTGGTAACTGAATCCCTGCTAGATTCAGGCCCATTGAATAATGGGGTTGGGAATAGGTCCTATGACTGATATATTCTTTTGGAAACAGAGCGCTCACGATGCTCCAAGCGGAACAGGATTGACCTTCGTTTCTGATATTGATATCAGCATTCTTCAGCTTGATAGATTAGGGTAAATCTATATATATATATATATATATATATATATATATATATATATATATATATATATATATATATATAATGAACCTCTTTGAGGTGTGAATTTATTCATTTCTTCCATAGTCCATCCGCTACCATTTTCTTAAAATTCGTAGAAATTAGTCAGTTAACTATCCGTTGGTGTCTCGATAAATGGATTCATTATTTGTATTCAAATATTCGAATTCTGCGGTTTCTTCAATGCTCTATTCATATTTCTTCTGTATACGCCGATTGAAAAATATTTTGCAATCGTCTAAGAACTGTCGTAGATCCAAATGTTTCAGATGAGTTATGATGCCTTTACTAATACGTCCTCCGAAACTGTTGAGGAGTTTCAATGGCAGGTATCTGCCTGTGACACGCAAAGCTTTTAAATTTTGTTTGAAGAATGTGCATTGTCCTATAGCTGCCAATAAGTGTTGTTTTCCTCCTGAAGCATCTGCACGCCACAGGCGTTTGTGCAATGATCGTGTCATTCTATATCACCTTACCCCAAGTTCTATTGTTGAACAACTGGGAAACAACTTAACCCTGTTCAGTTGCTCTTGGATTTTCCGTAGGTAATCTGCTTCAGTAGACATTTCGTTTTCAATTAGCGAATCTGAGTTGATTCTTGACTGAGAACAAGTAACGAGATGCTTCTCGTACGGGAGATAAATAATGATTCTACTATGAAGTGCAGCTGCTTTTCATACCCAAAATCAGGCATGCCCATGGAGCCCAATATTTCCGATAATGAACACCTGTAGACCGATTATTCCCCAACATCCTCATATAAAACCCTTTTCTTAAGTTTCTTTAGTCACTTTTGCATGAGGATTTTCTCTTAAAGTTTTGGCATCATCGAGTTCAAAAGTCAGGTTGTGTTTTGCTATATCGTTTTTTACGATTCCCCATTTTTTTTTTCGATTGGATTTAAATCCGGGGGATATGAGGGCAACCACAAAATAATTAAACCACGTTCTTCTAACAACCGATAGAATTTGTGTGGGTGTTGCATTTTGTGTGGCTTGATTAATCCATAGAGTTGATATTTATACATACTTGGCGACAAAGGTATAATATATTCTTGTCAGAAACCCATTGTATCATTTCCGCCTTTGAAGAATTGGGAGTTAAATGAGGTGATCATTTTTCTCGCAACCATTTTCCGTAATTTTCCGAGTTCATGTCGTCGTGATAATCATCGCTCTTTGCTCTTTCGCTGATTTGAAAATAAGTAGACAGTTCGAAAGGAAACCAATGACTCCAGCAGCGCGAACAATTATTAACCGCTTTCCTTTTGAAATGGGTGTGAATATTCCGGACGATGTTCCATCACTCCAAAACTTGGAGGTAGCATTTCCAGCGTGAACGTAAGTTTCAACCAAAAACACTATCGGTCTGCCTTCATCTCTAACACTTTTCAACTTTTTAAAATAGTGTTATAAAAATTGTAGATTTTCATTATTTTCCGCAGCCGTAACGTTTGCTCCTTTCGTAATACGTTCAATAGTTCTTAGCGATACTCCACAACAATCGTGAACACGTTGTTTTATTTCTTGTTTTGATTCATTTGGAAAGAGTGTTGTGAGATAATTAAAATTCTTGTACATTACTTTGCGTACTTGGCTGTGCGCCGTCTTTCCAACACCCAATGTAGTCATTTTTATCACAAAAAATCACAGTTACACTCATACAATCAGTCGAAGATCACCGATACAAATCTCAACAGAACCTGCCCAAAATTAAAATTAAACTGACGATGCCTTTGCTAACGACGAATTCTTTTGTAGAAACCTAGGTGAACAAATTATCAGTGAAAGATGAGGATCACTATGATTATACACATTGTACACATTTTTATCACAAAACAAAACTAACGCTGCCTTTGCTAATGACAAATTCTTTTGTAGGAACCTAGGTAAAAAAAAATCTCAATTGAAGATTGGGCTCACTATGATTATACACTTTGTAATTGAAAATGCATTTAATGCCTGTTTTTCGATTTCAAGTCCGATAATATTATCATTTGATGCTTAAATATTCATTATAGGAAATTTGTTCAAGTAACATCATGAACGGAATGACATACACGTAAATAAAGCTTTCTACTCTTTGTCCTACTTGCGTCTTGATAGTTAAGAATCAATTTCGGTCGGAATTACGCCCCTGTACTTTTGTACAACGTGATTTCAAGCGGATTATCGTCTCTCTCGGAACCGTTGGACAGTCCACTTAGCATAGTGCGCATATAAGGCTTTTGCCATTCAGAAACGAATGAGCTCTATATCCTTGATGAATATCATGAACAATATCAAGAGTCAATCATTCTTCAAATAGTATTCTGAGCGATCTATAATGGCCGTTGAAAGTTGAAAAAAGGTAATGCTTTATACCTCATGCATTTCGACATTTAACTTCAATTTCAGACGGCCGAAAATGATAATCGAATGATTATTGCATACTTGATGTTTGATATATGAGCATCATCGTACTTACTATCTATACATATATAATTACATGTCCGGACTCACTGACCCAAAGTGCTGAAATGTTGACAGCCTCTTTGATACTCCATTCCTAAAGGGGCGGAAAGGGAAGTGAGAAGGGGGGGAAAGTGAACAGTTTTTTTGAAGTCAGAGTCATGGAAATTGGTATTTGGTTTTCCAAACCATAAAGGGTTTAAAATGGTGGTTGAAAGTTTGTATAGGAGTATCGTTAGTTCTTCAAGTTGGATTCATAACAATTGGAATTTGAGGTCTTTGTTACAAATAAAGAAACACTGTTTGAGTGTTTTTGGAAATTCAACCCCTGAAGGGTTGAAATGGGACACAATTTTTTTTATGGAGGTTCCATTAGTTTTCAAGTTGATGTCATAAAAATTGGTATTTGAGGTCTTTGTTACAAACAAAGGAATATGTGTTTTGATGTTTCTAGAAATTCAACCCCTAAAGGGATGAAAAGGGGGGTGAAGATTTTTATTGGAGCCTCCGTTAGTTTTTAAGCAGGGGTCATAAAAATCGGTATTCGAGGTCTTTGTCACAAATAAAGAAATACGTGTTTCGGTGTTTTTTCAAATTCGACCCCTAAAGGGGTTAAATGGGGGGTTGGACATTTTTATAGGGGTTCCGTTAGTTTTTAAGTTAAAATAATGAAAATTGGTGTTTTGGTTCTCTGTTACAAATAAATGAATCATGTCAAACCTTATTTGAGAATTCCGTTCCTACAGGATGAAATGGGGTAAGTGAATTTGTAATAGTCGTCACAAAACATTACTTTCGCTTTCGCGGATTAGGGGAAACGGGAAAGCGGAAAACGGTATAACGGGAAGCCGGAAAAGCCACATGCATAACTAGATGAAACCACACAAAGTAAAATATGAAAAAAAATACAAATTCTACGCGGACGTCACCAGCAAATTTTATTTATACGCTTAAAAAGCATATTATTTGAATTTAAATATCCAGTACGGACCTTCATTGAATATATATTGGATGTTTTCATTTGATATTCACACCCAATGAGCATCCAATAGGAGGTCTTTGGGCGTAATAGACAATGATTGGTTGGTAAGTAACAACTTGTCGATGTATTAATTTTATTACAATTCGCGCGACAAGCTTTTCGAAACCAAATAATTCAACGAAACATAATTAAATCATTGTCAGCGATGACTTAAACTTATTTTATACGTTTTTAAAAAGGTTTTTTATTAGTTATTTTTTAGTTAGTTCGCTCTAAGTTCCCTCTAAGTTTCGAGAAGAAATAAATCATGATCTCCGATCCCAAAAACTCCCACACACCAATTTTGAATAAAATATGACCATAATCAGAAAACTCGTCCTCCATCTTGGGGCCGCCATCTTGATTTAATAAATTTTGACAGAAAATTCAAATCTCCGACCGCGAAAACCACCGCATACCAATTTCGAATCGAATAGGACCAGAATCACAAAACTCGTCCTCCTTGGGGCCGCCATCTTGAATTAATGAATTTCGACAAAAAAATTATAATCTCCGCCCCCGAAAATCCCCGCAATTGTAATAGAGCCAATAACACATTGAACAAGTGTGAAAACTGAGTATGATAGAATCAATAGAATTTGTTAAAAGAAGTAAATTGGTATTAGGAAATAGGATTATAGATTGAAAAGGGAAACATTCTCAATTGAATATTGAATAGAAATATTTTTCTGTGAATTGAAAAATCCACGATAAATGAAGTTATTTTTTGTGAATGTCTAACAAAAAACAACTACTTCCCCGGCTTAAGCCACGCTGGACATTGAACTACATCTGATAGATATTCTGAAAAGACCCTAACTAAAAGAAGAAATCTGTAATTGAAAATTTGCATTTTCATTCAGATAGTTATTTGGTTTTCAATTCCAGTCTTAATTGAGGACTCATAAAGATGAATGAGGCAATAAATAATGTTTTCCAAAAGAGAGTACTCACCAGAAATAATTCGTAACATTGACGCAAGGGAGGCATCGCATTCACTAGGTCTTCAATACATTTTTGTCGACGAAAATCTATTTCACGCTTCCACGATCATCAGGAAGACCGGAAGAAATGGGAAACATATTTTCAAGAAACAATCTCACTTTGCAAAGATGGAAAAAGTTAGAATCATTCCTTTTGGAGAGACACTTTGAAATTAGTGTTTTTTGACATTGAAACCTGTCATGGGTTATCATAGATTGATTTGTTGGAAATATGAACAGGATGTTCATAAAATCAGATGTGGAATCATCTGCGACTGAAAGATAAACTTTAGTCACTATCTTCCATCGTCAAGAAAACCTCTTGTGGGGTATTCATGTTGAAAAGAGAGACATTCTCAATTGAATATTGAATAGAAAGATTTTTCTGTGAATTGAAAAATCCACGATAAATGAAGTTATATTTTGTGAATGTCTAACAGAAAACAACTACTTCCCCGGCTAAAGTCACGCTGGACATTGAACTACATCTGATAGATATTCAGTCGCAGATGATTCCACATCTGATTATATGAACATCCTGTTCATATTTTCAACAAATCAGGATTATAGAATTATCAAACTCCGATAATTGTATTGAAAATGAAATTATATTATAGCTTTATCAGCTACATATTGTAACAAAATTATGAAATAATTTCTCAGTGGTCTACGTCTCAAGAATAATTATCTACTTCGGATGATGAAACTTCATTTAGATCAATTATATAAAGGTAATATTTGACATTTATATACAACATTTACTCTCGTTGTCAATTTGTACTAATAATATTATCACTGTGTTTAATACAATCTGCCCAATTTTGCGTAGTAACTTCATTTAATGCTTCCATCCATGTATTCAATACAGCTATGCCCTATATTCTTGTTATAAAATGTTTTGCATTGTGCACATATTAGTTCAATGGCATTACACTGGCAGTGGTATGGTGATAGTCGTAGAACAGAATGACTTATTTTACAAATTAATTCATCAGTCGCATATGCTATTTTTTCAGACTTAAATTGCTGCACGATCTCTAACAGTTCACATTTGAAGGCACGCTGAGAAATGCGTATATTTTCAGTTTGCAGCCATTGTACGATTTCATCCTTGGTCGACTGGGAATTTGGAAATTTTTCCAGAAGTCTTGAATGATACCTTGCATTATCAATGATAATCAATGATGGTTTCTGAAGTCTTGGTAACAATTGTTCTGCCATCCACTTTTCCGAATTCCGAATTCATATTATCATAGTAATCAGCACCTTGGTTTTCAGTGGAAAATATAAGACCATCACCATCAATAAATCCATCTTTATTTCCAGCATGAACAATTATGTATCGCTTGCCGTCTGAGCTACTTTTGTTCCGCACAGATTCTACATCATCGTCATGTCATGTTTGTAATGTATTACTTCCATATTGAAAAATCCACGTATCATCAAGGAAAACTGTACTGTAGGTGTTGCAGATAATTTAACTCTTTGGGGCAATTCTCGTGTTTCGGAAGCTTTTCTGTTTGCAGGGACCTAATGAACATAAACATTTAGGACATGTTGTAACAGTAAAAAACTACAGTTGTTTCACGTGCGCCTTCGTGCCGTATTCTAGAAATTGTCCTAGGGCTGAATTTCAATACCTCAGCTTCACAATTATTAACAAAATGATTCCAGTGGACGTCTCTTTTTAACCCGATTTTATTAGCTTCACTTGTAACTAACAAACAATGCCATCAAATCTTGGAAGCCAATTTTAACCTACTTCTAATTGTTGTATCGAAATGAAGTTTTTAGTCTTCTGTAGCAAAATAAAATTATAGTTTGAAAAAAATAAGAAAACACGAATATATGGCAATAAGGACTGAAAAGTTGAAAATGTAAAGTAAAGGCACCTCACGCTTTTTTACATGAAAGAAAATTTTTTTGGTCAATGACTTTATTCTTGTTATTTTCAAATTTTTTGTCCTTATTGCCATTTTTTCAAACTGTAATTTTATTTACTTTGGAAATACTTCAAAACATTTAACACAAGTTTCCTACTTTGCTCGTTCAAAACTTCAAGATGAGCCATTTTCAAATTTCGTTAAAACTGTATCACAAACTCATCACAACAGAAGAAGCAACACAACACACCAGAAGGATCAACACATTCGAAATGGGTCAATTTCCAGGCTAATTTCGAGCCCCCCTCTATTAAACCATCTGTTTTGATAGGAAGTACATTTTATTGGCCATCCTTCTCTAGTGCAAGTAATTTCTCCATAACGTTAGTCGTATCTCATTCAGGGGGCACATCTGGGCGTGCCTTAAGTATATCTCAAATAAGTGGAAAGGGCTTAGACGTATATGTCAGGTCTCACCAATGATTTATTGCCTACTTCGCCATCTGGAAACGTTTAACTATATGTAGATACGTTCAATAGACATCCAGTAGACGTTCTTTCACTATATTATTAGAGGTTCTGAATATCTAAAATTCCATATAATAGTTATTTTGGGGTGCAAAAGATAAGACGCGCTTTTTTGGAAACCGAGCAATTTATAGATGTTGCTCATAAAAGGGTATTGCTTCTAAGCCATTGTTCAAAAGCCTGTGTGGGTCACTCCGATTATGCTCACTAAGAAACGGTATAATTCGTAATATTACATAAATTTTACTTACATATTAGTCAAATCAATTATTTATTTCTCCTCGAAATAGTTATTTTCCTAACAAGTGCGGAAAGTGATACTTTCCCGCACGTGACTGCCGTTGACCCGAACGACGCGAGAACATTATTTGTTCTATGACCGCATACAAATTTAAAAAGCATATTAAATATATATATATATATATATATATATTATTTCAACATACAAAACTTCAAATGAAACCTACTAATTATTATGAATACTAATATTAAAAACACAACTTGTTGCATTCTGCAAATGAGTAAGAATAGCCGGACCAGCGGAGTTAGTTGGTGGTAACTGGCTGTTCAGAGTAACACCAGTAGATTGCAAAGTGCATGAAGATGACGACGACGGAGACGACATCGGTTGCAAGTTGTTAGTACATGAAATAATTTTATTTGAGATTGTTTTCTACTGTTCTTCGGAGTCCTCCAAGTAACCTTCAGCAGTTGACTTCCAGCCTCCAAGACCTTTTTTGTTGGTTATCCCTTCGCCTGAATCTGCTAGAAACGTTGCCGAGGAATGTCTAAAACTGTGACCTGTGTAACGTTCTGGCTTAGGTAGGCGTAAATACATAGCGATCTCTGCCGGCATCTTACTATCTGTCACTTTGACGACGCTTGGACTTGAAACTTTGACGTCTTGATGATATACCTTGGTTATCATAGCAAATCTTGGGTACCATACTAAACCACCTGACACAGCTTAGTTTAATTTTTATGTGGATTGATTGAAAAACATAGTTATATAAAAGTATCTCAATTTTTATTTTATTCCAATAAATAAAAAATAGAGAAGCAAGAAAAAAGTCTAGGTAAAATTGAACATTAAAACCTTAAATTAGTAAGAGTAGTAATAACTACAGGTGAAATCAATGAAATGTATATAATAACGTCAAAATCGACATATCTTTATTTTTCCGCACTAGTGCGGGAAAGTGAGTTTTTCCCGCACTAGTGCGGGAAAGTAACACTTTCAAAACTCAAATGCGTGCATTTAAAGCACGCCTCAGCGTGTTTAAATCGAACTTAAAAAAACGCGTGTTTTTTAAAGTTACCATGGCCACATCAACAAATCGAGAAACGTGAAGTCTAAATGACAAATTTTTTATTATGGATCCGACAGGAGTACCTTGTAACATCAAATAAAATATTACTAACAACTCGTTCATTTATATGTGATACCTATTGCTCCTCCATCCATTTGATGAACTTTTCATATTCTTTTTTATATACATCACTGGATTTTCGCGGTATTAGCCGCGATTCTGCCTCACTATTCAAAAAATCGATATGGGAATGATTCATTTTTGAGCTCTGGTGACAACAAATATTGATCTTTGATAACAAATTGCAAATGAATATCTGTTTTTCTCATTTCCATGACAACGAAAGGTATACTGATGTCACATCACGAATTCAACCATTTTGCATTATTAGTTCTTATTTCTATTTTTGTAGTAATAATACCAGTATATATGATTTCAAAGTTCACCAATAAAAAAAAAAATAGCGTAAAGTATTCGTGGATAACTGGTCTTAAAAACACTTGCTCTATTTCGAGCACTCCGGCTGCGCCGTCGTGCTCGAAAAATCGCGCGTGTTTTAAAGCCCTTTTTATCCACTTATACTTTAATATACTATTTCAGTTCCTCTATTTTTTGGAACATTCTTCAATACTTTCCAAAACTATCCCATTTTTCAAAACACTAATCAAGAGAATTTTTGGATCTGTTTGATAAAAATAGCAAGAAGCCAAGAAGCTTTGAGCGATAAATAAATGTAGCTAACAGAAAAGTCATTGTTTAAAAGAATCCATGGGTTACTAATGTTCTACTTATAAATCCGACGAATCAGTTATTCTACTATTTCCTCTATTTCATATTCAAATGAATGTGATAAGCTTCGCAATAGAATGAGTTATGTACTTGGGGGCTCAATATATTTATTAATATAACAGATAAAGGTGAATAAATGAGTACTCGATAAGTGTTGTTCACACTTGTTTCGAGAAATACAATACCTACAATAAAATACAATACGATAAAATTTATAAATAATGAACCTACTGACTAAAAAATCCATTGAATATCAGACTTATCTAAATGTAAAGACAAATTTTTACAAACACATTCGCACACCCCCATCTATGTGTAACTATAATTAATGTAAGGGTTGATGCATATCAATGCTTTAACATTGTTTGTATGCTCTTTGAATGACACAAATGTTATCAAAGATAAGCGGTATGTTATATTGAAAAAATAAAATAAACTGGACAATATGGTGATCTATGATGAATTGGCTCTGGAATATAATTTTCATTACTAGGCTAATCCATGGAGAGGTTGTGTTAACATAAATATGAAATATTTTAAAATCGGTTGGAAATTTGTTGGTCGGAATTCTTTTTTATTTTGCAACTCTGGAAACCGGCCTATGTAACATTTGAACATTTCCATCTATGATCCAAAAATATTTGAAATTAATCCAGACCGACCACTGGTGTAATAGAACCACCAACCCAACTTTGTGTCAAGATGTAAACACATCAGGGGAAGTTCCGAAATGGCCCCAACCCTTTGGATTTGCGCATCGCCCACACACCGCTATCTTCGGTATAAAGCCAAATTTTCCGCACTAGACTGCTTAGTTTATCAGTTACAGCATTCACAAGCATAATTTTGGTTTTAGCTATTGCAGAAAGTCAGTTTGTTTCGTAGTTGCGGGAAATTACAGAATTATTGTGAGTATATAGTTAAGTTACTGTTTCTTGCCAATATCTTATCATATTCAATACATATACTCGTTACCGAATCAATGTTATATTTTCGAAAATTGACTAGCACAAAAGATGTTCATGAAACAATTTTCATGAACAATATACATGAAGTCTCCAAAATGAGTAGGTACATAAATGTTAACCAACTCGTAATGAGCAACTCCACTTTCAAATATGTATGGTTGTTTTTGATTTGAATTTTTGAATGTTTGACAGTTTTCGTTTCCTACCCCTGATATGCATTCTTCTAGTTATAAAAAAGACTAATTATTTCTTTTTGTGAAGTGCGTCATATCAGGTGTTCATCAAATTTGTGAAAATATTTTTCTGTCTTTGATAGTACGTCAGTTTATGTCTGGATATTGTTTGCGATTTGTAGCATGGGATGTTGTTCAGTTAAAATTAGGCTCCGAGTTCATTTGGAATCTGAAATTGATATGATTTCATATTATTGGGACCTGAAATTCGATCATTCTTTATCCACCATTATGTCAAAATGCCATAAAAATTAGACTCGCATGGAACGAAAATATTCATTAAAAACTGTTGCTTCAGTCATCTGAATCAATTAATAGGTCGACCTCTAGATTCAATAAATGAGTATCCGAAGAGTATATTTTAATTTACGGGAATGATTAGAAAAAGTAGCCAAGTGCGAGTGTTATTTGTGTAGTAATGAATATTTTTTTTTCAATTGGCTCCAGTAGTTTCGGTGGAGTTTTTAACGCACTTTTTCTGTAATATCTCTTGAACTATCTTAAATTTTGAAAAAAAAAAGAATTATTATATCTAACCCTCTTGATTGATATCTCATATGTCCAGCTACATTATTTTTGGGTTTCAAATTAATATTTAAGAAACGGCGTCGACCGTTATTAGAGGAGGCTTTAAGGTAATATCTATAAAATGTATATTGAACTACACATATGTTCCATAAAAAAGTCTCTTAATGAACAGGCAAGTTATATAATTGTAATTCAAAATGTTTTAAAATCACACTATCTAACGAAAACATCTTTGAAAATTAGAAACCATTTTGTATCTATGGCCTTTTTGGGATTTTTCCAAAAAGTATGATAGGAACAATGAAATTATCAATTATTTTCAGATATTGAAATGAAAAAGAAATGTTGCTAAGCGAAATGCCATTTGTCAGATGATAGGAACAAATTGGGAAATGTATAGAAAAAGAAGATATTTATTAACGTACCTCTCGATTGTTTGGGAGGTTGAAGTCGTAGGAAAAAACCCACCAAGGCAGTGAATTCCAATTTCTTGACATTGATTTTTTTGTGACGAAAATGTTTTCCCGACAAAGTAGTAATTATTTATTACAGTCTATAAATCAGCCCCTTTTGAGGACGTTACAGTTTATTCATCGTTAAACTGAACACTCAAAACTCCAAAAAAAAGGAATATCCATAAAAAAATATTTAATCTGTTATTAGATCTCTTGTGTAATTGTTCACATGTGGGAATATATTTTACTATACCTTTATTTTGTGATATTTGTTCACTCCTATCAATGTTTGATGCTTTGTGGGATTCTGTGCTAAACAAATGGAGCCATTATTGTCTTCAAAGATTGTTTTTGGTGGTTGCATGTTCAAATCAATACTGCTTAACAAATTCCTGAAAAATGTGGTTTCTTATACATATTCAAAAAAGGTCAAATATTCTGCTTCTAGTGAGAAAGTAGTTACTAAGGATTGCTTTCGAGTTCCATGCAATTTTTGAAGGCTTCAAATAAGTACCCTATTGTATTTTTTCTATCCACTTCATTATTACCAAAATTCGAATCCACATTACTTTCAAAATATTTACATAATTAATGTTGAGTTTCAATAGTATATTGCAAAACAAGCATGGAATGACATATATTTTCCACGAGTATGAACGTACTTTTATTAATTATAAAAAAAGCACTAAATTTGATACTGCAATAGTTGCAAAAAGTGTCTTCTCATTTGTTATTAACAATATTCAGTGTAACATTGGTACAATTATTAAAAACAACGTTTGGAGACTAGAACCCGTATAAGTTGACATTATTTTCTATATTTGATATAGATGGAAGGTCTGACAACTTATTGTTCGACCCCAAAATTTTGTTGACTACGTTGTTTCGATTAGCTACGATCAGCTACTGTCGTAGAGCGCCAGCCACCAAGTCTTCGCCACTACCTATTACCTAACATTGTAGCCGTAGATCGGCGGAAAGAGTGGCCGGTATTCAACTCAGGATTTGAAAGTTTTCAATATGAAGCAATTTTCCATATTTCCTATTTTTTGGACACTTCATTTTACTTTCTGATAATTAAGGAAAAAACAAGAATCGTTGGCATTACTTGGTCGCAAATTCCTATATTCTCCGGTTATAGTCAATTTTCGTTGTAGTTTTCAGAATGTGAACCTAAATTGCGGCACCTAAATCTTCAAAATCGTGGATTTTCATTTAGTTCATCTTATCTCTCCCCAATGCATACATAATTCCCATGATAAATACAATACAATAAAAAAAATTATAAACAATTAACAATTAATTAATTTAAACTAGATCTATTGGCTAACATTTTAACTTGCCAAACTATCAATTGTATTAAGGTTAGAAGCCTTAAAAATTTGCCGGTTTTTCGTATTTTAGCATCTTTGCTTTATGAAATATAAAATTATTGTAAAACTCATTTTTGATAAAAGGTTGTCAAGGATTTTTTGTGAACATATCAACTCCTCTTGTAAACTTTTTTTTTTTGCTTTGTATCCATTTGATTTCCACTCTGGAAATCCTCTCAATTGATACATCGTTGAACATCGATTTTTACATACTATACTGTGCCCATGAAGTGGGAGATTTGAATTTATTTGATAAGCCAAAGTAAGCCATCAGAACATTCTTTGAACACAAACTAGTTTTCTGTTCTTTTCGCTAGTCCATGAATGGGGTATAAGCAATTGGGAATTTTCCTTCAGATTTTTCAGGCACCAAATGTAATGAACCGTTATTTGCTGCCTCTAAGCACTTGGTGGTGTTGAACTTGTTTCACTGTTACTGCTTTCCATGATGATGTAACTTTGAAACATCTTTAAAATAGGGTCCTTTCAACGAAATAATTTGAATTGTCATTTATGTTTGTTTTGTATGCGTGGTTACTTTGATTTTTGTTTGTCTACGCCACCTCAGTGTACAATGAAAAGGTGTATCACAATGTACTTCATTTTCAAATTATTGGTGAACATATAAGGAAGGCATTTATTGACAGCCGTAAAAAAGTTAATTTAAGATAAAAGATTATTATTATATTTGCTTAGATAGTTTCTTAAAATATTTAGTTCTTTACATACATCTGGGCGACATTTCCTAAATTAAACATCCAATTGAATTTCTACTGGGAACATTTAGAATTTAATCACAATATAATTCGTTACAATTTGTTTTGTTTTTAGAGATGTTTTTCTTACATTCGGGCATATAATGTTTGTAGAACTATTTTTAAATGATAGCTTCAATGCTGTCCTGATCTTTGAATGCGTATGCCTAGAAAAAGTTTATCATCCTGTCTTAATACTGCATTATCAGTGATAATTATCACTCGATATCACGTTCCACAGTTATAAACTCTGCAAGAATCGTTCTATCTATCGCCCCTGTCGCGCAGTGTAGGTATATTACACAGGTTAACCCCAGGAGAGATTCAGACTCAAACTCGGTATATCTAACGATATTTGAAATCACAGGATTCTACTTCAATAATTACGGAAGATACGTGTGTGTTTCCATGGTGGGACAAATTAGGATTTTTCAGAACTGAAGATTTTTCCAGCGAAAATATGGATTGGCACTGAAGTTGATGCCCTGATCACGAATCCGTAAGACATTTGAGCATATCTTGCCCCCTAATATTATTTTTCGCAAAAATTGGTATATCCATCGCTTCTGGCGCGCACTCTATGTCACTAGGTCAACCCCATCAGATAATTTAGACTCACCCCCAGTATATCTTGGACGAAGTTTCCATATCACTCCTGAAGGGATGTGTGCACGAACTAGCGCCGTACCTAACTCATATAATAAACCACTCAGTTGAAGTAGGAACATTTCCAGACTTAATAAAAATATCTAAATGTACATCGATTTCAAAAAAAGGCGACCCAGCGCTGGTAGAAAATTATAGATCTATCTGTGTTTCGGATCCAACATGGGTTTCGAGCGGGTCTGTCAACCGAAACTGCATCAACTGATTTAATACAAAATATTCAGGAAATTCTCGATAGAGACTCCCTTGCAGTTGCAATATTTTTCGATATGTCAAGGACTTTCGACACCATATATCCATTTTTCTTGAAGACGAAACTCCATGCAATGGGAGTGAGAGACTCCATCAATGACTGGTTAATATCTTTCAGACTGAATCGTCGTATCGTTGTTGATATTAACAACACACACTCAAGCGAACAAACCATTGAACTAGGAACGCCTCAGGGCAGTGTTCTGGGACCGCTGCTGTTCTTGGTATATATAAACGACTTGCCGGAATTTTTTGAAAAGAGCAGGTCATTCATATATGCTGATGACACGGCGGTGATAGTCTCAGGAAACTCATATGAGGAGGTTACCCACAGAGTTGGAATAGCAGTCAGCCAGTTTTCGTTATGGTGCAAACTTAACCACCTTGTTGTTGACCTGAAAAAAACCAGCTATATGGAATTCACAGGCAAATACAAATCACCTACCATTGATCCAAGTATACCATTTGGCAACACGAATATACAGGCTGTCAACTTTCTTGGAATGACCAAATAAATCACCTTTGTAATAAGCTCCATAAAACGTATTTTGCTATATTCTCTCTCAAAAAATATATCAAGGTTCAAGGTCTGCACTAGCATTCTCAACAATAAGTTATAATATAATTTTCTGGGGCCAAGCCACAGAGATAACTGGAGTCTTTACCCTACAAAAGCGCATTATTCGTCTCATTTTCAACTTAGAGTATCAATACTCCTGTAGAAACCACTTCAAGAAACATCGAATCTGATCAGTATCTATATATTCAAAATATTGTGTCACATCCACAAAAGCAAACACCATCTAAAAAAGTGCTCGGAAATTCACAAATACAACACTAGAAATAAAAATAATATTTACCTGGCAAAGTTTCATCATATGGAATACAAAAAATCTCCAAAATTTAGCGGGAGTCATCTCTACAACTTACTGCCTGAATCACTAAAAAATCAATCTCTGAAAATATACAAGACTGATCTTAAAAAAATTCTAACCTCAAATAGTTTCTACGACGTTTCCGAATTTCAAATATACTTAACATCCATCCATAAAATGATTACCATTCAACTGTTCACTTTCAATTTCAATTTCAACTACAGACGAAAAAACCGGATATTCTGGCTCTAACAGAAACACAAGTAAACTCGTCCACCAACAAGGTCCATATGCTTTGTCCTGGTTACGAACTCCATTCTCGATTCAGGTTCAAAGGTGGAGTCTGCCTTTACGCTAAGGCTAACCTTTCATGCCAGCGTGAAGAGAGTTTGGAACCGAAATACTTTGATGTGATGTGGTTCAAGCTATCTGATACCAAACTGACTAAGTTCCTCTGCTGCCTTTACCTATCACCTAATGAACCTTCATATAACGACCTCTTTGAGTTTTTATCACTCAAACTGGACTACATTCAGGAGAACCATCCAACAGCTGAAACCATAATCATGGGAGACTTTAATGTACATAACGCTGCCTGGCTCAAATTCTCTAACAAAACAGATGATGCGGGTCGTCAAGCCGAGGCCTTCGCCATCACTCATGGTCTAGAACAACTGGTCGAGCTACCAACCCGCATCCCTGATGTCAACAACCAGTCTGCCAATACACTAGATCTTTTCCTCACCACCAATCCTGACCCGTATAGAATAGAAGTTTGTGCCCCACTTGGAAACTCTGATCACACCCTCATCTCCACAACATGCTCTTTCCATTTACCATCGAGCTGCACAATACCACCCCGTCTCATGTGGCATTACAATTCGGCCGACTGGGAAGGTCTTCGTATGTTTTTCTCAGCGTTCTCAGCATGGAAGAGAGTTTGTTTCTCTTCAGTAGATCCAACACGATGTGCTGAGACAATTTCTGAAATCATCATGTTGGGGATGCAAACTTACATACCGAATACCGAAAGAAGAACATCATCCGATAAGACCTGGTTTAACAGAAACTGCTCTAGAGCTGTGGCTTCCAAACAGGCAGCATACCATCGATGGCTAAAAAATCCGGGCCCTGAGACCAGAGCAGCATATGTCGAGGCTAGAGGCATATGCAAAGAGACAATAGAATGCTCAAAAGATGCCCACAATGCCAAAATAAGATCAAAACTTGCTGAATGTCCTAACGGATCCCGTTCATTTTGGTCTTTCGCCAAAGCTGTGGGAAGAAACTTCACTTCCAGCTCATTTCCTCCTCTAACCAAAGAAGATGGAACACTAGCAACGACTGCCCAGGAAAAAGCCAATATCTTTGCGCACCTATTTGCTGGAAATTCCACTCTGGATTCATCGGGAAAACAACCCCCGAACATTACACCTATTGACAGTCACATGTCCGAGATCACCTTTCGCCAACGTACTATCAGAAATATTTTGCTGGGTCTCAACACCAACAAAGCCTGTGGATCTGACGGAATCCCGCCGATTGTTCTCAAGAAATGTGCCCCCGAACTAACACCTGTTCTTTGCAAGTTGTTCAACCACTCTTACAATTTGGGGGTATTTCCGTCCAATTGGAAAATTGCAAGAGTACAGCCAGTCCCTAAAAAAGGCGAAAAGGCCCTACCTAGCAACTACAGACCTATCGCACTGCTATCTATTATTTCAAAGGTCATGGAAAAAGCCATCAACATCGAACTCATGAAATGTCTGGAAGACTCAGGAATTGTCAACGATAGGCAATATGGCTTCCGCCATCAGAGATCAACTGGTGACCTGCTCGCTTACGTCTCACATATATGGCAGCTATCTATTGAAAAGTATGGAGAAACTTTAGCTGTGGCATTAGATATCTCCAAGGCGTTCGATCGAGTTTGGCACCAGGGACTCCTCGCCAAGCTTCCGTCTTATGGCTTGCCCCCTCAGCTGTGTTCTCTGCTTGCTAGTTTTCTCTCAAACAGGTCTCTCCATGTAGTGGTCGATGGAGTTTCATCTGACACTCTACTCATAAATGCTGGTGTTCCGCAAGGATCTATTCTCGCACCAACACTATTTCTACTTCACATCAACGACCTGTTGAAAGCAACTTCATGTCCAGTACACAGCTTTGCCGATGATAGTACCCTCCATACCGCTTTCTCTTCCAGGGCCCCTATATCAGCCCGTGAAACCAGAAATGAACGAGGAAGAAATGTTAATAATATAAATATGGACTTAGCAACAATTCTCGAGTGGGGATCTAATAACTTGGTAGAATTCAATGCAAACAAAACACAAGCATGTCTTTTCTCTAGAAAAGCCGATCTCACTGTGCCTAACATAACTTTGTCAGGAGTAACCATACCACTGAAGTCATCCATATCGATGCTTGGTATTACTATCAGCAATAACCTTTCCTGGGAAAATCACGTGAGGTCCATTGCCAAAAGTGCATCCCAAAACTTGGTTTTTTGTTTCTTGCCAAGAGCTATTTCACCCCCACTCAGCTGCTTATGATCTATAAGGCACAGATCCGACCTGTCCTGGAATACTGTTCCCATATTTGGAGCGCGGCACCTAAACATATCCTGAGGCTATTGGATTCTGTCCAAAAAAGGGCAATTCGTCTCGTCGGTGATGCCTCGCTTACGAACTTGCTCACTTGTCTGGAACACCGTAGAAAAGTTGGCGATTTGTCTCTATTTTATAGATATTTTCATGGGCGATGCTCTTCTGAAATATCAACAATCGTTCCTGCTTTGGCAGTCTCTTCGGGATTAACCCGTCAAGTTCAGTCATCACACCCCTTCGTGGTCACCTTGGAGACCTGCAGAACATCACTTTCCAAAGACTCGTTCATCCAACGAACAGCGAGGCTTTGGAACTCATTGCCTAGGGAGGTGTTCCCCGAGGCATACAACCTCCAGAAATTTAAGAAGAACACCAACTCCTACCTTCTTTCCCTTGGTTCCCACGATGTTCTCTGAACATTACAGGATATCCCTTTTCGTGGGAACCAGAACATAAAAAAAAACTGTATCATGGCTATAGTATTTGTAACTAACTGTATATTATATTGCATCTGTCTCTAACCAACCAAAAATTTAAAAACTCTAATAAGTTTCTAAAAAAAAAACTTCAGAAAACTTTATGTATTTATGTATTATCAAATTATGAATTGTATGTTTTTTAAAATTCAGATGACGAGCCTACATGTAATATGGCAGATAGGTAATAAATAATCTATCAATCTATCTATATCTACCAACCGTAAAATTAGAATTCTAGTCCAATAATTACGAAGGATACGGGGGTGTTTCCATGAGAAGTGAGACACACTGTATGTTAGTTTTTTCGTAGTAAGTCATGATTTTACTATATCTTCTGAGATTTATTTTAGTAGTATGTGTGTCTCTTATATTATTTGTTGTTCGTTCGATTCATATGTAGTTCTGTTATGTAAGGGTCAGTCTCATGTACTCCACTGACTATGCAGACTAATGATTAAATTCCAACCAAATTCTGTTAGTCAGTGTGGTATAAACTGTGCACTTGGTCAAGTAACTAGCTTGGTTTGGTACCGAAATTTGTTGTATACCAGACTATAATACTAAGTTGACTAAGATGGTGTAAACAGTATGATAAATTTTACCAACCCTGACTGTGAATTTTGGTTTGAAAGATTGCTAAGCGTTCTGTTGTGGTTATCGCACTGGCTGAATAAACCGAATGGAAACAATAGCCATAAAAAATAGAGCGAGAGAGTTAGTGGGAAATATGTTTTGTGATTCCTTACCTTAGTTTCCGCATCATTACCTCGGAAATTGTTTTATATATTTTTGTTGGTATTTTTCATATAAAATGAGTTGCTGCAGTTCAGAACCTCCTATAAAAAAGGCCAAAGGTATTAATTGGACAGATGAAGAAATCAGTGCGTTTCTCCAAATACTTTTGGACAAGAAAATTATATCAATTTTGGATGGCAAAAACTTCAAACACCTAGACATTTACAAGAGCCTTGAAGAAGACATGTTGAGTAGGGGCTTTACAAAAACTGCTGAACAAATGAAATTTGAAATGACTGAGCCTGAGCTCACTGACATCCAGACATTATCATTGACAGATGACACAATTCCGAATTAGATAGCAGAGTTTCACACCTTTCTCTTGGTTACATGACTGAATAAATACCAAACCAGAACCAAGTTGGTTAATCAATCATTTGACAAAACACGATGTAAATAAACGATTACTAAAACATTTGGTTTGAATTTGGTCACATACACTTGGTAAGGTTACCAAATTCACATTCGGTATAAACGTGGCCACCGTCTGGACAAGTCTGCTTTTTTGGTTCTGTCACTGCCATTTCAGGACCGCTCTCCATTGTCTGAATAGATTTGAATCGTTTTTAGATTTTGTTGACATTTTCCAAATCGAATTTTTCCGAACGTAAAGTTTTTCGAGCTTTCCCTTCTACACCTTATTTTTATACTCTGACATTGAATTCGATATCTCTTTTCTCTAACGCAGAAAATGGTCTCTGTGATTTTCTTGTCTATTTCTCCTCTCGCTATTTTTGAAGCTACTCAAATCAAGAATATTCTTCTTTCAATAAAAATACTATAGGGTTATGGTCCGATGTAAGTTCGTGTATTGCAACTAATTCACTTAGGTCACGTTTTTATTCGATTGTAGTAGGTGACATCTCATTCAGTAGGTAATGCGTTGGTTCTATCACGTTGTTCAGACAGACTTGATATCGTTACATTGGTCATAATCTAATCAGCTTTTCTGTAGAAAACACAAGCTTAGGCTTTGTATTGAACTCCACCAGATTATCCGATCTCCATTTCAGAATTATTTCCAGATCCTCATTTATAGGAAACAGGCTATAGATGCAAGTTTAGACATGAGCCTTTTGTGCCAAACTCTATCGGAAGCTTTGGAAATATCTAGGACAACAGCAAGGAATTCGCAATATTTTTCGATTGAAGTATACCATACATGTGTCACTTAGATCTCTGGTGGCGAAAACCATATTCCCTATCGCTAGTGATATTTGATTGTTCATTTTCCATCTTTCATCTGATGTCAAACTGTTTTTGAGAAATTGTTTTTTAAACAACGGTAAACAGGAAGTTACTTGAAAATGAAACAAGGTACTGGAAAATAAAACAAGTTATAAATGTACGAATAAAAAATTCAAGATAATTTGGATATACAGAAGTTTGCATATCTCCAAAATATTTTTCGATGACGTTTTCGACGAGAAAACGTGCAATTTGAAAAAATATATAGTATCGATGTTATGCTTTTTGGAACATCCTGCATGTTTTTTAGTGACATGTTTGTAATCTGTTCTGGAATAATAATAGCTAAAAGAATTGATTATACTGAACAGTTGATTTTTTTTGAAGACTATATATTACATATGTGGCACTGAATTTCTTGATATTTTGATTACATTTCAGATTTTTCATCGTCTTGCAAAATGAATATTACATTCGAAAACTTGAAAAACAAATTTTTTTTGCAGAGATTTACATTAAAACTATGATATAAGTCTTGGGTAAATATCTGGAATCACAGATGTTTAGCCTAAGTTATTTTTGGAAGGAAATCCTCGAAGTATCATTCGGAACGTTGAGTAGGTGTGATATGCGTCAAAAATAAAATGAGATATTGGAAAAATCCACAAAAAAATTCGTGCGTGTAATCTTTATGCGCGATTGAAGTGAAACTTCTTTGACGTTGTGGCAGATATTATGATTAAACCTCAAATAAATAGGTCATGTTAGAATTCAATAGTATATATTGATAATATAATCCACAGTGAGCAACAAAAAGTCGTACACTCATTTACATCGATTATTACAAATAAATTAATTAAATTATTACTAAAATTTGAATAGAAAGAGATTTTTCTGAATGGAAATTAACATAGAAATCTCCAGCAAGAATAATCGGTAACTCATGGTAATTGCTATTTAAAAACCTAAACCTTCAATAGTAAAGTGGAGTGATTACTGATGAATAAATTTCATAATGTTTGACAAAGTTTTGTTAGAAGAAATAATTCGACGATAATTAATGGTTGATCATGTATATTCACACACCGAACAATAGCAATGGCAAATGTTTCATTATTGTTTGTGTCGTCCCTTTAGGAATGTAAGCAGCAAAATGGGATTGCCTTATTGTAACTGCGAGGGACTAATGGAATAGTGCCCTGTTAGGCCAATGAAATGAGAATCATCATTGTTTAGATGATAATACTTTAGTTCATTCAGTGCTGGTTATTTATGTTCGATCATCAACATCAATGAACTTACGTGCGACCATTATAAAACGTGTATAAGGTTATCACAACAAGGTCAAGATTGTTTATCACGAAATATCATAATAAGGTCTATTAAATAATTGTAAGATGAAAATTGAGAAATAATTTTTTTTTTATATTATGTTGGTTTAACAATTATGAATATTTTGAAGATATATATGTGTAACAATTTTAAAACGGTAATTGATATACCCACATACCACGTGTTGAATCAAAACTATCTGCTGTATCTAACCTTATTTCATTAATTGGGAAAAATTCTTGAGAAGATGTGAGATTTATGATATTTTATACTGTCTTTAAACGAAAAATTTTATCGAATAAAAACTCATTTGATGTTAATTATTATTTATAGATGAAAGTATAAAATGCTCTGGTGATTCTGGCATTTCAATTCAATCCAGCATTATTCTTTAATGTTCCTATGATATCATTTTTCAAATCTGGTTTCAGCATTTCAACTTTTGGAAAATATTCACTCACAAATTAAATATAAAAAAATAACACTTTTTAGCACGTGGGTGCGATCGCAATAAAATGTAAGGTAATAAGTTAACATAATTTTCGTTCAATGAAAATCTAGTCGCGTTTATAAAATCATATTTGACCCATCGAACTAACTTGAATTTAACAACTGTCAATCGGAGAGGTTTGTTAGTACTTCGGGTGTTCCCCTCGGGTTCGATCTTGGGACCGTTGCTTTTTGTCATGTTCATTAATGACATTAATGACTATCTTGAAGGGGTAAAATCGCTTCTTTATGCAGAACCTGAAAGTGTTTCTCAAAATAACGTCAGTAGAGGACACACAAAAGTTCCAAAGCATAATTGACGCGATCTGCAAGTACTGTGATGATAATGGCCTATCACTAAACGAGCCAAAATGTAAAATAGTATCGTACACTAGGAAAAAAGAAGGATTCTTTGTAAACTATACTATTAATGATGTTGAGCTGGAAACTCTTGATGGAATCAAAGTTCTGGGTGTTGTCTTCACTAAAACTTTCTCCTTTGACTTGCTACAGAAAACTTGGCTTCATCCTGAGATCCAGCCATTATTTTGAATACCAAACATGTATAATATTATTCAACTCCTAGGTTAGATCGAAGTTAGGGTATTGCTATATTATCTGGAACCCAGAGACCTATTCTGATATGCTTGAGAAAATTAAAAAAAAAATCTAAGATCCATGCATGTAAAAAAATATGGAATTTACCTAATGCGTATGAAAGCCAAAGAAGAGATTGAGATAATGACTTTGAACAAAAGAAGGGAAAGGATCCAGATTCTCTTCATCTTTGACATTTCAAATAATTTGATCAATGTACCTGACATACTAATGAACATTCACCTCAACGTAACAGACATTAGATTGAGAATCAGACATTGTCCCTTCAAAATTTATAATGTGAGCGCCCCCATTAACAAATGCTTATCCAGTGTTAACAATTTACTGAGAACACGTGAAATTGACTTCCGTAACATTACCAAGACCTCACTACTCTCCCATCTGGAACACATCTAGGATAGGATAAGTGATGTGTGATATTTATTTACTATTGATAGTATTGTTATTATTTAAATATATTTTATTTTTATGTACCTAATTGTTAAATAACTAATGTAAATGTTTTTCTCTTTTTGTATATTTTTTCTATATGTCTTTTTTATTCTACCAACTGTTACATATTATTGGACATGGTCTGTTTGTAATCAGTATAAATAAATACATAAATAATATTTTGGGCTAGTTGCACGTTATCCATGTAAATAATACGAACCGGTTCATTTTACTTACGTTGCCCACATTTACTCTTTATGAACCATATATTGTTAAATTGATTATTTCAAAAAGCTTTCCAATATTGTAATACATGTCAGAAGTCACACACCAATAGCAAGCAAATGTCTTCTTTCTCAAGATAGCTCACGATAAATACCTATACAATATGTGTATGTTGGTCGGATATCCATTAGAAAACAACTACTTTCCTGGCTAATTAATGCCTCAACACCCGTCAATCGGATGTAATCAAACTTTTGTCCAGGCATTATCCAGGAAAGCAGTTGTTTTCTCATGGATATTTGACCAACATATACCTATTGCATGGGTATTTGTACTGAGCTATCTTGAGAAAAAGGACATTTTTCATTTTCAGGGGCATTCCATAATTAATGAGAATATTTTAGGTTACTATTTGATACAAAAAACTGACTTTCGGTTCGCTTTGATGAAATACTATAGGAATATTTCAATGAGATCATGTGGAGATTGACCCCATATCATCACTTGATTCAATACCGATATGGTGAACTGATACCGAAATGGGGAAGGAATCCCGTATATTATTGTTATAAAAACAAATATTTTGCTCGTGATTTCCATAGCGGGAGCTATACATACACCAAAGTCATAATATCGGTTATTGTTTCCGGTCTCTATTTTCCCAAATTGCAGCCTTAGGAAGTGGAGGAAAATGATTCCGGTTTATTATTTCTCATTTATTATGCATGAGAACTTTCCAAGAATATATCGAAATCATGAATTCTAATTCGACTTGTAAGATAATCCCATTCTTTTCAAATCCTTCTACACTATTCAATGATCCCAAAACCAAATGGCACAGTGTTTCCTTTGTGGGTTAATAGATTTCTTTCTTTTTTTTCCTCTAAATTTGTTTGATGAGGGTCACTTAATGAATACATTTTTTACAGTAGACAAGATGCTTTCAAAAACATTGCTTCTCTGCTCACTGTGCCTCATCTTCGCCGTTCTCTCATTGGATTCAGGAGTCGAAGCTCGTTACCTCCCAACAAGAGCAAATGGAGATCGGGTAGATAAACTTAGAGAAATGCTGAAAGAAGTGAGTAAAGTATATTCGGTGAGTCACATAAAATTTACATTCCTTTATTTCCATGATATAATTTATGTTGATTTATAATGGAATTTCATAGATTGTGTATAACAATGAAATCTACAGCATATTGAAAGTTTAGAATATTTGACAAAGCCATCAGAATGTTACAAGGTGTCTCAGCATATTTATTTACTTGATAGAAAATGCTTTCGATCATCAAAGGTGGCAAGAAATGATAAAATTTTGTAAAAGAGAACGTTGAACCTTGATAAATAACTGATTTGAAGTAATAATTCTCATGATTTCAACTTTTTTCTTTGGAATTTATGCACAAATATCGACGTATAAAATAATATATTTTTGGTTTCCGTAAGATGATGAAAAACCACCCAAGAAAGCTCATCCAACCAAGTGTGAATAATTAATTCAGAAAATAGGTTTGGAAATATAAGGAGTTGTCAATATTATGTGACATATCACAAGAATGTTTTGATCATCAAATCATATTCGCTTATCAATTCATTACTCACTCTTATAATGTTCACATTCATTGTGTTTTAATATTTTATTTTCAACATCAACTATTGTTGGCATCATAACAGTTAGCACGTAGTCATTTGGTAGAGCGATTATTAAACGTGAATGTTTTTAGCTATCGATAACATTTTTTACTCAGAATATCTTAAACTTCTCTCTATCCTGATCAAGATTAATATATAATATGTAATGATAAAAACTCTAATTAATGAAAACATATGTCAGTTAATCATCACTTTGAGTGTCACTTATGTATCACTTCGTTTTTGTTCTTGTTTGTTTTGTTCAGTGTCATCCTCAAAGTATGCACCATACGGGAAACTTATTTATTAAGGGTTTCTGGACAAAAAGTTATTCCTGATAAAAATTTGTGCATCCCCTAAAACTAAATATGCACCAACAAAATATAGTAAAACACACGTAATATACGAGGAGCCTTCAAAAATTTGATTTTGAGACAAGAGTAAAGTACCCTTATTTTGAAAAAAATTGTTAAATGTTATCAGAAAAGTTGTTCAGCATTAAAAAATACATCTAGATTTGAAGGCATGGCCATCTAAGTGAAGTTAAATTTTTTTACCGATTTTTTTTAAATGATGACTACGAAAAAATAAATGCCAAAACGATAAATAGACCACATTCTGTATACGAGGGTTCATTTAAAAAACCTGTGATATTACAAATTACAGAACTATTGTATTAACCACGGTCAAGAGTAAAATAATTTTCAAAGTTTTTGGTGCAGTTATTTTTATTTTTTGTTAACACCGAAAATTTCTCAAAATTATACAAGAACTTGATATTTAATAATATCAAATCACAAAACATCAAAATAGAATACGTATTTCGGCACAAACTAATTACTTCTATTTTGTGGAGATTTTCTTGACCAAAATAATTGTTTTAAGTTGGCTTTGAAAACAAACGAATGTTTGACATCAAGTACTTGACATGTTTGCTGAATATCCATTACGTAGTTATTGTTATTGTTAACGTTTGATAATAAGTAATATTTAAATAATATTAAGATGCTTACAAAAGAAGAAAAAGTTGAGATTATATTGGTGTGTGGGGAAAATACTCCACGCAGACAAGTTATACAGACATTTTTAATGCCAGGCATCATAATCGCAATGTGAATCACACGACAGTAACCCGTATTTTAAATGAATTTGAAGAACAGGCAGTATTAATAACAATTTTAAAAAACCTCATACAGCTGCAAAAGTATCTATAGAAGTGGAAGAGGAAGTGTGTTTAAAATATCGACATCTCTTGATGTACCTTTTACTACTCTGTACAATTTTTTTAAGAAAAAATGAATTCAATGCTTTTAAACCAAAATTTATATATACTTTAAAAGAAAGGGATTTTATTCCAAGATTTGAGTTTTCGCATGGTATCAGGGAGAATACGAAGAAAACGCACGGTTCCCAATAAATATTTTGTGGACTGATGAAGCAACATTTACAACTAATGGAACAGTAAGATCACAGAACTGTAGATGGTGGGCTACAGAAAACCCTCATTTTACTATAGAGTGCAAGAACCAATACTCATTTAAGGTAAATCTGTTATGTGGACTGTTAAACAATACTGTGATTGATCCCTTCTTCATTGATGGAAACCTTAAGGCCAACCGATATTTGCAATTTTCACAACAAGATTCATTACCAATTTAAAATCAAATGCCGCATAGACAAAGAGACATAATTTGCTATCAGTAAGATGGAGCTAGTGTTCACTGTAGTGTAGCAATACGACAATTTTTAAATGAAACATTCAATGGAAAATGGCTAGGACGTTACTCAGAGTATCCAATGCCAGCGCCCTCACCAGATTTAACCCCAATGGATTTCTTCTTTTGGGGTTTATTGAAGAACGAAGTTTACAAACATCGTCCTTTTAGAGATAGAGATCATTCAAAAACTGTGATTACTAATTGTGTGAGGGCCATACAACCGGAGCACATTACGAATGCAGTCATCGATTGTGTAAGAAGAACCAGTTCGGTTCTTCTCACACAATCGATGCATGTTGCGTGATGGACATCATACTGAGATGTAAAATACTTCTTTCGGAAATATGAGTTTGTTTTCAAAGCGAATATAAGAATTATTTTGGACAAGAAAATCTCCAGAAAATCAATGAGTTTGTGCCGGAATACTTATTTTATTTTGATGTTTTGTGTGTCTATTGATCGTTTTAGCATTTTTTTCTTCGTAGTCCTCATTTAAAAAAATTGTTAAAAAAATATAACTCCATTTATGACTCCAAATCTAGATGTATTTTTTATTGCTGAACAACTTTTCTAAATAACATTTCTCGAGATTTTTCAAAAAAAGGGGATTTTACTCCTGTCTCAAAATCAATTATTTTAAGGCTCCTCGTATGTGTGTTTGACTATATTTTGTTGGTGCATGTTTAGTTTCAAGGGATGCTCTAAAACTTTTAGCAAGAATAACTTTTTGTCGAAAAACCCTTAATAAATAAGTTTCCCATATGGTGCATACTTTGGGGATGACACTGTATAAAAGCAAAGTACCACTAATTCAGTGACTAATATATTGACTGATTGACAGATGTTCTTCTCCTAGTCTAGGGACGAGATTCAGAAACTTCTTGCCCTAGAAGTATTAATTTTTCTGAAATATCAAAGAACGATAGTTTTTCGGAAAATACTGGTTCAATATATATATATATATATATGTATATATATATATATATATATATATATATATACATATATATAATATATAAATAATAATAATAATAATAATAATAATAATAATATCGTCTTTATTGTTTGAAAATAAAAGTGGATAACAACTTTTTTAAAGTGTTGGCGACATTCGGCTACAGCCGTTCTTCCATATAACATTGTTTGTTCAACGTAGCCCTCAGGGTGTGAAAATGTTTTGATGTTACGCCACTGTCTCTTGCTTCACCATCAACTTCGCTTCACTGAGGTAACGAGGTTCCAGAAAGTATCGGGAGATCTCGAATGACTCAAGATGCGGCCGCCGCGAACGCTCCGGATGCTTACACTATTTCTCCACATATAAATGGCAGAGCGTTGAGGCAGAGGAATCAGTCAGGAAAAAGCAAGTTAATCGATAAGATCTAGAATCCAGTGCAGTGCACGGTATATTTTAGCAGTGAATTTCTATTAAGCTATTCAATTGTTTATCATTGTTTTATGAAGGGTTAATACACGGGGGATAATTAGTTCATTATTTTGATAGCCACGAATTCTTAACATTTGGTGTCAGAATCGAGGATATTAGTAGCTATTTGAGATCAATTTATGGTGAATACGATAAAAACGCTCTACGACGACATGGAAATGATCAAGCAGCAGCAGGACGATGAAGGTATCGAGGGTAAGATAACAAAATGAGTGACTACGATACGGGAAGAAGCGAAGAAATAAATTATGGTGGCACGAGAAGAAGCAAAGAAAGAAGTTTAGATAGTGCGACAAGCCAACGAAAGATCGATCGAACGAAACTTTTGATAGAGCTAAAAGCCAAAACCACCGGGATAGGGTTGCCACATCGAACAATTCTGTGAAATCATCGACTTTTGATGAATAGTTGCCATGGTCCTTGAATTGTAGGCAATTTGAAGCTGCGGTAACAGCCAAGGGATAGTGGCATTGAAAGGATCTGTTTCAGTAATGTTGGAGACCATCCCAGAAGATCAGTACGACAACCAATATCAAGAACAGCTGTATAGTTGAAACACGAGAGCAGAAGTTAATTCAACTTCCCTACCAAGAGACCCTGGAGGATTTCGAAGAACAATTGGTGGTGCAGCTATCCATTGATGGATTGAGATAAATTGAAATGCAAAGAATCCTAAGGCTGAAATGTAGTGAAAGTGGAAAGCGAAACACTTCGAAGCCTACAGTAAGAGTGGTATCTGTTGAAGAACTGAATCAGGAAAAGAAACAAAGCAACATTATAAAGCAGATGCTCAGCAGAATATTAGAAGGAATGAATTCCACTGATAACAACGCTAATATATGAGCAATCAAAAGGAAACGATGTGGTGCGAACGGAGATATTGCAGAAGGAGGGTTCCACCACGCTCGTCATCACCTGCAAGGACACTCCTCATTTACGAGGACATGATCACCTGATGCGTCTTTCGATAGGTACCAGGAGAACTAAGATTAGCCAGCATATCGTGTCGCATGCTGGCTGATGATAGCAAAGCCCCAAGGGTCATCCACGTCAACAATCCAAAGAGCTATCGATATTGTTTGAACTTATTTTCTGTAGAGCAATACTAATTCCTGACACTTTTTTGGGATTATAACCTTCCACAATCTGAAAACAAAATTAAATGAATCAGGGAATCTATAAGAGTGAAGGGCAAAAAAATTACTGCCCTAATAAGTTACTGACTAATTGAATATTTTTCAATTCGTGAAAAATAATATGTATATGTATAAAGTAATTTCTTTGCCATTCTACACTTGTATAGATTCCCTGATTCATTCAATTTTGTTTTCAGATTGTGGAAAGTTATAATCTCAGAAGAGTGTCAAGAATAAGCTATCGATAATTTAACCTTCAGAGGAAAGGTGAATCAAAGAGATGTCAGATGACAATGGTGCATCGGTTTTCTTGTTTCGCATCGTAATCCTACAACCGGCCCATTGTATCATACCTGATAAGACCTCAGTTGATAGTAACTTTACAAAAAAAACGTTGGAAGTTTTAACGCAACAATATAGTAATAATAAAATTCAGCTTTGTAAATTTACTACACGACTTATTCAACTCATTACATAAATTTACAAAACATTTGTTGAAATTTACTAAACATCTATCGGAAATCTATTTAGTAAAATTACATTACAAATATGGTAATTTCATTGAAAAATTTTTAAAATTTTTTTATTAATTCAACTTAGTTTTGAGAAATTACAACATATTTGTTGCATTTTTACTAAACATCTATCAGAAATTTATTATATTACAATACAGGTGTAGTAATTTTGTTAAAAAAATTTGATTGAAAATGTTTTGTAATTTCAGTATATTGATTGCATCGTAAATTTACTATACAATTCAGTTCTCATCAAAAATTGATAAATAAAGCGAACAAATGGCCAGATGACTACAGATTCGAGTACCATGAATAATTACTGATATCAAATAGAAAATTAATTATTATTGAATTACTTACCAACAATTCGTGTTCTTTTAACTTTCAACGAAAGGCTTTTGATTATGATCAATAACTCCTTTCAGTTACTTCAGAAATAGTCTCACAAGTATTAATAACGTCTGCCTATTTAAATAGGTGATTTTTTTACTAAAAGAAGTAAAATTACCAAACTCTTCTCTAACTCAACTAACACTAAACATAATTTTCAGTCGTTATCTAGTTGGTGTCAACGCCAATTGCCTGAAAAGCCGGGAAAACAAAAGAAACAGTCCAACACGCAGAGGCTACCAACGTTTGATGCGTAAATCTGAGTAGAGAATCAAATCACAAACAATGTTTATACATTTTATAAACTTTTGGCTGGAAACCAACCAACAGTTCGGTAAAATTACAAAACGAGTGACAACATTTTTTTTTGTAAAATTACAATACATCATGCAATTTTCAAGTTAGAGTTGTAAAAATACAAAAACTATTTGTACATTTTTAATGACTTCAGAGTAATTTCAGTTTCAATATATTTCTGTAACTTTACAAAAAATTGTAGTAAATCAAGTCACAATCAATGTTTGTGAATTCTTAAAACATTTGACTGGAAACTGACCAACAGTTCGGTAAAATTAGAATACGTGTAGGGTTACTACATGAAGATTGTAAAATTACGACGCATCTCAGTAGGTTTTCTCACATGTCCTCATTACTCGAATTGTATTATATTTTTTATTGGCAATATACTGATTTGTAATTTTACTCATATGTTGTATTGTAAAACAATTGTAATTTTCTAAAATTTTCTAACAGTGTATACAAGTGTTCCCCCCACTTGTCCCTCCGAAATCTGTTATTTTACCATGTCGTGTTTATGATTCTTGAAAAAGGGTCACTTCGAAGTCCCTCATAGCAACTGCAAGTACTGCTATGTCCACCTTAAAGTTATGGAAGTTTAACTGGATGACACTCATGTTGTTGTTCCTCTAGTACGCTGATACTGTCTCTCCAATACCCTGAAAGAATCATAATCAACTGAGAAGGCCAAGTCTCCCACGAGTAAGGGGCCTGTGGTGCCCCCGGCACATAGCTAAAGCTGGTTACATCGAGATTTAGTCCTGTGTCTCGGAGGTTCCGTTGCGGCACCTTTTCTTTTGAGACCCAGGTGCGCCTCATTTGAGCCATGGCATTCACAGTTTGGATGTAGGTCTGTTTGCCAGAGCTTCGTTAGTAATATCGCGGTAAGCCATACGAATGTCTACAAACCATTTCATTCACCGTGGGCCGAGGCCCGTTCACTCATTTTAAGGTTAGATTGGGCTTTAAGGGACTACATCAACCCCTGGAAGATTACAAATAATGAAAAGAACATTTATTGCAGACTCAGAAGCCGATTACATTCTTGGGATGGATCTGATAAGTAACTTTATCTCATTGGTGATCAGAATACCTTAAAATTTGGCAGGGATGAATTTATTCGAAGAATACTTGCCAGAAGACTATGAACCGTTGGAATCATAGTCATATAAAGAATCCCCTGATCAATTATCACTTGAACAAGCTCTGATTTCAAGGACATCCCTGATAAATGCTGATGTATTTCCGATTGGGATGATTTTGTGAAAAGGAGACAGTTGGGTATGTAGCAGACTGCAAAACGCGTGGACATCCGTATAGAAGTGGCATACTAATAACCATCGGGAAATCCTTGAATAATTTTTTATCGAATGATTACGAAGCCGCCATGATATTCATTACAGAAGGAAGTGACGTATTTTAGTCCGTAGAATCACCAAAATGACGAACTTACCTGGTTCGCCACAGGATTGACAATAGGAGAGCCCATCCAATTCGACGGCAACAAAGATGGTTACCATTTATCAAACAACAAAAAGTAGAAAAGATTATCGAGAAGATGACCATAGTCTGACGATACTGGGTCTGCAAAATTCTGTGTGGAATATAGGAATCTCAATAACGCCACGAAGATGGAGAGATACCCACTACCCCGAATCGACAAGTAGTTATATATGAATACAAGGAGAAGACTGCTTCTATCACTGGTAGTGAACTGTATTAGTTTACTGGTATACCTTTTGTTTCTGTAATGCTCCGACGACGCTCTAAAGATTGATGGAGCGGATATTGCAGTGGCTCACTTAAAACACTTGTCTGGTGTGTCTTGATGATGTCATGGTGATATGGAGGAGGTTTGAGGAACATCTGGTCAACTTACAAGTTTCCGAACACTTAAAGAATGTTAATCTCATTATGAATCTCCAGAAATGCTCTCTCTGCCAGATGCCAGAGGATTTCCTAGGCTACACAGTTTCGGTATGAGGAATTCAAACAAACGAATCGGAAATAGAGGCTTCTTGAGACTATTTCAAGATCAAACGTCGCCCAGGACGACTACAAAGTAATACAAGTCTTATTTAGAAGACCATGTCCAGAAGCCTGTGAGCACTGACTGTCAGCTTATTGATGAACCAGACTGATCAAATATGATTGGATTACCAAATAACATAAGAGGCAGGACCAAGAAACAAATTCAAGTATTGAAGATTATTATTGGTGTTCATACCTATTGAACATGAAGAAATATGAATGACTGTGAAGATCACATATGAAATATTTTGTGAGGAAATGTACATTATTTTCAATTATACTTCTCAAGGATTTGCATTCTGAGAGCTAAAAAAGTTATTGCTATTTCATAGATGTTTTTTTTTTTCCAATATTCATTTGACATTGTTTCGTTTTGAAAATGCGCATTTACCACAAAAAGATGTCAAACATTTCAATGTGTTTTTTTTTCCAACATTGCCATAAAACTCTATTTTTACTTTTAACTGATAATTGAGAGCATTGAGTATTTTCAGTTACTATAGGTAGATCAAACCATTTCACTCACTAGGTTGCCGTCAAATACAATTTCAGATGAATTCAGCAAAATTATTTCATGTCCATGATCCAAAATCGCATTTTTTTATATTCTCTGTAAATAAGAAGCTTGTGGCAATGGACAAACAGCTTTTTCCGGTCTGAGAAGAAATATATTATTATTTCAACTGATGTTCAGAGTGAACTGTTATAAGTTGCGGAATAATTTCCTAATTAGCGGTAACGCAATGCGGAAGTTTACAAAAAACTCATAAAATCATCAAGTCGATCAGATAATCTGCATTGTAGCTGATTGCGTGGATAACTTTGCATCATTATGTTGAAAACACTTGTGTAATAACGAATATCATGATTAAAGTTCTTGTCTTATTACAAATTGATTCATGAAAATGAGTGAAGAATTCATTCACGGTGGAACCAAAATCAAAAGATTAAATAAATATATTTTTTTCTCAGTAGACACCCACTAATTTTAGAGTTCCGTTTGTGATATTGACTAATGATACTTTTTTTTGGGTGCACTATCACAAACGGTTTTTTCCTGTCAAATATTTTTATTAACTCCACGTTGTCCAGAAGCTGTGTAACCTCGACGTTAACGTGGTGATAGCTCCTCTATTTATATGTCTTCCTGCAAAACGTTTCACTTTTTGGATAACAATATCTATTTCAGGTCTCCATTGCGGTAACGGTTTATATCAAGGCACAATAGCCCAAAGTTGGATACTATAGGTTTTGATATTTTCTTATTGTAATGATTTGAACAAGATATGATTTTTAGTTTGCCCCTAAAATAAATAATGGCTAACAATTATATCCCAAGTTTTCCCTTCCCTTCTAGTTGCAAAAATATAGCTCATGCGATCCTTGAGATATTGGACTGTATTTGCGAGGGTTGCGATTCACTGAATGTTTTTATTTTATTTCACGGTTTTAGAAAAAGTTGCCCACATTTTCTCTCTCTTTATATCGTTTCTCCAGAAACTTTGAGAGCCGGCGAATATTCAGTGTGTATGAGATTGAAACACACATTCTCAAAAATAATATGTTTGGAATAGAATAAAGAAATTTTGTGTTGAGTGTGGAAACGTGCTAGTTTATCTATCTATCTTCCTGTAGAGCCATAACGGCAGGACGCTGAAATCTTGAGCTATTTCACGAACGAGGCGTTGAAAGGGCGATTTCCTGATCCATAACTCGGTACTTTTCTGATAACGACGAATTTCTCGTAGTGCAACGGTACCTGGCCTGTATCGATATGTTTTTTACACCACCTGTAGCAGGTGCCCCCTCCGGTGTACAAATGCTTATTACACTCATATTACTGACTTTTCTGAAGAATAACCTAGCAAGGGATATACAGCTCATATAGATCAATATAATGTCAAAATTTCGTTTTAACTGGACCGCCAATAAAACATTTTATTGTATGTCATCTGACTAGGAGGAATTTCTACATTGCATCTAGTTTATTCCTCTGAATATAATTTTTTTTCCTTGTGGGCTTTCCAATTATATTCCAAGGTATCTGTTGATTTATGAATAACGACATATTTTTTGGAAGATCGCAGGTGTATTGAAGGGAAAATATAATTTCGTTGAAACCGGGGAAAGGTATCATCTTGCCCAGCTCTGGTGTATTTATCATTCCTGGGAATTGGAATTTTACTGGCTTTATGGTCAAACAATAATTTGATTTTTCCGAAATATTCCTTTAATATTTGGCTTTGGAGAAAATCTCCCGAGATTCATTGTAGAGTGATTCAAAGGATCATTTTGACTTTTTATCATTCTTCGAAATTTGCGGTGGTTTTGGAGAAATGAAAAAATAAGGATTTTTTTTCACAGATCATTTTTATATAGTCATTTCTGCAGAAGATTTTCTGTACTATGGAATTTAGAGAAAAACTTGTGATATAATTGTTCCACCTTCCAATAGACTGGAAAAATATTCATGGGATTCGATGGTTTAATTATCATTGCTTTCTCAAGATTTCTCTGATAGTGCAATCAAATCGTATAATAATAATGAAAAAAATCGAAATCTACTTGGGGAATCCTTTGGAACTTCCCCATCACTCCCAATTTCGACAGACTCCGTTTGTAGCTCATAGGTATTTTGAACCAGATATAAAATACAACGGTACGACCTGTAGAGTATTAAAAGTTTTTTTTTCGGTAATATAACGAGAACTAGTTTGTGAGCAAATATTTTTTTCAATTGGGATAAATAATTCTGGAACATAAATATAACGAGTTGAATTTTCTAAATCAAAAATGTTAGAGGGGAAATTGAAGAATTTATTCGATTTATTAAACGATGGTCCAGTTATATTTGAAGTGATTATTTCCCAAATATTTCAATCAAGCAAAAACATTCATTTCAAAACATAAAACATTATTATTTATTGAAATTATAATTACAGAATTCATTCAAAAACAAAAAACATTATTAATTATAGAAGTAACAACTACTAAAAACACAATTTTCTATAGAATCTTAACAGGTTCTTTTATCAGAGAAATTATCTTTACAAAATTCTCATCGATGAACAGGTCTCAGTGGATGTACACTGAAGAAAAAGGTACATTTCGATTTTTTTCTATTATGCAAGTGTGATGAATCGGATCAATATTTGAAAACGGTTAGAGAGATGAAGCATTTGCATAACCTGGAATTTCAGTGTGTCTTACGTCTGCCTTAGGTAAATGAGAAAGAAGTGTAAAATAACTTGGATAATTTGTTATTTTTTTAGTTTTTACGTTAATTTTACACTGAGCAGATTTTTTAACCAATTAGTTAGCCAAAATAGATCAGGCATAAAAAAGAAACGCTAATATTTTTACCTTTTTTTGCCATAATTTTATTGAAAAGTTGATCAGAACGTTTTCTAGGTTATTCTTTGTTCACTATAAGCCATTTCGTATCAGCACATTTTTAACTTGCTCCCTGAGAAGTTCAATTCTCTCTATTTTATAACATCAAAGATTAACTAAAAAAATTTAAAATACTAAATTTGAATTAGATATTTCGCGCGTAGTAAATCTATTTGATGTAATATCGCGCACTCCGCGATGTGCGGCTGTGAAATGTGTTGCATACATTTGGTAACTGACAAGGAGAATGAGGAATGAGGAAGCAAGCAGTGCGAGCAGTCTGATTTCCCTCATTATTTTTGAACCAATCAAGTGGCCTAAAATTTCTCAGAGATAACCAATTAAATTTATTTTATAGTGAAATGCGCATAAGAAATCGGAAATGCAACTATGATTATGTAGAATTTTGAACTCACTACATTCAGTGATTTTATATTGGAATTCAAAAATGCCTATTGAATGAGCTCCGGGACATTTCATGTTCCCCTCAAATAATCACTTAAGGTGCCCACTCACCGGCGGCTTGTTGGCCACGGATTGTCGATCTGACCCAGGGTTGCCAACGCCAAGTGAAGAAAAATCCCGACCAAAGGCTCGAGAATTCCCGAAAATTAATTTCCGAAAATTCCCGAAGAAATCATCGTCTAGAATTTTATTTGAATGGATGTAATGTTGATTACATTTATATGTTACGTTACATGAGAGGATTGACAGGAAACAGGAATAGGGAACACGGATGTGTCTCGTTCTAGAATATTTTGATTTGCTCATGAAGAATACCACCTAGAAATGGTCAATTTTTTTAATAATTTGAAATTAAAAACGCCAGTTTTCTCATTATATCCAAAAACGTGTTCCTAGCGCCTCTGATGGACGTACGCATCGTTACTTCACACAGTTCAAACTTTTACTGCTAGTTGCTTCGAACTGTCAACTATAATTTCATTTGTCTTCGTTTATATATTGTGCTAATATTTTTATTATAGTATTTCAAATTGTTACTGAAACATCAAATTAAAAGTGAGTTTAATTCATGTTTGGGTTGTAAGAAATGGTATCGTCTATGGATATTCCTAAAACAACCACAATTGGCGCTAGTGTTCGAAGTAAGTTATTCAAGTGAAGGTCAAATCGAGTTTGAATTGAGTGGCACCTTTAAATTCGAAAATTTCGAAAAAAAATTGGGATATGAGATATTATTTTCATAAAATATAATATCTGAGGACCGAACTGAGGCAAAGAAAAATTAAAATGGAATCATGCGTGTTCCCCATTACGTGACACGTGACAGTGGACGACCGTCAAATGTTATGTCGAGTTCACAATGTTCACATAGCAGCTTTTCGCGTTTCAGCTCACGTCTTCCTGTTTTCTGACTGACCTCAATACATAGTGTGTTACGAATCAAACAAAATTTACGAATAGTGATAAAATTCCCGTTTTTTCCTACAATTGTAAAAATCCCGACACAATTCCCGGCACACGTTGAAATTCCCGATTTTCGGGAAAAATCCCGGTAATTGGCAACGCTGATCTGACCGGCGATCACTCCTTCGTCCATGCACAAGCAGTTAACCGGCACGATGCGGCCTACAGTCGCTTAAACTTGTTTGAAACCTGCATGTGTTTGTTAAAAATGGACTTAATTGTGCCTTTGGCCCGGTCGACAGTCTCGATTTGGGAATTTATGTATTTATACTGGAGAAGTGCTACAGTCCTGTTGTTTTTTGGGTTCATAAAAAAAGGCAAATTCGGAATAATTCATTCGAAATGTTATTGAAATCTATCATCGACATCCTTCTCTTATCTATGGAAGATCAAGTCAAGATCATACTCAGATAAAAAATTAAAAGAGAGTGGCCATTATGGTATCTTTTTTTTAGTGTATGGTTTGACCAAATTGAGCAACTGCTGATTATATACATAATTCATTCTTAAATAATTTTTTAATCTTCTGAACAATAGTTTCTCAACTTCCGAATTAAATTAATATGTGACAGCTCGCCTCGTTTTGAAAGCCACTCCTTCACCCACAAATGTCTTCCATTTTTATACTCAACTCTAGATAACAATATAAAAGATAAGATAAAAGATACAACTTTCGTTTTGTAAATCTCATCATAAAACACATACACTCCAAAAACAAATATAGCAACAAACGACTTGCTAATGTGTGTTTAAATTACCAAAAATCGACTGGCCGCCTCCTCAATGGACTGCCACAGTTTTGCCCATCGGCCAGGATTGTTTTCCAAACTGACAGTGTGTGGTTGTATACGTCCTGGCCTGAAGACAAAGCCGGTCAGTGTTTCGGCACTATTATAGTTGAAGACCATTGGTATTCGTTTCCACGCATTTTCTAATACATGGTTATAAAAACATTTCATTTTGTTTGCTATCAACACCTGCCATTTCAAGTTAATCAAGATATAAGTGGATAAAGGTGCTATGTCGCAAAATCCAAGATTTGAAAGAAATGCAATAAACCGTTGTCGTTTGGTACTTTTCTAAACTTTTTTTTATTAAAATTGGTGAAATTGATTGGTTAAATATATAAAATTTACTATTACTCCAGCAACTTTTAGTTTGTGAAAAAAATCAGATTCAAAATGTTTGATTTTATGTACATAAAACCTTCATCCATCAAATTGAGATTCAGTTTAAGGGTCGGGTAGGGTGAATAATTAGATTTTATCATTATTGAAAAGCAAGTTTTGTTACCAGGTTTTGGTTTTTAAAAAAAATCGCAAAATTTTTTCTTTTCTTTTTTGCATTTGCCATATTATCTTTTATAACACTTTCATAAAACTACCTGTAAGTAATTTTCATCAACAATTTCAACTTGTTCTTTAACATTTTGGAGTTTTTCAATAGTGAAGCCGCCTGTTTTTTCTGCTAGCCTAGCCGGTCTACATTCAGTACTGTCAATATTTTTCCTCAAATCAACTTGCGAAAATGGCGTGAAATCGCTAAGCACGTTTCATAGTAATAGTAACCAAATTCATTTAAATATCAAATGTGCCATCAAGAGCTTCAAACCTTGTAAATCGGCCGGAAAGGACGGAATATTCTCCGCCTTATATCAAAATGGCATTGAAATAATAGAGCCATCCTTGAGAAGGTTGTTCAAGGCCAGTTTCATATTCGGTCACATACTGGAGGACGGCTGCAGTGCTGTTCATACCAAATACTGGGAGACGTCCAGCAGACGAACCAAAGTCTTATCACCCCATCAGTCTCACCTCCTTTCTCCTGAAAACAATGGAGACAATTATACAGTGCTTCTCAAAAGTCCCCTCCCCCCCTCTTATTTTTGGAACGATTATACATAAACAAGTGAAATTTGGAAACTCAATATTAAAGGTTGTAAACTTCCCTACTAGTGATGATAGATGACAAAATCGTCAAAGATGACGTCACAAGGCCATTGTGACCAATAATTCTAAATGGAACCCTACGGCAAGCGACACCTCTTTTAAAAGGTATCGAAAAAACCTATTCAATGATACTAATTTTGTTTGTGTTTATGGGAGTTTTAAAGGCTCATTAGTAAACATTAAAATTTAAATTCCATTCAGTATGATATTAATTACAGATTTAAGAATCAGTATCTACTTGAAGAAATTGCTCGAAGTGACCTCCATTTACTTCCTGACAGTGAAATATCCTATGTTTAAACTCTTCTCGTACTTTTGCAAATGTGTCTGCGGAAACAGCCTCACATTCTGCAACAATACGTTGTTTTAAAACGTCAATAGCGTCAGGTTCAGTGGCGTGAACCTTCGATTAGGTACCCCACAGAAAAAAATCCAAAGGTGTGAGGTCCGGTGATGGAGCTGGCCATTCCGTTGAACCTTGTCGTCCAATCCATCTACCACGATACTCCTCATCCAAATACCGTCTTACTGCACCGTAATAGTGTGGAGGAGCACAGTTCAACAAATTATTAAAATGTACAAAAATATAAACAGTACCAAAAGCTGCTAAAACAGTTAAACGTTCGATCAACAATACACAAATTATTAAATGTACAAAAACTTGGACAATTACAAAAACGTCGAATTAGGGAGATTAACAAAAACGTCAGCTCATTTGATAACTATCCAGAGGCGGAGCTTGAATTTGGAATTTTAGTAGTAGTATTAACTGATTTAATTCATCACAGCTTTGCGTTTTTTAAAAGCGAGTTGCCAAAACTGCCATAAACACAAACAAAATTAGTTTCATTGAATAGGTTTTTTCGATACCTTTTAAAAGAGGTGTCGCTTGCCGTAGGGTTCCATTTAAAATTATTGGTCACAATGGCCTTGTGACGTCATCTTTGACGATAACGTCATCTATCATCACTAGTAGGGAAGTTTACAACCTTTAATATTCAGTTTCCAAATTTCACTTGTTTATGTATAATCGTTCCAAAAATAAGAGGGTGGGAGGGGACTTTTGAGAAGCACTGTAGAATGTTATATAAGAAGTGAAATCCTTTTGGACAGACTACTTCACAAAAAAACAGTTCGCCTATCAATGCTCTTCAATGCTTAGTTGAAAGCATTGAAAATATATACTTGACCACAGAAATGGCTCTATGTGCATTCATAGATATAGAGGGTGCTTTCGATAACGCATCACATGACTCATTAGATCGCTAGCGGAAAGGAATATAAACACCTCACTGATCAGATGGATACATGCAATGCTGAAAAGCAGAATCATTGTAGCTGCTCTCTGAGCGGAAATGGTCAGAATTACAGTGGAAAAGATTGTCTCCAAGGCTGCGGTCACTGACCGTGGATAATCTGATAGTGAAGCTACATGAATCAATCTGAAATTGCGACTCAAGGTTACGCCGGCCGTCACTATTAGGGGCAAACATGACGGGATAATATCTAATCGCATGCAGACAGCCCTGAATATAATCCGAAGCAGGAACGCAAAGGAGGAACTAAATGTGAATCCTAGCAAAATAGTGCTGGTTCCATTCACAAAGAGGCGTAAGCATATTCCGATTGAACCAAATACCATAATCAGTCATATACCAACAGGAAACACTCATATTAACAAAAAGTGCCTTCAGACTGCACCAGGCATGAAACTTGAAGGCTGGAAATCTGATTGGACCTTGCTTGTCGCTTTTGTATTCGAACTGATAAGCACGACAAGCTTTTGAATCTATACTCACGGAATAACCTTTTTTTTGTGGGGTGGAAATACATCATGGACACTGGCCGCTTGATATCTATCACGAGCCAATAGTGCCAGACTCCTACCTCCTAGAACCACCCCTTGCCCTCTCTCGCGCTTGGAACTATCCGCAGGGGACATAACCCTTGGTGTGAGCGGTAAGCTGCACGACCGATAGGTTTAGGATTATCCCCTCTCTGTTTCTTGGTCCCCCTGTTATGATTGCCTTGGTCTTTGATGGGGTAATTTCAAGGCCATTTGTGGTCATCCATTCAGCGATTTGTCTGAGGGCTAGGTTTGCATTTTGTATAAGAACTCTTTTATCATCCGCTCTCACAATTAACGACAGGTCGTCCGCGTATGCCGCGGTGTAGCACCTTTGAGGAAGTCTAGATTTCAGTATCCCATCGTTTCAGTATCCCAGTAGATAGCTGTTAATTGGCAGGTTTTGCAACGTGTTAATTATTTTCGACCATTTTGCCGTGTTAGGCGTTTTTAACGTCAACTAACATGATTACTTCCCATTTTGTGCCTCTTTCGTTCGCCTTGTTCGTTACGTACTTAATGGCTTGTACGGTAGATTTTCCCGATCTGAAACCAAACTGTGTTTCTGAAATGCCTGCTTTCTCCTCTAATTCTTGTTTGAGTCTGCTTTTGAGCAAATACTCATACAACTTGCCCATCCCGTCTAATAGACATATTGGTCTGTACTTCGTGTTCCCGTACTGTACATCGCATTTTGGAATTAAAACAACCTTTGGCTCTTTTCTAGTCCTCAGGAAAAGCACTCTCCGCTGGTGGAGTATTTAGGACAGTTTCTGGGATAGCCTACGTCACACATCCAAAACAATTATTTTTTACTTTTTAGTGCATTTGAATAAAAACTTGTCTTTGAAAAGGTTTTCTATTGATTATTTTATTCTCCTTCCTTTTTGCACATCACAATCGCTGTTAGATTGATCCCAATTTTGCCTTTTTTGAGAGAGCAGGAGCCATCCTCGCCAGCACCTATAACTGGTAACAGATAGCACTTGATCGGGAACTTTAAAATCGTAGTTTCTAGCGTTTTGAAAACTATTTTTCAATCACTTGCAAAGATCCAATAGTATATCAATACAAAAATTCCATGAAAGTTGTTTTGACTGGTAATTTTGTTTCCTGATACTGATACCGTGATACTGATACAACCACACACACGATGAGATTTGTAACGCTACTACTGTATCATGCAACATGTATCGATACAGATCTCAAAGCCCCCACAGACGATGAGATCGGTATCGCTACATGTCGCGATACATGTGGCGATACAAGTATATGAGATTTGTATCAAGTATCAACGTCTCCACAAACGGTGAAACGGAATCGTGTAACATCATTCGCACGCACGTGGTATCGCCGTTTCACGACAGTGATTGAGACGGTGATACTGATACCGTGATACTGATACAACCACACACACGATGAGATTTGTAACGCTACTACTGTATCATGCAACATGTATCGATACAGATCTCAAAGCCCCCACAGACGATGAGATCGGTATCGCTACATGTCGGGATACAAGTGGCGATACAAGTATATGAGATTTGTATCAAATATCAACGTCTTCACACACGGTGATACGGAATCGTGAAACATCATTCGCAAGCACGTGGTATGGCAGGTTCACGACAGTGGTTGAGACGGTGATACTGATACCGTGATACTGATACAACCACACACTCACGATGAAATTTGTATCGCTACTACGTTATAATGCAAAATGTAGCGATACCTATCTCATCGTCTGTGGGGGCCTTAAGTAATTGCGTTTTCCATTAGAATAAATATGGTAAATATAAAACAAAATCATGGTCGTCAACAATTTCTTTTACTTTTTAATATTTTTCAATACTATCCAAGTCATCGATGGAAATTGGATTAATAATTTTTTGTTTGCTGAAGTACTCAAACAATTACCAGTCTTTCCGTTAAAATCATGATGAAGCAATCGTTTCTTAAAAATATTATTGTACTGTGGGATTATTTATGGTTCCATCACTTGTCCTGAAAAACCAAAACATTTTCACATATTCAAAATGAAAATGTGATTGTATTAGCGTATCACACACATGCTTCAGGCGTAACCATATTTTCATAAGAAATTATTTTTTTTCGTCAAATGCAAGTTATGGTAAAACACATTCATAAAATGAGTTTTTTTACTCAAAATTTAGAAAACGGGGTAACTCACTCTAGGGGTGTCATTTTTCATATTTAAAAACAGAACGCAATATTTTTCTTGAAACTTGATTAGTGAGACCAGTCAAGGGTTTTATGTTTCCATTCATGACTGGTTTCTACGAGTCAAATTCAACAAAATTATTATACCTTATTATTTTAAAAAGATGTGGTTTTTCCCAATATAGGCCAAACTAGGCAAAAGGAAATGAATATGGAGGCAAACTCTCAGTCTACTGCACTCAATTCCATTCTACTCAGCTTCACTGTAAATCAACACACACCAATATTCTTCATCAAGTATCATCATTCAACTCCAAACAATGTCAACAACATTTATTCAAATAATAATTCAGAAACTATAGTTAGGTGATTTATTGATGAGAATAATGCTCCGAAATCGAAACTGGGGGCTTCCAACATATGTCATGAGTTAAAAGGGTCATATCTCCCTTATATGCCATGGTAATATGGCCAAATGGATTTGGTAGCTCTTAGATAACCAGATTATGAGCTTTGTCAACAAAACAATTATAGTAGTACAGTATTTGTTCACATAATAAATTATATACTTACAACTATCTGTACTAAAAGCGTAACTCAGCGGTTGAGACTACATCTAAGGTTATTATATTTAACTCATTTAAGGAGATACAAGTTGTTGAAATTGAAAAATTATTTTAATTTTCTACCATAACTACTACATATCCTCACATTCTGGGATTTAACATTGAAATTCAGTGCGATGTTTAGGAGTAACAAAAAACTTTTTCTTTCTTTCTTTCTTTTATAAAAAAATAGATTATTTCTTTTACATCTGTACAAAATACCCACGCATTCCAGAAAGTTGAATTCAACAAATTAACTATTTTCAAACGAAATAGAATGAGGAAACTAAAAAATTGGGAATTTCTATTACTTATCCAGTGGCCTGAAAAATAAAGGGGTGAAAGCCTCATCGTATCCACCTAGTGCGCCACTATGTCAACGATACGATTTCTTCTTCAAGATAGTTGGAAAATTTATATTTTTCATATATCAACACCCTGTATTTCTACAACAAAGGACATCAAAGGAAAAATTTATAAAAAGTTCCATTTATTTTTTAAAAGGAATATCTCGTTCCAATTTGGCGGCATAATCCTCAAACACCCTGTAGAGTCAATTCAAATTGTCCGATGTGATCTATTCCTGAAAGATTTGAGGTTGAATAATATTCAAATAAAATAAATAGGATAAACATCTGAGTGGGCTAGCCCTGATCATGAGAATATATTCCTAACAAAATATATTCGCATTGCTTGGGTGAATAATAGATGTGGAAGCTTGTTAAGGAATGGTTTTAGATTGAACATAATAGATATATTCTTTTTGTACGATAGAGCGCTCCCATAAAGACGTGAAAGATAGTCTTGAATCACAAAGTAACAATTATGACCTTATGACATTTACAAAGGCTAAAAAAGAAAAAGAAAAAAAATTAAAATTAAAAGAATATATTAAAACAGTATACGTCTAATGAAGCACTTGAAAATATAAAATAGCTCCATAACTTTCATTCCACCATGGTTTCATTCGTGTAATAAAATCCGAAGAGCTCCTCACTTGATCAATCAACGTTATAGTTTAATTTGCTCCACAATTTTTCACCAAAGTCACCGAGAGTTAACTAAATAATCCATTTTACCTTTTTATCATTCTACTTTTAGGTCCTATCATTCCCAAGTTTCAGGAATGATAAAAAAAAACCGATGGCGCGGCCAGTCGGAAAGGTAGATTTTATTATTTATTTATTGATTCTGAAATTGCTAATGAATCATGAGTCAGAAAAAATGGAAAATTTTCATTGGGAAACAAAAACAGCATTTCTATTTTTGTATAAACCCTATCAATCAAAAGTTGGTGAAGGATTCAAATCTCCCTAATGGCTTCCTGAAATTTCTATGTAATCTGATTCAAATCCAAAGAAAGAAGTATAACCAGCACACAATCTTTCTCAAATCTAATATCTCTCAAAAAAATAATAACTGATAATTATTTATATAGTTCAACTTTTAAATCGAAAAATGTTGAAATACAATGGGTAAACAAATTTTTTTATTTCTAATTAATGGTAATTTCCAGCGACTTTTTATTTGTGATTGTGTCTACATCAGAGAAAAACTTTTCGAATAAAAGTTGTGGAGCTCATGAAACTATCGAAAGAATTTAGTTTGCCGATATTGGTATGAAAATAAAAGATCGATCTTTTTTTTTCAATCTTTCAATTGCCACCATTTGAAACTACTGGACCGATTCAGCCCGTCTTCGAACTTATCTGAGGCATTGATGAAAAGTATTTTTGTGCCGAATTTCCTTCCCTAGACAAAGGAAAGAAACAAAAATAAAAAATGATAAAAGTGGTGAGCGTTTGATATCATCTTATAATAAATATATAAACTGTTAGTGATAATACATAGTATGCGAATTGTATCAATAATAGAAACGATCAAACAACAGATTGGCAAAGTATCAAGTTTGTTTGCAAATCTAGTTGTTTGTTTTGACATAAATATTCGGATATAACTATAATCTTATGTGTTTCGTCCTCAAATGAAATCAGACCCAAGATTTTCAAAAGAATTCGTTCACAATATATTTTTTTCAATTTTATGAATTTGATTTTGCTCTATAGGTCCTGTGGGATATTATTGTAGACTTTTTGACGGACATATAGAACACTTCTCTGACCTATGCTTTTTTATGTTTTGGGTAGTACAACATTTCCATATTTCCTGCAACGTGTTTGAAAAATATGGGAAATATCATCTGTGAATAAATTATTTTTGATAAGTTGTTAGTATTTAGTTTTTTCTAGGTTGATAGTCAGAAAGTTTTTGTCGAACCACTTTACCATCACTTGCAGCTCGTTGAATATGTTTTGTTCTACTGCTTCCCAAGTTTTTTTCTCAACATAAAGGACAGTATCGCCTGTAAATGATATTATCGTACTGTTACCATTTTTTTGGAACAGTAATTGATTTAAATATAATAAAAAAATCAACTGAGGAGCAAAAAATAAAATAAACCTTCTTAGTCTTGATGATAATTGAGCTCCTAAACTAATGTAACTAATTTTGAGTCAGCGCCAAACAAACAATTATCGAAGATCATTATATTACTTTGAAGAAGTAATCAAAACGCCGCTGTGCATCTCACTACCATCATTTTACGCTTTACCTAATTCAATTGCTAGTTTGTTTGGCGCCGACTCAAAATTAGTTACTCACATTAGTTTAGGAGCTCAATTATCATCAAGACTAAGAAGGTTTATTTAATTTTTTGCTTTTCAGTTGATTTTTTCGCCGGTTTAGTTTTTGTTGAAAAGTTTTTATTTTTCAATTTTTTGTGGCTGAAATTTACTTATTACTACTCACTTAATTTTTGATTACTTCCAAAATACTTACTTACCTAGCTTACTTCAACTATCAACTGTTAAATACTATGATTATCTACTTCAACTATTTATTGTTTTATAATATAAATTATTTTTGAAAGTTCTGGTTAGTTGATTTTATCACTATGTTTATAATTCCATCCTTTCATAGAATGTAATTATTGTGACGGATGTAGGAGGATCTGTCAATGTCAACTACATATGTGTGCCAATGTTCACAAGTGAAAAATCATTCATCCCCTATTTTTCTACCCATAGGGGTGGATTATTTCATTCCAAATTGAAATATGATCAACTATGAGGTATACCCTATCCAATAAAAAGAATCGGAAAACCCACTACAAAGTTATACCTGATTGAATCAGTTAACGGACCAAAATTCAGAGGGTGAACGATTAATATCCTCCATTTTGCTACCCTTAGGAATGGGTTTTTTGTTCAAATTCAAATGGGATCAACTTCGAAGTGCACCCTATCCAATGAAAAAAATATCATCGGAATCGAAATAAAAATAAACGCGTCGACTAGAGAACCTCCTCCTTTTTTATTTCGTCGGTTAAAAAACTAGCTGATCCGACAGACGTTGTCCTGTCCGGGTAGAATTGATTTTTTCCTATGTCTCTCTTTGTGTTGTTCCATCTAGGTTATGCTTTTGACTCTGCCCGCTTCCCGTTATCCCGTTTTATTATATAAATATATATATATATATATATATAAATATATATATATATATATATATATATATATATATATATATATATATATATATTTATATTCCCCCTCCATGTTAACTTTTGAAAGGTTCGACGTAAAACAATGGTATACAAAACCGTTTTGAATGATATTACCGATACTACTTTTTGAAATGGAAGAAATTGTGATTGCTCGACAGATGGCGCTGGGGGGCACATAAAATTTCAAATAGCATGGGGAGTCAAGTGGCGCACATCGTTGAAAATATAATTCAATTCTCTTCTCAACCATCCTATTTTTTTTAAATTTGATCAACAATTAATCTACTGAGGGCACTGGGGGCACATCAACTTGAACATTTTGAAAGGCATAGAGTTGCACATCGTTGAAAATGTAATTCAATTTCACTTCCAACCATGGTTGTTCTACGGAATCACGAAATACGGTCAATAGAGAAAGATTCACGAATTCATTCTATTTTGATGACAATAAAAATCCTACATAATAGTTTCGTTTTTTGTTATAGTTGACATTTCAAATGCATATTGTGCAAAAACGTATCGACAAAAAACTAGATGGTTGGAAAGATAATTTTATCTTTTTAACGATTTTAACGAAGTGCCACTCGACCTCCCATGTTATTTGAAATTTTTAAGTTGATGTGCCTACCCGCGCCATCTATTAAGCAATCACAACGTCTTTCAACTTAAAAAGTAGTATCGGTGATATATCTACCTCGAACCATTCAAAAGTTAACAGGGGGAGGAGCTATAAAAAGCCGCTCTCATTCTTGACATTTCAAATGCATATTGTGAAAAAACTTATCGACAAAAAAATTACCAGATGATTGGAAAAAGAATTGAATTTTCTTTTCAACGGTCAATAGAGGAAGATTAATGAATTAAATAATTTTTTTATTTCGAATTCGTTTCAAAGCTTTATTAGGTAGATATTTTGAATATATACAATAATCCAATTTTCGACAGAAATAATATCCAATTCATTTATTTTTGATAAGCCGCACTTATTCTTGACATTTATATATTTATTCCTGAAAACTTTTCCACGACCAAAGAATTACGCATATCCATCGCTCGAATCGTGTTAGTCTTCAAAAATCCCATACAAAAAAGTACATTCAATTTTTCCCGAATTCAATAACTTTTGTAAAAACATTACTTTCCATAAAATCTTCGATCGAACTATTACAAACAACAACAACATTTTTGTATTTGATTATATAGTCCTGAAAACTTTTCCAGGACAAACAAATTTCCATTAATTTTTCTACAAATATTTTAGTTTCCTGAAAACCTTATTGGGGTATTACGAACATTCAAAAAAACAAACAGCCAAATCGGTCCAGCCTTTGTTTTTATAAAATAAAAATAAAATGTTTCCCTGACCGGGATTTGTTTCTGTGATTTTCTGCTTGGTAGGCGACAATCTAATCGCTGAGCTATTTTCTCGTTTGGTAATAAATGACTCGATAGTCTTTTCCAAATTTCTTATATACCCGAATTTTTCAATTTCCTGGCAACTTCCCTGATTTCTTTCGGTATCAACCATCCTCGGGCTATTGAGAACATAAAAAAAAAAATTGCCAAGTCTATTCAGCCCTTCTCATGGTTTGCGCTTACAAACGATCGAGACTCATTTTTATTATATAGATAAGATGGCACGGTTCCTTGTGGGATACCGTATGTTCATATTTTTTTCAGTACTCTGTGTACAACTAATTCTCACCAATGGGGTTCATTTATTGAGGTAGTTTTGTACAAGTACCAGTGCTGGTCCGCGAATCACAATATTTTCCAAATTTGGCAGAAGTCTTAGAGTATCAAAGGCCTTTGCCAAATCTATAAAAACTGCAGCACATGGATGACTTGAATCTAAACTGGAATACATTTTTGGAGTTAACAGGGCAATTTCATAATTTGTGGAACGGTTCGTCTGGAATCCAAATTGCATTTCAGACAATAATTAATATTTATCTAGAAAATTAATGAGACGAGCTTTGAAAGCTCTTTCAAATATCTTACTTAGATTAGAGATAAGGCTTATGGCTATAGTTTTCTACTCTATTGCCATTTCTCTTTTTATGTTTAGGCTTAACAATGGCAATCTTCCATGAGCAAACATCAAATTCATTAATTATATACATATACAGTGTCCGTCATAAAGTTGGCTACATATGGGGAAAAAAATTGTTATTGAAATTTCTGAAAAATTCTAATGGTGGTTCGTTTCTGCAATGTCTAACAACAAAAAAAATCCGTTGCGACTTATATCACGGACCTCAGATTTGGCGGGAATTTTAAAAAAGTTTTCTGTGGTGCCGAAAAATGGGTCAAATTGACAAGATATCGAAATTTTTAATGAGAAAATGTGCTTGGAATCCAACGAGGACTTCATGTACCAATTTTAAACCAGATTTGAAAAAAAAATACAATTTTATTCCTCTACCCTTACTAAGAAACATTATACATTCTTGTTTCATCTGGAAACAGCTTTAATAACCTAAGTCATATAAGTTTGGGTCAAAACTAATCAAATATTTGTGGAATAGACATCTTGCCGGAGATTAATTATGAAAACACGATTTAGTCTTGTCACTAGGTGTAGTCTTGCCGTGTATATTGATTCATATGTGCTTATTCAATATTCTCAACCCGTAAATAAAATTTAAACCAACTAATATTTGTAATTAAAACTCAATAATACATTATTTATCCTAATTGAATTTAGTATTGTTTAGGTGGAAACCATTATTTACAAGAAATGAGAAAAAAGAGAAAAATTTGAATCTCTAGTGTCATCCTGGCCTAGAATACTTATTTTAACATGTATGTTATGTAAACCTATACAATTTTCATTGATCATGAGATGTTTATGGTCTTTTTGGCTTCTTGTACACCTGACGAGTGAGTAACCTCACTTTTTAAAATATGTCAATTTTCTTTCTCAAAAATAAAACTTTTCAGTAACTTTTTTCTATCAATAGTACTTACTTTCAGGTACGCACTGATGATGTCCTAACGGTCGAAAGCGCTTTGCTACAATTAAATAAATTATTTTATGCACGAAATACAATTTTCTTTCATCGATTATATCGATACGTGCACACAGTCACACTTTTCATTTTCAGTTAAAAAATAAACCTAATGGCACACTCGTCACTCACGGATATTCGAACTATGGCATTTTTGGGTTCTGAGTTCTGAGAATCATGATTGGCGAAAATATATAAAAAAAATTAAAGTCTTGTTGTTGTTCTATTGAAATCTACCCAATATATTATATAATTGAGAAATAAACTAATTGTTCTCCATGAAATGAATTAATAAAATAGATACTTCGGTCTCAGCAGTACTTGGAAAGAGCAATAGTAATAACTATCCACATAGTAAAGCATAATCCTCCTCAGAAGGTAAGGTAAGAATCTTGTGGTTTATATCGAAAAGTTACAGGATCATGAAATAAAAAAAATGCATTGGTATCTTACTATTTTTGTAAGCTATTCATATTCAGCATAAATATTAATTTCCAAAGACCAGAATACTTTCGATTATCTTCATTTGTATGACTCCATATATTACCAAGGTTACTATCCCATAAAGCCGGATCGAAATCTTAATCTGACAATAAATATGTGATTTGGCACTTTCTAAATTCCAGTACTTTTCACAGACCGACCACCAAATTACCTTGGCAAGGTCACAAGTACATGTTTTCATGATTATATACCTTGCATAACCGAATTATAAACTAATTACTTGCATTAGTACCCTCAAAGCAACAATTTTAACTTTCTCCTTAAAAAAAATCAAGTTCATCTTGCGCAACTTTTCTCGAGATGCTCCGTTCGATATTACCACATAATCCTTTTTTTTCTTTGATCAGTGATGCGATACTGAGCTTTATCTTTGACAAGACGGTCGTTTTTTATTTGTTGTTGACTTGCTCTAGTAGTGCAGGTGCAATTAGATCAAATGCCAGTAGACCTTGTCTCGAAGTAAATAAGTGAAAGTGTATTTAGAAACATCTTCTTAATCTATTTCCCGACCACGGAAAGCAATTTTGTCGAGTAAAAACGGTCACGAGCTTCTGCTTTCTTTTGTTTGTCTTGATGCAATCATTATTCAAGTTTGAGGTTATTTCATTGTTTTTATATATCTACATAACAATCTGTCACAACTGTTTGAACTTTTGAATGAAGAGTAACATTTATATGTTAACAGTAAATGAAGAAATATAAATATAATTTTTATTTCGAGAGAAGTTATACTTCTCTACCTAATTAACGAAAATGAGAAATAATCTATAAATATTAATGAAAAACTTTCCTATATTTCAAAAGAAACCCAACAGGGGCATTTATTATTGACTTAATTCTATGCCTAGAACTTCGTAATTCGGTACATGTAAGTGGCACAATTATTTGATAAACAATTTTTTGTTAATTTGTACGTTTGTAGTAAAATCATATACGTATTTCTGTAATGATAGGTTTCCGAATGTTTCTTATTGATACCTCAAAGTTTTCTAAGGCTTGATGTGCAGAGTAGGTTGATGGTATATTTAAATTTTCATTGGATGACGCAGGTTTTCATTTTCGCACTAAGATATCATTACTTTTTTTGGTCATAGTCGCTGACTTCCAGCCACTATGCCTTTCAGGCTTAATAATAATCTCATTTTCTGCCCCTACTGTAGCAGATAGTGGCCAATATAACTCTCGGGATATTATAATTTCAGATGCCGAGCGACTACATATTGCCCTTTATCAATAGAATTTTGCACTATTTGGTTAAATATATTCATCTACGGTATAATATAAACAGTTTTATTGGATTCCACGATTGGGTAAAAAAACAAATATTTCGTGGAAGAGGAATATACTGTTGATAGAAAAACGTTGACGCGGCCAGTCGAAAAAGTAAAATTAAGAATTTACTTATTGATTCTGGAATTGCCATCAATCAAGCTAACGAATTATGGGGCAGAAAAAATTTAAAATTTTCATTGGAAACAAAAACAGCATTCCTATTTTTACAAGCTTTTATTTAACTTGCTTTGTTCGTATGTCATTCTGTCATTCTTCCCGGAGCAAAATTTGTAATCCATTTTTGGAGCACTTGCCGACATCCGATTGAGCTGAAATTTGGCAGCTGTTCATAATACCGGTGACAATACATTATGAGATTTTTGTTAGAGAAAGAAACAAAAAGGGGTTTCCGGGGACGGAGATTGTGAATTTTTTGTCAAAATTCTAAAATTCAAGATCGTGGCTCCAAAATGGCGAAGGAGTTGTGATTATGATCCGTATCTATTCAAAATTTGTATGTGGGGGGTTTCGTAGTCGGAGATAATTAATTCTTTGTCAAAATTTACGAAATTGAAATGGCGGCTCATGGAATTTTTGTTATATAAAAAAACAAAATGGCGCTCCAAGATGGCGGACGAGATTTAGGTTTATGGTCCGATTCTATTCAAAATTGTTATGGGGGGGTTTTCGGGGTCAGAGATTATGAACTTTTTATCAAAATTTACGAATTTAAGATGGCGGGCGTGTTTTGTGATTATGTCAAATTTAGTCGAAGATTATTGATTTATAAATGAAATTCATGGATTGAAGATGGCAACTCCAAAATGGCGAGTGAGTCAATCTTTAGATGGCCTCCTCATTGAAGGACTAGATAACGATGCTTTAACAAAAATGCATAGATTGAGGCGTACTTGAGTACTAAAAAGCACAAAATAACATAATTAATATAAAACTTTTTTAAAGACAAGCCTTTATTCAAATGCTCTAAAAAGTAAAAAATAATTGCTTTGGATGTATGACGTAGGTTATTCCGCGAGTTAAAGACTCAAATGCTTTTTGCTTTTGTATTCGAACTGAAAACTTTGCGCGACAAGCTTTTGAATCTATAACTCACGGAATAACTTACGTCACAATCTAAAGCAATTATTTTTAACTTTTTAGTGCTTTGTATAAAAGCTTGTCTTCAAAAATGTTTTTTATTAATTATTTTATTTCACCTTGTTTATTGGTTTGTCTCCGCCTGTGATACCTCATAACATCCATGTTATTTTTATATTATAGTATGTTTTATTATTTGCTTGAGTAAGGTATTGATCAAAAAAACATTGAATAGTGCATTCTACGTTGCTAAAACGATTTATCTCTTTTCAGGTTATTATTTTTAACGCTGTCGGTTTTTTTTCTAATAAATCGGTTTGCTTTGAACTTTTTAGTTTTTTCAATGAACGAGTTATTTTAATCCCCATGATATTTTCATGATTACCTGAATAAGGGGATTACTTATTTGTATAAACTCAACTTCATTTGCATTTTGAATATTACAATTTTTTCGTACCTAATTGATAGAATAACTATGAATTTTTACCAATTATATCGCATAGGCCACGCTGAAAAAAACAAATCAAAGACAACTGTCAACGACGTCTACCCTCACGTGTCTACTCATTTCGGATCGCTCACCTCGACAGGCAGCCCCTTAGGGGCTGACACCCACGCGCTCGTGTAAGCAATTATTTGAATCCATTCGATAGCTAGGCCGATGCCATATTTAAATATTATACCTTTTGTCACCACCATAGTTAAGACGAATCTAACGACATAAAACAGCAAGAAGACATTTATTACTATAAAACTGATTTCATTGGTTGTTTCTGAGAAAATCACACAACATGGAAATTATATATGTTTTGTTAGAAGCTTTATTTGTGAAAAAGTCTTGCCAAATACCACTCCTGGTAAAATTTTCCCTGAAATAATGTGAAAAATGAATTAAATTGAAGGAATAATTGACGAACGTGAAACGTGAGGTGCGTGATATCAGTTATCTTAATATCATTATGAAAAGTCAGTGAAGAGCACCCCACACTTTTTTTGCATGAAATAAAAATTTTTGGCCAATGACTTTATTCTTATTATTTTCAACTTTTCGGTCCTTATTGCCACATATGCGTATTTTTTTAATATTTTCAAACTATAATTCAACTTCTAAGTCCATACTGCTACAGAAGACTAAAAAAGACTACGGGAGAAAAACTCTTCGATTGATTCATCCACATGAGATAGAAGTCATTAATAACGAAATTTTGGCGAATATGCTGAGAACCAGTGCATTCCCATATCTTTGAATTGCGAATCATGCTGAGAACGGTCTCAGTGCATTCACCATATTTTATTAGTAGCCACTGAAGAGTTCCACTGTTCACCTCCTGGCTCCATCATCAGATCAGCTCCAAGATACCAAATCATAGGATTGTCCTCCAAACTACATACTCATACCAAGTTTCATTTCGATACGGCAATTAGAAGAAGGGTTGAAATTGACTTTCAAGATTTGATTACATTGTTTGTTAGTTACAAGTGAAGCTAATAAAAGCGTGTTAAAAATATGGGCGGGGCTTAAACTTGGATCAATACGTTTGAAATGGGCAAACAAAATTAAGTTGCAACTCAGAACACTTTTTACAAGCTTTTATTTAGTTTAACTTGTTAGTTCGTTCGTTAGTTTGGGTCAAATCTTGCAAGTGAATTTTGACCGACTACTAGTCGTCCGATTACTTTGAAATTTGGCAGTTATTCATAATTCCGGTGACAATGCATTATGGAATTTTTGATAGAGAAAAAAACTGGTATGTGGGGGTTTTTGGGATCGGAGATTATGAAATTTATGTCAAATTCATAAATTTAAGATGGCGGCCTCAATATGGAGGACGATTTTTGTGATTATGGTCCAATTCGATCCAAAATTGGTATGCGGGGATTTTTGGGGTCGGAGATTTATGAATTTTTTGTCTATATTCATAAATTTGAAATGGCGGCCCCATGTTGGGGGACGAGTTTTGTGATTATGGTCAGAATCGATTCAAAATTGGTATGCGTCGGTTTTCGCGGTCGGAGATTTCCAATGTTTTGTTAAAATTTATGAATTCAAGATGGCGGCCTCAAGATGGAAGACGAGTTTACGGATTATGGTCATATTTTATTTAAAATTGGTACGTGGGGATTTTCAGGGATAATGAATTCTTTGTCAAAATCTATAAATTCAAGATGGCGACTTCAGGATGGCGGACGAGTTTTGTGATTATGGTCGGATTCTATTCAAAATTGGTGTGTGGGAGTTTTTCGGGTCGGAGATCATGATTCTTTTCAGCTCGAAACTTACGGGGAAGATACCTTGTAATAACGATGCTCTATTAGAGATGAACAGATTAAGGCGATCTAACTAAAAGGCAAAAAATAAAATAACTAATAAAAAAACTTTTCAAAGACAAGCTTTTATTTAAGCCGTGTACTGGAACGTATGAAATAAGTTTAAGTCACCGCTGACAATGATTTAATTATTTTTGTTGAATTATTTGGTTTTAAAAAGCTTGTCGCGTGAATTGTAATAAAATTAATACTTCGACAAGTTGTTACTTACCAACCAATCATTGTCCAATAAAATTAATTGGTGCCTACTTTTATGAATACTTTCAAAAAATTAAATACTTTGACAAGTTACTTACCAACCAATCACTGCCCAATCAAATTGAGTGGTACCTACTTTTATGAACACTTAGCGCGGCAAGCTTTTTGAAACCAAATAATTCAACAAAAAATAGTTAAATCATTGTCAGCGGTGACTTAAACTTACTTCATACGTTTCAGTACACGGCTTAAATAAAAACTTTAAAAAGTTTTTTTTAATAGTTATTTTTTAATGAATTGTTATAAAAAATTCACTTTTTTGTATACGCGCTCCATTAGCTTCACCTGTATATATGTATGTAACGGAATCTTAGGAATTCATTTTCACCCACTTCCAAACGTCCAAATCATTTGAAATTTTGCGCACGTATCAAAAACCGATGACAATAGAATAATTTCATATCTCTGACCTGGTATTATCACCAAGATCGACAGAAAAAAATACATTACAAAGATATGGCTGGTCTCGGCACATTCACCTAATTTTAATAAACACTTCTATCCTATGTGCATGAATCAATCGAAAAGTTTTCCTACCGTAGTCTTTTTTAGTCTTTTGTAGCAAAAATAATAAAATTATATTTAAAAAACTAAAAAACACGCTTATATAGCAATTAGGACTAAAAATTTTGAAATAATAAAAATAATGTAATTGATAAAAAAAATATCTCATGCATTGCAGTGCTCTTCACTCACTTTTCAAAATGATTTTAAAGTAGCTTTTTTCACATAAGACTAAACTTTTTGGCCAATGACCTTGGCCTTATTATTTTCAACTTGTTAGTCCTTATAAGGGTGTTTTTTAGCTTTTTTAAACTGTACATTTACTTTCTTACTCATAAGTTCAACAATAGCCAATATAGGAAAAGCCTTTTGAGGCATAAACAAAATGTGAACACATGTGTTCACTTCTAAAATCATAAGACTACGGCGCGTGTATTCAGCAGAAAGGGAGCTCAAACTTGAAGTTCGACCTTGATTTTTTCTACCAGGTCTACAAAAGATCGGTTTCTATTAAACGTGTTTGTAATTTTTCATGAAATATTGATTTTTTGTTACAATCAAATAGATATATGCCTATTGCCTATATTTTGAATTTACATTTTGGCATCTGAATGATTCAATAATTAACATTTAAAAGTGAAAACCTCCACTGACTATTCAGGCATCCTAGGATTTCTTGCAGTATTTTTTTACCAATGTCAAAGGAGTTCTGTCAAAGGAATCAGATGATATTTGCTTGATGATGTATTGGGTGATGTCTGGATGATGGATTTGATTATTTATCCTTCCTCCAATTTTAATATCTTCAAAAAATGTCAAGAATGAGTATATTTCCCCCCAAAAAGCTTCAAAATAGAATTCATTTCATATCATCAATTTCGTCATATTTATAGTTTTCATCATTATTATTATTCATTTCATTTATATAGGACTGATGGACCCATTCAAAATATGTTTTTGAATTTTTCGATGAATAAAATAAACATTTTCAGCTACTAGAAAGCGAGATAGAAAAAGAAGAAATGGGCGATGTACCAAGATGGCACCCGGAAAGCAAATTATTTTACAAAAGGGAAGCTCCAGCCGTTCCTTCGTCAAAACCAGATGCGCACTAATAAAAAACAATTGACGACACTCGCTAAGGAAAAGGTTATGATTCTTCGGAAACTGTACATAAAAAATATAATAAATTTTGAATATTTTTATTAAATGTGACAAAATGTGAAATATTGAAATTTTGGCAAACTGAAAGATACACTCCGTTTCTTTGATGAGTATGAGAATACAGTTTCTTGAAAGAATAATATACAGAGTGAATTTCTTGTGGTTCAGTACACTGGTCGAACACTGTCTTGACATAATATTATAGGTATTGGGATAGAAGATAATAAATTAACTAATATGTGTCTTACTTCGATATCAGCCACTCTGTATGTTGTTTTTCATATCTAGAATAGGGACATTTTCAATATGTTTATTAACCATAGTATAAGAGTAGAGTATGGATCATATATTTCCATATAGATTCAGTTATCAGGGATTCTATAAAATTCAGTCAGATTGGTAAAAATGCAGCAAAAAATACGAGGAGCATAGAGAACACATCAAAATGAAAAAAGTAACATGCAAATTCACCTATAGCCTACCGTTAGGAAGAAATTGCCTCATGATGGTACTCTGGAAAAATATACTAGGGTCCGTTTCATAAAAAGCGGCTCATTAGAATTTAATGATTTTTTTTTTCAGAAAGTTCTCGATTCCAAAAATAAAGATTTATCTTTTTAATGAAAATTGATATTTTGTGTTGAAGGTATTAGGTTGTTACTCCTTCACTATCTTATTTTCTGAATGTGCAAAGATTCACAATGAGGGCAAACTTCTTTGAAAAAAAACATATATTTTGGTTCACTGTTTACCTAGATAGCCTAACACTATCAAAATCAATATTATTCGTAATAGTTTCTAAAAATTCACATTTGGACAATAAAACCAATCAGATTTTCGAAATTTTAAGAAATTTGATGAAATAGCATATGGTATTTTCTTGATACTCAGAATTTTAGCACAATCAAAAATCCGAATTGGGAATATCTAATAACTATTTTTCATTATTTTATAATTGTGTATTGCTATTCGGAATTCCACTCATGGATGGGGTTAGATGTTGGGCTGAGTATATAAAAATTTCTCGAAACCTATTAATTCTCTTGTTGGAATATGTACGAAGTTATTGCTACCAGAATATGATATTTTATTTCACATATCTTTGTGGATTCTCATTAAAATTATATGGTTGTTGATTTGATATAAGAAAAGAAATGTGTCGATCAAATAAAAAATATAATAATGTACCATCTTTTTACTATATCAAAACATATAATTCATTTATAACTTTTAAATTCAATTGAGATTCATAAATAATAATCAATGAATGAGATATGAAGGGCATTTAAATTTTTTTCACAAATTTTTTTTCACATCCGCTGCATTTTCTGCAAAAATAGATCTTTGAATAACGAAGGAGAAGAGTGTATCCTTTCTGGGAGTTATACATCTGATTTCTTCTATTCAATTTTATACTCTATTTCTCTTACGAAAACCTGGAGAATAATTTAACGACCTAAATTGGGGGTTAACAAAACACGTGAAGTAACAAGATGATCATGATAGTTTATTATAATTCAATGAACTGTTCTATGATTCACATGAACCTGACAAATAGTGTTTATTGAAACGAGGTCAATTCCTATCATAAATGTTGTTTTATAAAATTAGAATATTCATTTGCCATGATATTATTATGTATATAGGATATCTGTTTGATAAATGTAGATTTATACTCGTCGAGGTCTATTTTTCCATAGTAATATTTTTATAGAGCGATATTTAAAAGAATAGGTTTTTAATTCAAAGAAAACATATTTTTTCGTTTGTTCTTTCCCAATGATATCGGGGTGTAACTACCAACAATTTGATTTACATAATTATATATGCAATGAACATACCATATGTCATTCTAATAACACCCAATACAAATCCAAATTGATAGGATAAATAGACCTCGCCTATAGTTGTTCAGTTAATAGAGATTTTTAATAGACAAAATGTATACCCGTCACCAAGTATTTAGATATTTTTCAGTTTGCCAAAATATATATATACCTAGGTCAATTCATTTATTTTCAATTATTAAAAGCAATATTTTGAAAAGCAAATTTAAAAAATGATAAATGTGATTCACAATGAATGTGTCTTATGATAAAAAAATTGTATGAGAATAAAAAGTATTAAGATTAACGACGAATCGCATCTTTATTTTCTTTACCATTCTATAATTTTGATGAATAAATCACCTATCTACGACTTTTCTAGATGTCCGATATGAAAAAAGAATATTTCTAACAAAACCACTTTGGAAATTAATTTTCCATAGAACTACTGAAAATTCTATAATTTGGGCGAAATCCATTCTAGACTTCGTGCAAAGTTATACAGCTCCTATTAACCAGAAGAGAAAATAATTTATTCCTTCTCAAAAATTGAAAAATCTTACATTGCATGTAGTGAGAGCATGAAAATCAAAGAAACAAGGAGAAAGATAATAGTTGACATTATATTATTAAATTATTCAAAAAGGAACTAAAGAAGCTATTAAATTCACGCGTTTTTTATCGAATGGATGAATTCTTTCAATGTCAGTTTTGAAAAGTGCGCTGAGGTCATCACCATGCATATATTCTTTTTATTCTATTATTATAAAATTATAATTGTCTGTTTGTTCAAATACATATATATATATAAATATATATATATATATATATATATATATATTTATATATATATATATATATACAGAGTGGCCCATTTGAAAGCGGGCCACCTCTCTAAAACTGTTATTTATTATCCGATTCAGAAGTTTTTTTTACAGTAGATAGAGCATCAATAGTTCTAGTTGAATGCCATGAATTCGAAATGAAAATAACAATTTCACGGCCTACTTCGATTTTTTTTCAGGGTCAAAAATCCAAAAAACATATTAGCGATTTTTTTTTAATATCTACAATTTGACGATGCCACTGGACTTGTGATGCATTCTTTCAAATGGGTTTGGCCATTATTTTTTTCAACAGAAATATGGCATAAGTAAAATTCATATCACTTTATCAAAATATTTCGAATAGTCGTCATATAAATCACAATCTTGTTAAAAATATTGTTTAAAATGCTCTTTCAGGTCGTTAGCTGTCGAGTTTGTAAACAGCAGTTATTCAAAATGGCGTCAAATTATGTTTCTTCCAAACGTAACTCCATAGTATAGGAGATAGTTATGTCCATCAGAACACTGCAGTTTTTTGCCAAAGAAATTGAATGTACATCTTTACATCAAATTGTAATCAATATTCAATAATCAATAATAACCAATATTGATAACATAAATGAACTACAACAAAAGAATGGATTGAAATGAGAGTGCCTACACATTAATTTTCGTACTTTTCAACCAAATCCCGATTTAATTCGATACATTTATTCTACCATTTTCTAATGCTAACTAACAATAAGATTCGATCATTGGTTTGGGGTAATATCTGTGCAAGCCTGTCTTATTCTTTCACGCAGTTCCTCTTTGGTGGTTGACAGTTATTCCAAATATCAATCTTGGTTTCATTCAAACATGCTTGGGATACCACATTTCAAAAATATTATTTAAATTAGGAGGCTTTGCAACTTTAGTTGCTATAGAGATGACAAGTCATCAAAACAATAGACGAAAAGACACAAATTTGTCAGTGTTAATAGTGAAGTTTATAACTCCTCAAGTACCTCCACTAATAAAGAAGTATGGCTGATAATTTGACTTTGCAGGAGAAAATTGAAATGGGAAGACTTTGTGGTAACAACGACAGATCCGAAAGGGAAGGATGTAGAATTTTCAATAACATGCATCCGGAGCGTCGAAATATTAGCAGAGCTACAGTTGGCCGAATAAACCAAATTTTCAATCATTATGGAGCTGTTTGTAAACATATTCCGAAGAATAGTAATATTGTACAAAGACAGAGACGAAATAATTCTGCACGAATTCGAAATTATTTTAATAATAATCCGAAAACAAGTGTGAGAATTGCAAATTTGGACATTAACTTACCGCGTGAAACAATAAGGAGAAATCTTAGGAAATGTAATAAGATGAAGCCCTTTAAACCAAAGTTTCTTCACACCTTAGAAGACGGCGACAATGAAAAGAGGATGGAGTATAGTTTATGGGCTCAAGGAGAATATCTAAATAACAGGAATTTTCTGAAAAAAATGTTGTTCAGTGACGAGGCAAAATTCACAACCAATGGAACAGTTAATTCTCAAAATACAAGGTACTGGACGGAAGAGAATCCACATTAGATAATAAATTGCAGAAGACAGTACTCAAAAAAAATAATTGTTTGGTGTGGAATATTATATACCAAAATCATTGGCCCCTTTTTTTTTAAAGCAATTTGAATGGTCAAATTTTTTTTAGTTTTCTGAAAAACGAATTTTCCAACGCTATGGATGAACTTTCACTGGCAGAAGAGGCTCATCTTCTATTTCAATTAGATGGCTGTTCCATTCACAATAGCAGGATTGTGAGAGATTGGTTGGAAGAAAATTTTCCTAATCGGTGGATAGGGCGAAATAGTGCATTGATCGAGTTTCCCTCCAGATCCCGGACTTGACTCAATTGGATTTTTTTATGGGGCTTCGTTAAAGAAAAAGTTTACAAAACTCGCCCAACGAACAAAGAGGAACTGCGTGAAAGAATAAGACAGGCTTGCAGAGATATCACCCCAAACCAATTATCGAATGTTATAATTAACATTAGAAAACGATACGATAAATGTATCGAATTAAATGGAGATTTGGTTGAACAGTCCGAAATTTAATGTGTAGGCACTGTCATGTCAATACATTCTTTTGTAGTAGTTCATTTATGTTATTAATATTGGTAATTATATTATTGGATGTAAAGATGTGCATTTATATTCTTTGACAACAAACTGCAGTGTTCTAAGAGACATAACATATCCCACATAGAGTTCTTATGTTCTGAAGGAGTATTTTAAACCATATTATTTACAAAATTGTGATTTATATGACAACTATTTGAATTTTTTCGATATTGATATGAATATTTTACTTATGCTATATTTCTGTTAAAGAAAATAATTTTATCGTGAAATTTTGACCTTGAAAAAAAATCGAAGTAAGCCGTGAAATTTTTATTTTTATTAGAATTTATGGCATTCAACTAGAACTATTGATGCTCTATATAAGACTGAAAAAAAAACGTCTGAATCGGATAATAAATAACAGTTTTAGAGAGGTGTCCCGCTTTCAAATGGGTCACTCTATATATATATATATATATATATATATATATATATTTATATATAGATATATATATATATATTTATTTATAAATAGATATAGATATATATATATATATATATATAATAGATATAGATATAATAATAATAATAATAATGTAATAATAATCTTTATTCACAATCAAAATACAATCGCAGATCACTGGAATCACAAGTATTACAATTAGATTGAGATTGATGGTGTGGACAAAGCAGCAAAAGCCGATAAGTGTGAAAACACTTGTTTCAGCATTGACAAATATTTATAATATAAAAAACTAAACTACTTAGAATACTAATGTATACGTATGTATACGTATATATACATATATATATATATATACACAGATATATACACATATACATATACACACACATAAACACATATAAACACATAGGTATACATATAAACAAATAATTAAGACAAGGGATGTATGTGGTTATGAAAATCGTCAATGGGGTGTAACATGAAGATTTAGATATCAGAAGTACAAGGTATATTGTAGTGTAGTGTCAATATTGAGGATCATAAAATCTTTTGTAGTAGTAATAGTAACATTGAGATCGACATAGTGTAACCTGAATAATAATATTTTTGTGAGTAAAAATCGAAGGGAAGATTTTGTCTCTGAATTTAAGGAAAATTAGTGGTCGTTCTACCTAATTCAAGTACGTATCTCTTCAACTGTCTTTTGAAAGAGTGTAAATTTATTGCTGCTTTTATATTGTCAGGAATGGAATTGTAGAATTTCGGTGCGAGATAAGTATATGATCTTTGGGTAGTCGTTTTAGCCATGAATGGAATGATATAGTGTTGTTTATGACGAGTATTGTATTGATGATTTGGTAAGTGATGTTGTTGCCTGTGTGAATGGTATCTGATGCAGGAGTAGAAGTAATATCATTGTCTAATATCAAGGATTTTCATTTCAGCATATAAGGTATCTGTTGGGTATCTGAGGTTTTTATCATGAACAAGTTTCAAAAACCTTCGTTGCATTACTTCTGAGGTATGAAGATGAGTTTTTGGGGCCGCGCCCCATATTAGTATTCCGTATCGGAGGTGGCTTTCTACTAGGGAATAGTATGAGGTATTTCAATTTTCTAAACTTGTACAATATAGATCTCAGCTTGTTTGAGAGATATGCTATATGCAAGTCCCATTTCATATGTGAATCTATAATGACGCCTAAGTATTTTATTTCATGTTCAGGGCGGATTATGAAAGTTTCTGAATCGGATGTGACGGTTAGTTGGTTGTAGGTTGGAGCGGAAGAAGAGTTACAAGAAAAATTTAGATACCTGGTTTTTTCTGTGTTCACAGTCAGTAACTTGAAGTCCAGCCATTGTTTTATACGCGAGAAGTTAGCTTCTGCAGTATATTTCAATTCGTTCCATTTATCTGCCTTATAAAATATAGCCGTATCATCAGCAAACCCTATGATATTATCATCTTTTCCCAGAGAAAACAAGTCGTTTATGTATATATTAAATAAAGTGGGGCCAAGCACAGTTCCTTGTGGCACTCCATATTCAATGACTTTTTCGGTACTAAGAGTATTATCGATTCTCACAGCTTGGTATCTATTGGTGAGGTAGCTTTCAAAGAATTTCAGGGAGTTATTACGTATACCGACATCTTCAGGGATTCCAAGAGAAGACGATGACTCACCGTATCGAATGCTTTCGACAGATCTATAAATATGCACATACACGGCTTGCTCTCGTTGAGACATTCGTTGATTTTTGTTGTCAGGGAAATAACAGCGTCTTGTGTGGATATTTTTTCTCTGAACCCGTATTGTTGTTTGGACAAAATTTGATACTTGTTTAGGTAGTTAACAAGTCTCAGTTTAACTAGTTTCTCGAAGATCTTAACTATATGTGTGATCAAAGAAATCGGTCTATAATTATTAATGTTAGTTATGTCGCCATTTTTGAATATGGGTGCAACAATCGATTTTTCAAGAGTTGATGGGTAAATACCTTTTTCCAAACAGTTATTGAAGTATATATATATATATATATTTATATATAGATATAAATATATTATATTATATATATATATATATCTATATATAAATATATATATATATATATATATATATATATATATATATATATATATATATATATATATATATCTGGAATCGGGATAATGGGAAGCGGGCAAAGCAACAGTCATAAGCTAGATCGAACAACACAAAGAAAAACATAAGAAAAAAATACCACGCGGACGAAGTCGCGGGCACCAGCTATACATATAGTACAGTGCGTTCATTAAGTGGGGAAACGCTCCATTATCTTACGAGTTCATCATTTTCGGAGGTAAAGCTCGGACAGGCCAATTTTGTAATTTAGAATTCCACCTTTAAAAAAAAACCACCACCTTACAAGATATGACGTCTTCGATATTTTTTTTTAATTGAAAGGGTATATTTTTATACCAAAATTTGAAAGCCCATATTTTTCTGAGTTCAACCATACCACATACGTCATATGTAATACTTCAAGTTACATTATACTGAGTATAAAGGAAACCAGTGTTCATATTTCTCAATATTTTTTTCATTATTTATTTTGCAATAAAAACCTGAGAATTACAGAGTTGTTAGTACCAGTATATTTCCAAACTTGAGTAGGCTATGAAAACATCTGAAAGCCCTTAGCAACTAGACAATAAGTTCTTAGTTACCATTGCATATTATTTCCAATACTCACTATGTAATAATTTCAATTTTTTTATAATTTCTAAATAATCTACCACGATGTAACAATTTTGTGCTCACCACTAGTTCCAGATGAATCGAAGTTTTTTTCTGTCAAAGAAAAAAGTAAGTAAATGATAAAAAATATGTGTATTGATACGATAGTTCACTGCATTTGGAGGTTATCCATGTAAAGTTATGACATAGTCTAAATGATATTTTGAATATCATAAAGTAATGCTACTTCTGTGTACTTCTAGGTACGGCAAGTAATGTGCTTGCTCGTTAGTTTACTAAGGTCGCAGGTTCATAACATTGAATTGTTGTGTAGCATATCGATCCATAAGTCTTCAATAATACCTTTCTGAAAAATATGACTCTAAAAGCAATTATTTGAAATTACGATTGTGCTGTCAGAAAAACAGCAAATAGAAGTTTTGAAGGTTACGACGATCGTAAAAGAAGTATGGCAGAAGTATGCGACATCTTTAATGAAAAATATTACAGAAATTTAATAAGATTGGCAATATAAGGGATGAGCCTAAGAGTAGCAGGACTACCGTTGCCGAAGACACTCAATTGAATGTATTTCTTGGAATTGAAGAAAATCCTTATTGTTCAATTACAACTTTATCTGACAACAATAACATCTGTCATGGTGCTGTGCAGAAAATTCTAAGAAAAACCAAATTACATCTATACAAAGTTAAACTTATACATGAATTTAATGAAGACGACTTCGATAGACGCATGGAGTTTTGTGAAATTATGCAAGAAATTATGTGTCATCAAAATAATGGCTTTGAATTTAATGACTTATTTTCCGACGAATCAACTTTTTATATAAACGGTACCGTAAATACGCAAAATTGTCGTTATTGGGCAACATACAATCCCAATTGAACGATATATATTATACCCAATATCCCCAAAGAATAACTGTGTGGGCTGGGATTCTTAGGAATACCATTGTAGGACCATATTTTTTTTACGGTACTGTGACGGGTAAAAATTATTTGGAAATGTTACGAACTTATGTAGTTCCATATTTAATTGTAACATTTCCAGACATTATTCAACCTGGTCGAATAGTTTCTACTATTTGGTTCCATCAAGATGGAGCAGGTCCACATTATGCTCGAGTGTTTAGAGATGTTCTCAATCGCTGGATTGGACGACGAGGTCAGATTGAATAGGTCCCCAGATTTAACTCCCATGGACTTTTTTCTCTGGGGTTACTTAAAAAGTGGAGTGTACATAAATCGTCCTTCCAGTATGGAAGACCTTGAAGAGAGAATTTGAACTGAAATTCAACGAATTACACCAGAGATGTTGTCAAACGTAACCCAAGAATTCATCAGACGTCTTGGATATTGTCAACTAACCCAAGAAGCTCAGTTCGAGCATTTTAAGTAGATTTGTTATTTGTTTATTTTTACTACTAACTTATGATATTTTCATTGCAAAATAAATAATTAAATGAATGTTGAGAAATATGAACACTGGTTTCCTTTATACTCAGTATAATGTAACTTGAAGTGCTACATATGACGTATGTGTATGGTTGAACTAAGAAAAATATGAGCTTTCAATTTTTTATATGAAAATATACCCTTTTAATTGAATAAAAATATCGATGACGTCATATCTTGTAAGGGGGTGGGGGAAAAAATCTATTTTTTGAAAAAAAAGATTGAAAAACCAAAATACAAAATCGACCTGTCCGAGCTTAACCTCCGAAAATGATACATAAGATAATGGAGCGTTTCCACACTTTATGAACGCACTGTATAATTACATGTACTGACGATCAACGCCCAGACTAAATCGCTGGAACTAAAGAACACGCGTTTCAATCTTTTTAGAAATTCATTCCTGAAAGGGTTGAAAGTCTGCATGAGGGTTCCGTTAGTTTTCAAGTAAGGGTAATAAAAATAGTTATTTGAGATATTTGTAACAAATAAAGAAATACGTGTTTCAGTGTTTTTAGAAATTCAACCCCCAAAGGGGTGGGGGAGAACATTTTTATGGAGGATCCATTAGTTTTTGAGTTAGGGTCATGGAAAATAATGTTTTGGCTCTCTTACAAATTAATGAATCATCTTTAACCTTATTTGAAAATTCCGTCCCTGAGGGAGTGAAAAGGGGTAAGGGAATTTGTAATAGTCGTCACAAAGCATTACTTCCGCTGTCAAATCAATTATGCCAGTCATACGAGATAACGAGATAACGAGATACCGGGATAACGGGAAACGGGATAACGGAATAACGAGAAACGGAAATAACTGGATAATGGGAAACTATACATATATAATTACATGTCCTGACCGACTGACGATCAACGCCCAAAACAAGCCGCAGGACCTAAACAGCGTATTTCTATGATGACATAGATAACCACTAGGAAAGGCTTCTTTGATATTGCATCCCTGAAGGGTGAAACGGGGGACGATAAGGGGGTTGGAAGTGAAAGTACCGTCAGCTTTGAAGTTAGAGTCATGGAAATTGGTATTTGGGCATTTTTTTTTAATTTATAAACATGTCAGGGTTTTTGGAAAATTTAACCCTCAAGGGGTTAAATGGGGGGTTGAAAGTTTGTATAGGACTACCATTAGTTTTTAAGTTGGGGTCATAAAAATTATTGTTTGAGGTCTTCGTTACAAATGAAGGAATAAGTGTTCCAGTGATTTAGAAAATTCATCCCCTAAAGGGGTGAAATGGGGGGCTAAATGAGGAATGGGGTTCTAGGGGTTCCGTTAGTTTTTAAGTTAGGGTAATAATAATTGGTATTTGAAATAAAGAAATAAGTTTTTCAGTGTATTTGGAAATTCAACCCCCAAAGGGATGGAATAGGGTGTGGAAGTTTGTATGTAGGTTCCGCTAGTTTTTAAGTTAGGGTCATAAAAATTGGTGTTTGAGGTCTTTGTAACAATAAAAATTAAACGTATTTCTGTGTTTTCAGAAATCCAGCCCCTAAAGGGGGGGAAAGTTTGTACGATGGTTCCGTTAGTTTTCAAGTGAGAGTCATAATAATTGGTTTTGAGATCTTTGTTACAAATAAAGAAATACGTGTTTCAGTGTTTTTAGAAATTCAACCCCTGAAAGGGTGAAATGGGTGGTGACATGTTTTATGGGGGCTTCGTTAGTTTAAGTTGGGTCATTAAAATTAATGTTTCGGCTCTCTGCTACAAATGAATAAATCGTCTTCAACCTTATTTGAAAATTTCGCCCCTGAAGAGGTGGATCTGTAATAAAGCATTGCTGTCAAATCAGTTATGGCACTCAAACGAGATAACGGGATAATTGGAAACGGGCTAACACGAGACGGACTAACACGAGGTAACGGGATATCGGGTTATGGGATAACGGGAAGCGGGCAAAGCCACAGGCATAAGCTAGATGGGACAACACAAAGAGAAACATAGTGAAAAGATACGAATTACATATATATATATATACATATAACTAACTTGTTGCACTTCCGTGAATGACTGGTGGATAATGCTATTTCATAACGAATTACACTAGATTTTTTAAATCTTGAAAAAAACCAGAAAATGTTTGGCAAATTCAACCATATTTTGGGAATCACTATCCACCTTACCTAATCTGCTGCTCCGAGCCATAAAAAACATTGGCAATTTCCGGATGCAATAAACATTTGGATATGTTGAATTTTAACGAATGTTTGGGAAATGTAAAAAGAGAGACTGAGAATCCTTATCAACATTCGTTGTAGGCTACCGGCGATACGTATTCAGACTGTGCCTCTGCAATAACTTCAATTTTACACTAATGAAAACAATGACAACAAACGACATCGTTATATCAAAGTCAGCATACTTCAAAGCATTTGGCAAACCATAATGATCAAATAATCATTGTGAGTAACACACATAGTTTTTCAATTATTAAACAATATCGACAGGGATAGTTGACCATTGATTTGGCAGACAAGCAGCGTTGCTGCGTTATCAGGTACGTAAAATCTTTTTAAGATCCTCGCGCGTGCCTCTAGCGGTGAATTTGACAGCTGTCTATGAACGATATGACGTTTGCCAGATTGAACTACTGTTTTCTGATTGGCTGCTGAATGAAAGATCTCACTTAGCAATCAAACAGAAAACATTACGAGATGTGCATGAGAAGTAATCTGAACAGTCTTGTCTTTCTTAGGTAGCTTGCAAATGAGTCGATAGAGCAAGTCTTCGCGTCACAAACTACATATTGAGATCATTAGGCAGGTTGTGAAACATTGATAAAATACTTCTTTTCGAACTTAGAATTGAATATGATGTTCAAAAGCCATAGTTATATTTCTTGACATGGTTTTTTGGGTAACCTTCCACAGTGTGTAAATGAAAATATAATCAGGAAAATCTTTACAAGTGTAGAAAGGGCAAACTAATTAGTTCACCCCGATGAGTTACTGCGTTCACCAAATTATATTTCCTAAAGAAAAATGATACTATTATTCAGTAACTTGCCATATTCTGAATTTGTCTATAAAAAAAAATAGTGAACATTCAAAAGATACATCTCTATATAGTTTTTGATTGACGTTTCGTATATTATTCAAGTTTTGGAATCTCCATGGAGAGCTGATTTCAAAAATATATAACACATAGGGTTCGTATACAGTGCGTCCGTTAAATTCAGTGCTCTCGTAAAGTAGTGGATAAATTCGTAAAAAATCAAAGAAATAAATTTTGGAAAGAACGATCCAAGCCATAGAATTTTATTTTCATTTGGGTATTCTTTCAAATTTAATTGATATATACAGATTGATTGATGTAGGAGAAATGACGTCGTCGTTATTTTTTAATGGCAACTCCATTTTTCATTACGGAATGTGAAAAGGTGATTATGAGTATGGGTGAAATGAAAATAAGATAAGAAAAATTATATTGAAATATAAAAATACTAAATTCAATGGCAATGATAGCTTCAAACAACGATCAAATTGAATGTTCAAATTGTTTGCTATCTGACTATTTCCATTACTTGACAGTGGCAATAGCGACCAGAATGTTGGTTTTTTTGCTGAATAGTTTTTATGAAGTCCCCCATTCTCAAGATCTACTTAATCTCCTTCAATATTTTGAATAATTCGGTTTTTTCTCTTGCAGAGTTTTTGTAGCTTTTTCAAATGACTGTTGTCGATTGAGATCTGACGTTTCGGGGACTATATCTACTCCCGTTCTCAGAATCTTCCAAATCTCCTTCAATAGTTTGAATCATTTGTTTTTTTCTCTTGCGGAGTCTTTCTAGCTTTTTCAAATGACGGATGTCAATTGAGATCTGCCAAAAAATTTGAAAGTGACGTATTACTCATTTTATATATGGGGTGTCGTTCAGATTAGTTCATTAGTATTCTGCCATTTCTCACTTCTTCTCTAAGTAGAGGTTACCATGTATGGTCCATTTCAACAGAATTTGTTGAAAAGCAGTTGTTATTGCAAAAAAGAATACAGGCAGTTTCTTTCAATTTTCTCCTCTCTTGATGTGGTTATTTTCTCAAGATTTCCGTCCTATTCCATTCAATCGTATGATCGCCATTGAATGTGGGAATATGTTCTGCAATTTTTGATATGGTTATTTGTCGATTTCTGATGTAACTCTGATGGTCACTTTGTCGCACTTCTGATGGTCTTGACGTTTCATCTATGTAACTATCACCACACGAACAAGGTATGCTGTAAACACAGTTTTTGGTACTTTCTTCGGCGTTTCTTGGTTTTGTTTGTGTTAGTATAGATCTCAGTGGGTTTGTTGTTCTAAATGATGTTCTCACATCATACCTATCCAATCCATTTGATCTTCTCAGATAATCCGGGTACATAAGGTATTATGTTGGTTGTGGAATGTGTAGGTGGTGGGAGTACCTACTTACTCCTGTTGGTTGTGTTGATTGGTTGTTTGGTGGATTGTTGTTTTCAATGCCAGTGATTGTTTTTTCCACAAACTGATCTATGTCAAAAAAAGTTGTTCCTCCACAAAAAATCACATTCTTTCAATCCATAGTTATATTATAATAAAAATTAAAACACCAACAACGAATATTGAAATATCCTAATATCCAAGTAAAAATTGTCAATTGTCAGTTCGCTGGAGTTTGTTCTCACTACCAAAAACCAAACCGTGCGTATTTTGAACTTTCCATTTTTCTAAAAATCAAGGGTTGAGTGATGAAATATTTTTCCATTGCATTTCTCAAATAGTGTAATGAACAGTTCTTCCAATAATTCAGCTGTAACAATCGGAATAGGGCAGCTAGGTTACTCCAATTTTATTCGTCTCTGGGAAAGTAGGCAAATTTTAATTATGACACAATATTGGTCAAGAAAACACAGCTATATCCGGTTGAGGTACTGGAAGGCTGGTCAGGTTGACGATATTCTTATCGATAAATGTAGCAGTTAGTATTTGGTGGGGTGACCACCTGGCAGGGAAGATCCGAATTTAAAAGGCACTGATAACTGCAGCGGTACTAGCATATTCAGAGCTGCAGGCGTTATATCAATGAACATGAGATATATGTGGCCCTGGTCGCAGAAATAAGCGGACGTTAAATAAAGAAAGTCGAAAGCGCTCTGCTATGCATTTTTAAATAAATTATTCTGCACGAAATACAAATTTCTTTCTTCGAATATTCCTATAATGACATAGATAACCACTGATAAAATTTTTTTTTTGATATTCCATGCCCAAAGGGGTGGAAAGAAGAGTGGAAGTGGAAGTATCGTTAGTTTTGAAGTTAGAGTCATTGCAATTAATATTCGGGCTTTTCGAAACATGTATTTCAGGGTTTGTAAAAATTCAACTCTAAAGGGGTTAAAAGGGGGTTTGGAAGTTTGTATAGAAGTACCGTTAATTTTTACGTTGGGGTCATGAAAAGTGGTATTTGAGGTCTTTGTCACAAATAAAGGAATACGCGTTTCAAGATAAAGTCATAAAAATCGTGTTTGAGGTATTTGTTGCAAAAAATGAAATACATGTTTCAGTGTTTTTAGAAAGTCGACCCCTGAAGGGGTGACAATTTTTATGGGGATTCCTTCAGTTTTTAAGTGAAAATTGGTGCATTGGATTTTTGTAAATGAGTAAATCGTGTTCAAAATTCCGTCCCTAATGGGGAGAAACGGGAAACTGAAAAAAAAACGGCAAATAGGAAACGGGATAACGGGATAACGGGAACAAAACAAAGGAAAACATAGGAAAAATACAAATTCTACTCGGACGAATTTGTAAGTACCAGCTAGTTGAAAGAAAAATAAAATATATACGGTACCATCATTCTACTATGAACAATCCCTATAGATATATAAAATAAAATTCATTTATAAGTATTTTTTCCAATATCGTTCTGATTCATGAAAAATCATCAATAAATGAGGTATATGCATCCTTTCTGGGAGTTATACATCTAAGTTGTTCAATTCTATTTCATACTCTATTTTTCTTGCGAATACCTGGATAATATGTTTTGGGATAATTGTAAATAATATTTGTATATCAGGTACGTTATTTTTGATACTCCTAATAGCCGCTTAAAAAACCTGTATCTGTTGTAATACATCAGATTGAACACAAACCTCACGATGCCACGCAATGTGTAAGACAGTTTATTATAAGTATTCGAGAGTACCATAATTTTATTTTGTTTGCCACTAAATACATAATCGAGGCCTGTGGGTTTGCTTACCTTTTTGGGCTGTCGAACTATTTTACTAAAGAATGTCGATGATGAGATTGTAACCCCTAAATGGACTCTCAGTATAGAAAGTAAAAGTTTTGGTATCGCGATAGTGATCGCGGGAAAAGCATAAGATTATGGTTTTTCAGAATTTAGCGTTTAGTTTTCGAGCTAGGTCAGTTTCGGATTCTGCCAAAATAATGATATCGTTCAGGTATAATAACTTGAGTACATCATTTGAATGATCAATACATACTCTTTAAGCACCGTTATTTAAGTAAAATGGGTTGTGAGAATAGGGTAGGGCTGAATGTTCCACCTTGAAAACTGACTAATTTTGGCGACTGACAAATTTCCCAAAAAGGGGAAGTATTGAATCAATATAAACGCGGCTATTTTTTTCCTTCACAGAAAAATCGATTTTTTAAGATTGTTTGAGGGTGGAACCACCCCTTGGACGCCTCCCAAATCGAAGTCGTTCAGACAGTGTAGTCTTCTGGTATATAAAACCCTCTCTAAAAAATATAAACGCGGCAATTTTTTTCCTTCATAGAAAAATTGATTTTTTAAGATTTAATGAGGGTGGACCACCCCTTGGACGCCTCCCAAATCGAAGTCGTTCAACAGTGTACTCTTCTGGTATATAAACCCTCTCTAGAAATATAAACGCGGCTATTTTTTTCCTTCAGAGAAAAATCAATTTTTCCAGATTTCATGAGGGGTAGTCTTCTTGAATATACAACCCTCTCGAGGAAATATAAACGCGGCTATTTTTTTTCACAGAAAAATCGATTTTTTTAGATTTTATGAGGGTGGAACCACGCCTTGGACGCCTCCCAAATCGAAGTCCTTTATACAGAGTACTCTTCTGATATATAAAACACTCTCTAAGAAACATAAATGTGGCTATTTTTTTCCTTCATAGAAAAATCTATTTTTTGAGTTTTCATGAGGGTGGAAACACCCCTTGGACGCCTCCCAAATCGAAGTCGTTCATACAGTGTACTCTCCTGGTATATAAAACACTCTCTTAGAAATATAAACGCGGATATTTTTTTCCTTCATAGAAAAATCGATTTTTTCAAGTTTTCATGAGGGTGGAACCACCCCTTAGACGCCTCCTAAATCAAAGTCGTTCATACAGTGTACTCTTCTGGTATAGAAAACACTCTCTGCCAATTATGAACGCGGCTATTTTTTTCCTTCGCGGAAAAAAACTTTTTTTAACTTTTAATATTTTAGAGTATGAGCTCATTAATGGTTCAAATATCTTTTAAGGTAAAGTATATGGACATCACATATAAGACGTTATGCGGTAGCGGAGAGAAACTCATTCCCAATTGTTCATTCTATATTCAATGTATTTTATTTATAACCGCCGCCACTGGTGGTTTGGCTGCTGGGGAGAAAATGGCTGCTGGAAAGTGGCTGCTAACTTCACACTGGTCTTTTATACGAAGGTTCAGAGGTCTGATAGTTCTTCCTACATATGTGTTTGGGCAGTCTCCACACGATAACTTATATATCCCACTTTTCATCAATTTATCATTAGAGAACCTATGGTTTTGACACATTTAAATGATATTTTGAGAATGTCAACTTTGTTGATGATAATTTTCGAAATATTATTAAAGATAGGGTCTACGTTAGGTCAGGATCTGTAGACTGGAAGGGATGATTTCTATCTTTATATTTAATTTTGTTAATCGTTTTTGGGATGATATCAGGGGAAAAACCATTATTTATCGCTAGTTGTTGGACATAGGAATATTGAGTAATCTGTGGGTGTAGCAATAGATAGAAGACAGTTTTTGTTGGTAAGGGTGGTTGGAGTTGGAAGAGATGAGATGGTCGGTTTGTGTAGGCTGAATCCAAATATCCAATTACTGAAAAAATGGCTCGTCGCCTATTATTGACTATATTGAAGACTACTTTTGTAGATAGTTACCTATCTTAGGGGGAGCTCTTTGTAGCCCAAGTTTAAAAATCAATTTGAGAGAATGGAAACTTGTTGCAAGTGTATCATTACGTTAACAATGGAGAGAAACTTCAGAATCATCTAATCAATGCAATGCAAACTCTGGAAAGGTTTTCTGTCTGCTTGTAATCATTAAATGAATGAAGAGACAAATACATTTAAACAAAATACCTTCAACTAAGTTCGTAACGTAGAATTATTTTTGAAAATTGAGGGATTCAAAATCTACCCCTAGCTCCAAATATATATATATATATATATATATATATATATATATATATATATATATATATATATATATATATTATTTATTTATTTAACTTGGCAACTAACAAAGAGTTCCAATTATAGAGTCGCACAGAAATTAAAATTTATATTTTAATAAAAATACAGTTTACAGTTTACCCTACATAGTGCATAGTATGTTTCTACAATTCATTACTATCAATCGAGTCGTTGAGCCAAGTTTCACAGATCATTATTACATCGTAAGTTAGGCAGAGAGTCGATAGAAAAAAGTCTTTAGTTTTGGTCCTCAGACCTCTTGTATTTTGAAAGTGAATATTCAACATTAGTGGGTATACCAAGAATCTAAATCATTTTCACACTGAAAGAGATATAATTTGTTCGTGTCGTAATTAAGGTGAAATTTTGTATGCTGTTTTCATTGTTAATCAGACGTATCTTGGAGGTTTCGGTGTTCCTCATGAAAATCTTGCAATCACGGGTCCAACACTGAAAAGAAATATTCTCTGGCCTTTCTATAAAGTTCCTTGTTCTTGAATGTTGAGTGATCATTTATGTATATCTTCGAGCGGAGGGATAAGTTCTTGTTTACTTCTTCCGAAGATAATGTTTTTCTTTTGCGGATTGCCGTGATAATTTCCTGTTTCTGCCGGTTCAAAATAAGTTTCAATATTATGTTACGTGGCTTTTTGTTATCTCTATTGAAATAGGCCACCCTGTGGCAACGATCAATTGATTTTTTTCCAAACGTGCATCCCAATGCACTTATGATGTTTTCCGTAATTGAAAGTAGGTTCTCGTTTTTCTCTTCCGGCATTCCTGATATTTCTAAGTTGTTCATACGTGAATATTGCTGAATGTTTTCGATTTCATCAGCCAAATTAGTGATATTCAATGTATTATTGTCAATCTGCTGTTTAGCGTGTTTGACAGATATAATAGTTTTCTCAAATTCTTGAATTTTCGTAGCAAAAACATCAATTTTGTCACTATAAAATTGTACAGACTAGATTATTTCGGAATGCGATTTCTTCAGAGCTGTGATGTCATTCTCGATATTGCTCAATTTTATCAGGATATCCTGTAGGATAGTGGAATCACGTACATCTGAGTCAAACTTTTTAGAACACTCTGTACAATACCAAACCATACAGTCCATCCAATATCAATTGCAGAAGCTGTTTCTATAGGGAGCAAATGAAAACTCACTTCGCTAACACGAGCGTATATGCGAAGAAACGGAACGAAAAATAATCTGTACTACTCTAAACATTCGCCGTCGGCAAACGGTGGATCAAAAGAGCCGATAGTCAACGTGGACCTGAGTGACTGCTGTCTATTCACAAACCGATTCGTCTGGGCCAATCAAATCCGACATCATTGCTCGCATACGATGGGAGGTCATAAATCACGCGTTATATTTGTGTTTTGATAGCTCTGAAAGACTGAAAACCAGTAGCGTCTGTGGTCTTGGTGTGTGCCGATCGAAATACGTTTTAGGATATTCTAGTTTTGTAGGATATTCTATTTTTTTTTCTCAATGTATTTGTACAAATAAAAGCTTGTCTTTAATTTTTTTTCCTTTTTCATTATTTATGAAGTATTTTTAAAATCTTAAAATATCTAAATAAAATTAGTTATCTTCGCCACTGCTGCTCACAGGATTTCGCCGCAAGACTTTTTTATGCTTCTGCAATTGATATTGGGAAAACTATACCTGGTATAGTCCAACCAATAATAAATTGCAGAAGCTGTTTCTAAAGGGAGCAAATAAAAACTCACTTCGCTAACACGAGCGTATATGAGAAGAAACGGAACGAAAAATTATCTGTACTATCGTAAACATTCGCCGTCGGCAAACGGTGGATCAAAAGAGCCGATAGTCAACGTGGACCTGAGTGACTGCTGTCTATTCACAAACCGATTCGTCTGGGCCAATCAAATCCGACATCATTGCTCGCATACGATGGGAGGTCATAAATCACGCGTTATATTTGTGTTTCAATAGCTCTGAAAGATTAAAAACCAGTAGTATCTGTGGTCTTGGTGTGTGCCGATCGAAATACGTTTTAGGATATTCTAGTTTTGTAGGATATTCTAGTTTTTTTTTCTTAATGTATTTATGTAAATAAAAGCTTGTCTTTAATTTTTTTTCATTTTTGATTATTTATGAAGTATTTTTAAAATCTTAAAATATCTAAATAAAATTAGTTATCTCCGCCACTGCTGCTCACAGGATTTTGCCGCAAGACTTTTTTATGCTTCTGCAATTGATATTGGGAAAACTATAGGGTCATCGTCTTCTCCAGGTCAGCTGGTAATTGTAAACACTTCAAATGATGATTTTTTTTGCATCGTAGGCAAGAAATCTTGGATTGATTTTTATAGTTTTCCCAATATCAATTGCAGAAGCATAAAAAAGTCGTGCGGCGAAATCCTGTGAGCAGCAGTGGCGGAGATAACTAATTTTATTTAGATATTTTGAGATTTTAAAAATACTTCATAAATAATGAAAAATGAAAAGACAAGCTTTTATTTATACAAATACATTATGAAAAATAAAACTAGAATATCCTAAAACGTATTTCGATCGGCACACACCAAGACCACAGACGCTACTGGTTTTTAATCTTTCAGAGCTATTAAAACACAAATATAACGCGTGATTTATGACCTCCCATCATATAGCCACACCTGCGAGCAATTATGTCGGATTCGATTGGCCCAGACGAATCGGTTTGTGAATAGACAGCAGTCACGTTGACTATCGGCTCTTTTGATCTACCGTTTGCCGACATCGAATGTTTACGAGTAGTACAGATTATTTTTCGTTCCGTTTCTTCGCATATACGCTCGTGTTAGCGAAGTGAGTTTTTATTTGCTCCCTATAGAAACAGCTTCTGCAATTGATATTGGATGGACTATACCTGACCTTGCGATAGCCATATCGCAAACTGAACAAATATCAGACATTTTTTGTGCCCGGGCTTTTTCAGCTGTTTATTTTACACTGGAATTTCAATTTTAATTATGAAGTTTATCACGTTTTTGCACTTCCCTGTTAAGATTTTTCCGGGTAACTTAGCTCACTAACTGAGAAGCACTAGTTTGAGTCACGGACTGGAAAACTGAATTGAAATCTAACGTTTTAACCACTTTTATTCGAGGGTAAACAGGAGTACGATGTGAACGTGACTAGCGAAACATTCTATCCATAAAACATATATATATATATATATATATATATATATATATATATATATATATATATATATATATATATATATATATATATATATATATATTATATATATATATATATATAATTATATATAATATGATTTAATATAAAAATTTTTGATATAATGATATTTATACATTACATGAATACCTGCTATATTGTTTTTCAATTTTTCGCATTTGATTTCTGAAACATTTGGCCATCTTATAGTCAACGCAGATGATCCAAGAGTTTAGCACTGGAGCTTTTCTATTATCATAAGAATGTTTCCAACAATCCCTTTAATTTGCACAACCTATAAAAGTATGGAAATCAAAATCCACAGATAAAACTTTAGAATTCTAGACAAAAATAATCTACAAGCAAGAACATCCTGTATGCTAATCTTGAGTCACAAGGAACATGACAGGGTCATGTCAAACTATTTCCCATTGGAAATGATCAAAATAACAGATTTGAGAACAGAAATTGGGTGAATATGAATTTTGAACAGTTCTGTATAAATAATGTTAGGTGTATGATATAGAAATTGTAAATAAAAATTGTATCATATGTTAGAATTGAAGAATGTGTTTCAAGAAAGTGTGCAAAAAGTGAAATTGAGCTCGGGAAAACAAAAAGTGATGATTGCCTGGGGAAGCAAAATATAAGGAGTCGAAAAATAATTTTGGAGAGAAGCGATAACAAACATTTTTTAACAACGAAAATCAAAGCAAATAAGCAGACAACAAATGTAACAACAATTTCAACTTCAAATCCAAATCAAGAAACTTCCTGGCAAATATTCCAATCCAAATCAGATCACATTTCCAATACAGGACATACCAGCAACAAGGGGGCCAACATCAGCTAACTTCACTCCCAGTAGCCATTGAACACCTAATCCAGAATTTTCGTGAGTGCACGAACTGAATTTACAGAAGGTATTTCATCAACAAAAACTAAACACAGTGATACGTTCTGCACTAGACACTCTTTATGGTTCTTTTTGATAACACCGATTCACAGTGGTGAACTGTCTTCCGTACTCATGATTATAGTATAAATATAACCTCTCAATATTTACTTGAAATATTCACTGATTCCGCATGAGCAGCTGTATGGGGTCGGCTTTAGAATAGCCCCATGGTAAATCCTGCCTGTCGTAAGAGGCGACTAAAAGGATAACCGTAGGTGGAAGATGGTCTCATCGCCCGGTGAAATACCACCATATCGACTTTGTGTGCTGTGAAATGGATCATTCCATGTTTCAGTGTTCGGTCGATACTTTCCGGTCTCCCTCTTTCCTTTTCCCCAATTCCTCCTTTATTTTCAGGTGCATCCTAATAGTAATAATGATGAAGTCTCCTAGAGTAAAACACTCCGGAAGCAAAATACCTCTCCATTCGGATTTCCGGGCGAGAGGTACTCGAGGGGACTCAACATTAAAGATTAATTTTTGCAACATCCGCGGACTCAACAAGAACATCAATGACGTCCACCATCACCTACAGACGAAAAAACCGGATATTCTGGCTCTAACAGAAACACAAGTAAACTCGTCCACCAACAAGGTCCATATGCTTTGTCCTGGTTACGAACTCCATTCTCGATTCAGGTTCAAAGGTGGAGTCTGCCTTTACGCTAAGGCCAACCTTTCATGCCAGCGTGAAGAGAGTTTGGAACCGAAAGACTTTGATGTGATGTGGTTCAAGCTATCTGATACCAAACTGACTAAGTTCCTCTGCTGCCTTTACCTTTCACCTAATGAACCTTCATATAACGACCTCTTTGAGTTTTTATCACTCAAACTGGACTACATTCAGGAGAACCATCCAACAGCTGAAACCATAATCATGGGAGACTTTAATGTACATAACGCTGCCTGGCTCAAATTCTCTAACAAAACAGATGATGCGGGTCGTCAAGCCGAGGCCTTCGCCATCACTCATGGTCTAGAACAACTGGTCGAGCAACCAACCCGCATCCCTGATGTCAACAACAAGCCTGCCAATACACTAGATCTTTTCCTCACCACCAATCCTGACCCGTATAGAATAGAAGTTTGTGCCCCACTTGGAAACTCTGATCACACCCTCATCTCCACAACATGCTCTTTCCATTTACCATCGAGCTGCACAATACCACCCCGTCTCATGTGGCATTACAATTCGGCCGACTGGGAAGGTCTTCGTATGTTTTTCTCAGCGTTTCCATGGAAGAGAGTTTGTTTCTCTTCAGTAGATCCAACACGATGTGCTGAGACAATTCCTGAAATCATCATGTTGGGGATGCAAACCTACATACCGAATACCGAAAGAAGAACATCATCCGATAAGACCTGGTTAACAGAAACTGCTCTAGAGCTGTGGCTTCCAAACAGGCAGCATACCATCGATGGCTAAAAAATCAGGGCCCTGAGACCAGAGCAGCATATGTCGAGGCTAGAGGCATATGCAAAGAGACAATAGAATGCTCAAAAGATGCCCACAATGCCAAAATAAGATCAAAACTTGCTGAATGTCCTAACGGATCCCGTTCATTTTGGTCTTTCGCCAAAGCTGTGGGAAGAAACTTCACTTCCAGCTCATTTCCTCCTCTAACCAAAGAAGATGGAACACTAGCAACGACTGCCCAGGAAAAAGCCAATATCTTTGCGCACCTATTTGCTGGAAATTCCACTCTGGATTCATCGGGAAAACGACCCCCGAACATTACACCTATTGACAGTCACATGCCCGAGATCACCTTTCGCCAACGTACTATCAGAAAGATTTTGCTGGGTCTCAACACCAACAAAGCCTGTGGATCTGACGGAATCCCGCCGATTGTTCCCAAGAAATGTGCCCCCGAACTAACACCTGTTCTTTGCAAGTTGTTCAACCACTCTTACAATTTGGGGGTATTTCCGTCCAATTGGAAAATTGCAAGAGTACAGCCAGTCCCTAAAAAAGGCAAAAAGGCCCTACCTAGCAACTACAGACCTATCGCACTGCTATCTATTATTTCAAAGGTCATGGAAAAAGCCATCAACATCGAGCTCATGAAATATCTGGAAGACTCAGGAATTGTCAACGATAGGCAATATGGCTTCCGCCATCAGAGATCAACTGGTGACCTGCTCGCTTACGTCTCACATATATGGCAGCTATCTATTGAAGAGTATGGAGAAACTTTAGCTGTGGCATTAGATATCTCCAAAGCGTTCGATCGAGTTTGGCACCAGGGACTCCTCGCCAAGCTTCCGTCTTATGGCTTGCCCCCTCAGCTGTGTTCTCTGCTTGCTAGTTTTCTCTCAAACAGGTCTCTCCATGTAGTGGTCGATGGAGTTTCATCTGACACTCTACTCATAAATGCTGGTGTTCCGCAAGGATCTATTCTCGCACCAACACTATTTCTACTTCACATCAACGACCTGTTGAAAGCAACTTCATGTCCAGTACACAGCTTTGCCGATGATAGTACCCTCCATACCGCTTTCTCTTCCAGGGCCCCTATATCAGCCCGTGAAACCAGAAATGAACGAGGAAGAAATGTTAATAATATAAATATGGACTTAGCAACAATTCTCGAGTGGGGATCTAATAACTTGGTAGAATTCAATGCAAACAAAACACACAAGCATGTCTTTTCTCTAGAAAAGTCGATCCCACTGTGCCTAACATAACTTTGTCAGGAATAACCATACCACTGAAGTCATCCATATCGATGCTTGGTATTACTATCAGCAATAACCTTCCCTGGGAAAATCACGTGAGGTCCATTGCCAAAAGTGCATCCCAAAAACTTGGTTTTTTGTTTCGTGCCAAGAGCTATTTCACCCCCACCCAGCTGCTTATGATCTATAAGGCACAGATCCGACCTGTCCTGGAATACTGTTCCCATATTTGGAGCGCGGCACCTAAACATATCCTGAGGCTATTGGATTCTGTCCAAAAAAGGGCAATTCGTCTCGTCGGTGATGCCTCGCTTACAAACTCGCTCACTTGTCTGGAACACCGTAGAAAAGTTGGTGATTTGTCTCTATTTTATAGATATTTTCATGGGCGATGCTCTTCTGAAATATCAACAATCGTTCCTGCTTTGGCAGTCTCTTCGAGACTAACCCGTCAAGTTCAGTCATCACACCCCTTCGTGGTCACTTTGGAGACCTGCAGAACATCACTTTCCAAAGACTCGTTCATCCAACGAACAGCGAGGCTTTGCCTAGGGAGGTGTTCCCCGAGGCATACAACCTCCAGAAATTTAAGACCAACTCCTACCTTCTTTCCCTTGGTTCCCACGATGTTCTCTGAACATTACAGGATATCCCTTTTCGTGGGAACCAGAACATAAAAAAAAAAGATGTTTGAAATTTGATTTTTTCAATTACATTAATCATAAGTTAGATATCGCAGGAATAGGTATTTGAATGATTCAAAAATGTATTTGAATACAAAATAAAACAATCATTCAGCCATTTTCTGGACTTGTTATATATCATTTGATCTTATTACAAGCTATATTTCCATGAAACAGTAAATTGACTTCAAGCAAAACAACTAGATAGCGCAACTGCCTGAGATTTTGAGACGATCTGTTCTAAATAGGCGTACCGACTGAGCTGGGGAAAGGTAACAAAAGAAAGGTAAATGGTATATTGAAAAAGGGTAAGAATGTCATAGCCGAAGTTTATTGTTGTGATGAGTATTTGAAAAGCATATAAAAAAAATATAATAATAATTATTAAAAATATATATATATATATATATATATATATATATATATATATATATATATATATAAATTATATATATAATACAAAACAAAATTTCAAAACATCTGAAATTCTGGATTCAGAAGTATTCTTTACTATGCTACGGCGCTCAAATTGAAAAAAAATCCAAAATTGTTCATATTTTTAGCTACAACTCCAGAAGTATTGGAGATATGCAAAAAGTTGTAGCTCGTTATTTTTTCTACAAAAACGTTTCCTATGAATTTTGCGATAAATCATCTCGTTAGGGAGAATTTTCCACTTGTAGTCTAACGCCCGGTTGAAATTGCTCGGGAACGAAAAATGGCCCCAATTTTTATATATCTAGACTAGTCAGTCGATGTTTTTCGCTTAAGAGCTGCTTAAAAAGCCAAAGCACATGGAATATAGAAAAAACTCCCATATTTCACACAAGCCGAGTTTTGAAGTTGATACAAAATCCAATCATAACACAAAGGGTGTTCTAAGATTTACGATTGAATGTCTGTGAGTGAGTACACGTTTTGGTTAATAAATTCATAAGGAATCATTGCCACGTTAATTCCTCGTGGCTTTGTGCTGGTCGAAGTGGATATATCAACCCTGTTCAACCGGTTTACTCTCGGTTTTGTTGGGAGAAAGTATTTTTTTAATAAAGATTTTGTGGTACATTTGATGATTTAATCATAACGCTCCTTATAGAGAAAAATAACGGGCTAGTTTATAAGTACATTTAAATATGGCATCTCTTGAAAACTTATTGTACTTTTTGAATTCCTGGAGATATGTATAGAACTTTTTCGTTTCTGATTATTTTACCTTGGAGTTTTCGAGGATCCTCAGGTATAGATGTATGGAAACATTGTATGCAGTGTAGATGGGGCTATTCTTACGGGAAAAAAATAAAACTCAGGTATAAAATCAACGAGCGGCGGCTGGCAGTCTTACAGTGCTGCTACGAAATACGCGCATTCCTCCTGTTCTAAAAGAAAACATGACCCTATTTTTTCTATCAACGTGGTCGTCTGCTAGCAGTTAGCGTTGTTCAATGTGTTACAAATTAACATTCATATTAAAAACGGCATGTCATGTTTCGGTGTTACTACATCTGATGAAATATGGATAATATGTTACATTTTCTAGCGGGCAAAAAAGACATCTATGGAGATAGATATTTCCGGTAAAAATGTCTGCTTGTTTATTAATTTCACAAAGTTTTTGTTCACTTTTTCGTTTCTATTGCCTATTAATATTAATAATAATAATAGATTTTGATGAAAGGAACGAATCTTTTACATGAAAATAAAATAGATCGTACCTCAGAAGGTAGAATTCAGGTTCTAATCTTGTCACGTTAGTGACGCAATCAGCCCCTCCACTTCCATTCAACCAGTGGAAAATAAATGTGTGCAGTTTATGTAGAGAACTAACATGTTTATACTATTAAATAAAAAGAGATAACTTATAGCCTATATACAGGGTGTTTGTGAATAAGTGCGACAAACTTCAGGGGGTGATTCTGCATGAAAAAATAATGATAGTTTGCTATATAACTTTTATCCGCAAATGCTTCGTTTTCCGAGATACGGGGTGTTGAAAGTTTTTTTTTAAAACCGACTATTTATTTATTGCTCTCAAACCGGTCGACATATGCGAATGAAATCTGGTGAGTTTCAAGGGGTAGTTATTGTGCATTTTTGACATGCAATTAAGAATTTTATGCTCATCATTGGCGCGCATACGGTAATAATCTCAATTTTTTTGAAGAAAAAAATGGTACGCCACTGGGATATTTCAAATTGAAAATCATTTTTTAATTTCCCGTTCAATTTGTGACAAAAAAATCTTCCCTGCCTTTTTTTCGTATGGGGCGCCGTTTTTATGCAATAAAAGAAAACATCTTAACGCGTATTTTTCATTTCTTCAATACATTATCAAGAACTATCTAATACAATAACGTTAAACCACAATAATAAGAGAAAATAACACTTTTAAACAAAGCTACGAAAAATGTTCGAAATGACCTCCCTCAGACGTGATACAAGATTGAACTCTTCGCCTCATTGATTGTCGTATTCGCGCAAATATTCCTGGTGTATTTCTTATTGTCTCACAGCCGGCTTTAATTCGATTTCTCAGGTCTTCAACATTTTTAACGGGAGTGGAGTAAACTAATGACTTGAGAAAACCCCAAATGCAAAAATCTAGAATATTTAAATCTGGAGATCGAGCAGGCCAATGCCTCACCTACCTATCCAACGATTTGGATATACTGTATCTGAGTGATTACGTACAATAATGCTAAAATGGACTCGTGCACCATCATGCATGAACCAGAAGTGTTGTCTCAGCTGTAGAGGAATTTCTTCAAGAGGAACAGGTAACTCTTCCTGTAGGAAATTAAGGTAAGAGTCGTCTGTTAGTCGTTGTTGGAGGAAATATGGACCGATTAAATGATCATCAAGTACCCCAAGCCATACATTTACTCAAAATGAGCTTCAAATATTCCATGTGGATTTTCCTCAGCCCAGAGGTGATTGTTATGGAAATTCCCTATACACTGTCGTCCAAAATTAGTCTCGTCAGTAAACAAAACGCCATTTAAAAAATTGGGAATCTGAGCGATTTGATGAAGAATCCAAAGGCAAAAAACTAGGCGCGAAAAAAAGTCTCTAGGTAGTAGAGCTTGCACACGTTGAATATGAAACGGATACAATTGCTGTTCTTTAAGAATTTTAAATACAGTGAAGTAGGTAGCTTACATTCAATATGTTGGCAATTTTTCGAGTTCTTGTTTCAGGTGACTCTGCAATTAACTCGAGAACTGCTTCTTCTAGTTGCACAGCTCGTACTTTTCGAGGGCGCCCGCAGTCAGCCGTTTGTTTTTTAAATGTACATACCATTTTCGCGCAAACGTTGAAGACGAGCAAATGTTCTGTGTTGGGGTACCTTACGTCCTGGATACAACTCAGATATAATCGTCGAGCTTGCCGACCATTTCCATTACTTCGACTATAGACAAAATATCTAAATTCCGCGTTTGTATAATTTTCCATTCTTTTCGATAAAAGAAAAATTAATCATCACTCATTATCATTAATGTTGTACCAAACTGAAAGCTTAAAAATGAAGAAAGGCTAATTTGACATTTCGTTGAAATATTCGTACTTAACAGAATGTTGACAGTAGCCTACTAGCATCGCTACTAGATTATGTATTGAAGTAATGACAAAAACGCGTTAAGATGTTTTATTTTTTTGCCCCATACGAAAAAAAGGCGGGAGATTTTTTTTGTTTACAAATTAAACGAGGAATTAAAAAATGTCTCAGTTGCGTAATTTTTTTCTTTACAAAAATTGGGATCATTACCCGTATGCGCGCCAATGATGAACATAAAATTCCTAATTGCATGTCAAAAAATGCGCAATATCTACCTCTTGAAACTCACCAAATTTCATCTGCATATTTCGACAGGTTTCATAGCAATAAATAAATAGTCAGTTTTCAAGAAAAACTTATCAACACCCCATATCTCGGAAAACGAAGCATTTGCGGACAAAAGTTATATAGCGAACTGTCATTATTTCTTAATGCAGAATCACACCTGAAATGTCTAAGAACCCTGGTGCTTGCACTTATTACCTGTAGAAGTTTGGGATCGACTTGGCCACACTTGGCCTACTTGATAATAGAGATTACTAGCGTGTCAGATGGCGCCAATTTCGTTTTAGTTTCAATTCAGTAACAGGGTATATTTATTTCCTCAGCTTTCTTTTTGAGACGAACTGTTCGCGGGTTCTAATTCTAGCTTTGCTATTGGTTGAAAAGAGACATCTCTCAAACTTCACCAATAGCAAAGCTAGAATTAGAAGCCCCCGAATATTGCACAAAGGAAGCACTGTCTTGTTGTTTTTCGTATTTTGTACCATTTGAATTTGAGGTTAACTGCATTTTGACAGACGGAGAATTGGAAATAAAATTGTTATTAAATCGCAGAAAATTTAATGCATAAAATATGATAAACTATGAAAATATCATTATTAGTCAATTCGTCAGGATTTGTACCTGCTTTTGGTACTGAATACAGGTGAATATTCGAATCTGCGGGTTTATACTGTCCACACAGTATTCTTACACATACTACACTACCTGAAAATAAACAATTCCTCACGCACAAACTCAGGAACAAGCTAAGCAAGATTTCAAATCAAAGAGATGGAAACCGCATAGATACCGACAAAACACTGAAATTATTTCATATAAGATGCTGCAGATGTCAGAAGTTAAGTTCTGACATTAAGCGAGAATATAAACAAACATTTTTGGACGGCGCCATCTACCACAGAGAGAAGCTCTGTTGAAGTAACAGGTGGTGTCCCCTCGAAAATCGAAACAATATCGAATCAGTTCATTCACCAGGGTTTTTAGACATCTTAATCACACCCTGAAGTTTGTCGCACTTATTCACTAACACCCTCTATGTATATGTCTATACTATTAAATGAACGGAAATAACTTATATGAGAAACTCAGTTCACAAGTTGGGACAATTTGCATTCGAGTAAGTCAGATAATAGTTTTTTTCTGAAGCTTGGAAGCGAAAGTGATTTCAGCGAGTGAGGGAGTCGATTGTATAGCCGGGTAATGTTATATGTAAATGAGCCATGATATAGAGAGGTATTATGGATTGGGGTAGAGAGTTGCGTTTTGAATTTAAAATTCAAGTTGTGGATGTCTGTTCTGAAACTCAATTTATTATGGAGATAGCTAGGTATTTTTGTGGTGATGATCTTATGAAAGAATGAAATCTACGACGGGACTCCATACTCAACCAATTCAAGTTGCTCATATGGTGGGAGAGAGGTAGTTGTCTCCTGGTCCCAGTTATGAATCTTAAACACGAGTTTTGCAAAGTCTGTAACCTTCTTTTGTCTGACTGTAATAAGCAAGGACCATATACGATATCTGCATAATTAGGATGGGATAGTACCAGAGCATTATATCCTCCTGGATTGTTTACCAAAGACTAATTTTTTCAAATAACAATCACCCCCGTTTCAGAATCAGAGAAACATGGGAAGTAAATCTGATGTATTGTTAATCTAGGTTTTAGAACATTCTGTGAGGGAGAGTTTTGTATCATTAAGGTGGATGTCTACGTCATTTACGCATCTTCTTCTCATTGCCGTTCGACCAAAAAGCATGACAACCGTTTTGGAAGGGTTAATAGTAAGGCAGTATTTTTTAGAGATAACGAATAGTGAGTTCAGATCTTGATTAATAAGTTGACACACGCCTTTCAGGGAAGCTTCCGGGATTTGTTTGTAAATCTTAGTGTCGTCAGCATAGGTATGGATTTTGGTGTGAAGTAAGCACTTAGGGAACTGGGACGTATATATCACAAATAATATAGGTCCAAGAATTGACCCTAGCGGTACTCCGGCAGAAGTTCCTCGAAATTCTGAAGACTCGCTATCCAGACAGACACAATGCGTTCAATGCGCAAGATAATTCTTCAATAATTCAGTAGAAGGGTGTGAAAACCCGAGGAATTTTAACAAGTTATACAGTTGCTGGTGGCATATTCTGTCAAATGCCTTAGAGTAGTCGAGCAATACTAAAATTTACATTTTATTTCTGTCAATCGATTTGTGGGCATCATCAACTACTTCCAAGAGCGCGGTCATGCAGCTATGGCCGGGTCTGAATCCTGATTGAGAAGCCGAGAAAAGTTTGTTATCATCAAGAAATTAACGAATTTGTTTGTTAAAATTTTCTCGAAAATTTTTGGAATTTAAATTTAACTTGGCCAACATTATAATATGTACACGAGTATGGTTCTATTTTACCGTTAGAGGGAGTAAGACCCATATTCATTGGTCAATGACCGTTCGTCTCTTAGGTGAGTAATAATCATGAAAACGAGTATTGTCCCAAAACTGCAACCACAGGGAGCTTCTTAAGAAACTTTTGCTCTATGATATGTCATAAAGAATGTTGTACTTTTGTAATTTGAATTGTGCGATCCCCATCTCTCTTCCCAACTTCTCCCTACCTCTTCTCGTTCCACTGCATGGAAAATGAAAATCGCTTGTTGCGAGATAATGGTAAGTTACTGAAGATTTTCCCCAAATGTTTGGTCACATTTGCCAAATCTTTTCCCTGTTAAACCTAAGAAACATTATTTTTTTTGTAATTTGACCCTCTGAGTTCAAAAAAGGAAAAAACCATGTCGATTACATTCAATACTGAGAAGAAATCCATAAAAAATTTAAATTTTTGAGTCCATTTCAGCCCGATTTTTGAGTCATGCTTGGATCAAATATCAAAGAAAAGGGATTTTCCTAGTTAACCAAGGCGAAATACATAGGAATACATACTCTATAGACATAAAAGTTACGAATTTTGATATTGTTGGAAAGTACCAATTGTAATATGTCTATAACTCCGAATTGCATATATATATATATATGTATATTTGTATTTCTATATATATATATATATATATATATATATATATATATATATATATATATATATATGTTGTTATGTTATGTTATGCCAGTTGTAAATTTTAAAAGACTAAAAAGCCACAAAAAGAATAAATAATAAATAATTATCAATTTCAAGAGTTTGCTTGTAAATAACTTTTAAAATTCAATGTATTTTATGAGCCTAGGTATGATATGGATAGATAAAAATGTCAAAGTACTATAAAACATCATATACACTATCAAAATTATCATAACTCATAATTGCTCAAAAGACAACTAAAAGTCAAGATTTACAAAATTATCATGAATAAAAAGTAATCAACACATTTATAAACTTGAAACACTCTGTACATGAAATTGTAGCAAACTAAAAGTAGCCAATGAGAGAACAGCAAACGTCTTTATGAAAGATAGCCAATCAGAGAATAGATGATCAGATGAAAAGTTGGAAATTGTGAGAGAATGGCAAAGAGAAAGTATCATAAGCAATTATTATTCAAACTTGTAAATAATGATAAGAATGGGAAAGTAATTGTGTGTATAAATTGTGCAACATAAATAAAACAGTGCAAAGTGACAATGTGGTGCGCGAATTCAAAATTTCAAATAGAAGAACAACAGGAGCAAGATGTTGCGAAGCGACGAGAAAACAAAGCTTCGAGAGATCGAAAATATTTTTCCAAGCGGAAGCACGCACAAAATTTCACTAAAAAGAGAAATGGAATAATTCCATCATTTGCTTAACAAAACAAGATTACCTTAATGATATCACATATCTACGATTCCAAAAGCTGAGTCCCGCATCGATACGTTCCTGACACATGGTTTTGCAGTCCTAACGGAGGCTGGAGAGAGGAGACTTCCTGTTTTTATGGTATAGTTGTGAACACCAACAGTTCCAACCAGGTATAAAACCTTTAATAGTGCTTTCCCGGTCCTGAACTATTTCACAAATAACATTTTTCACATTCGATGAACTCTATGTCACTTTTTTATGAACAATAACAGAAAATTACTCTCACAGAAAAAGTGAGGTTCTGTTTATCTATCCATGATATGCATTTTATGATTATCCGTGAATAATTGTTTGATTCACTCTAGCATAAGTTATTTCTCGTAGGCCAGGTATTTTTAAGTCTTCCTGAATAAAGGAGATAATTGTTTTTGATATTTGGTTTGTTTACTTTCTCACAATGATCAACTAACATAACTAAGATCATTCAATAAACTGAAGTTAGCCACCAGTGGCCAAATTCCTTTGAACCGACTATATGAGATAAGGGCGTACCAACTGTTGTTAGCTGTGGCGAAGAAAATAATAATTGTTGGTAGCGTGACGAGAGAACAGTGACGTTCGCTGACAATTATTATTACAGGGTCAGAAATATCTATTTACATCATATCAATTTGGCTCAATGAATAGTAAAAAAAATATTATTAGCAATTTTCATTCAATAAAAACAATTTACATTTTCAATTTATCAATACATTACAATATATATATATATATATATATATATATATATATATATATATATATATATATATATAGTATCATCCTCAAAGTATGCACCATATGGCAAACTTATTTATTAAGGGTTTTTCGAATTAAAAAAAATTCTAAAACGACAAATAAATAACATTCTGTATACGATGGTTCATTTAAAAAACCTGTTATATTACAAATTACACAACTATTGTGTTAACTGCGGTAAATTTTTTTGAAGATTAAAATAGATTTCAAAGTTTTTTTATTTTTCATTTTTTGTTAACACCGAAAATTGCTCAAAATTATACAGTATTGTGACAAGAACTTAATAATCAATAATATCAAATCACAAAACATCTAAATAAAATAAGTATTTCGGCACAAACTCATTGATTTTCTGGATATTTTCTTGTCCAAAATAATTCTTATATTCGCTTTGAAAACAAAAGCATGTCTACGAAAGGAGTATTTTACATCTCAGTATGATGTCCATCCCGCAACATGCACAGTTCGGTTCTTCTTACAGAATCGTTGAATGCATTCGTAATGTGCTCCGGTTGTATGGCCCTCACGCAATTAGTAATCACAGTTTTTAAATGTTCTCTATCCCTAAAAGGAGGATGTTTGCAAACTTCGGTCTCCAATAAACCCCAAAAGAAGAAATCCATTGGGGTTGAATCTGGTGAGGGCGCTGGCATTGGATACTCTGAGTAACGTCCTATCCATTTTCCATTAAATGTTTCATTTAAAAATTGTCGTATTGCTACACTACAGTGAACACTAGCTTCATCTAACTGATAGTAAATTATGTCTCTTTGTCTACGCGGAATTTGATTTTAAATTGGTAATCAATCTTGTTTTAAAAATTGCAAATATCGGTTGGCATTGAGGTTTCCATCAATGAAGAAGGAACCAATCACAGTATTGTTTAACAGTCCACATAAGACATTCACCTTAAACGAGTATTGGTCCTTGCACTCTATAGTGAAATGAGGGTTTTCCTGTAGCCCACCATCTACAGTTCTGTGAACTAACTGTTCCATTATTTGTAAATGTTGCTTTATCAGTCCATAAAATATTTATTGGGAACGTTGCGTTTTCTTCGTATTCTCCCTGATACCATGCGGAAAACTCAAATCTTGCAATAAAATCCCTTTCTTTCAACCTATTTATAAATTTTGGTTTGAAAGCTTTGAATGTATTTTTCCTTAAAAAAAATTGTACAGTAGTAAAAGGTACATCAAGAAATGTCGATATTTGTTTGATTGTTGTCTTTTAAACACACTTTCTCTTCCACTTCTATAGATACTTTTACAGATGTGTGAGGTTTTTTGAAATTGTTATTAATACTTTCTTTAAATTTATTCTAATACGGGTTACTGTAGTGTGATTGCGATCAGGATGCCTGGCATTAAACATGTCTGTAACTTGTCTGCTTGGAGTATTTTTCAAACACAACAATATGATCTCAACTTTATCTTCTTTTGTAAGCATCCTATTATTATTTGAATAGTACTTACTATCAAACGTTGACAAAATAAGCGATAACAATAACTACGTAATAAATATTTAGCAAATATGTCAAATACCTAATGTCAAACATTCGTTTGTTTCCAAAGCCAACTTAAAACAATTATTTTAGATAAGAAAAACTCCATCAAATAAATGTAAGTAGTTTGTGCCGAAATACTTATTTTATTTTATTATTTTGTAATTTGATATTATTGAATATTAAGTTATTGTTACAATACTGCATAATTTCGAGCAATTTTCGGTGTTAACAAAAAATAAAAATAATTGCACCAAAAACTTTGAGAATTATTTTACTCGTTTTAGCAATTTTTTTTTCGTAGTCGACATTTAAAGAAAATGGGTAAAAAACTCAAACTTCACTAAGGTAGCCATGACTTCAAACATAGATGTATGTTTTAATGCTGAATAACTTTTCTAATTCACATTTCCCGAGATTTTTCAAAATAAGGGTACTTTACTCTTGTCTCAAAATTAAATTTTTCAAGTCTCCTCGTACATTACATGTGTTTTACTATATTTTGTTGGTGCATGTTTAGTTTTAGGGGATGCACAAACTTTTACCAGTAATAACTTTTTGTCGAAAAACCCTTATAAATAAGATTCCCATATGGTGCATACTTTAAGGATGACTTTATATATATATATATATATATATATATATATATATATATATATATATATATATATATATATATATATATATATATATATATATATATATATATATTTGAAAAACAGAATTAAAGTATCTTCACAAAATTCAATGTAAATATAAAAAAGTGGTAGACTACAAGCAGAAAACAACTACTTTCCTAGCAAATACTACGCAGAACATCTATGCAAACTTCCATTATCTATTAAAATTGATTGCAAATGTTTCTTTCTGATAAACTTGATTCTGTTTAAATTGTGTCAGGCCTGCCTAACAAGAGGTCTTCGGATTTCTGACTTGTTGACTGACGAGGGCCAAAAGCGCGAAACCGGTATGCGTATTGTTAGGCAGACCTTACACAATTTAAATATAATCAAGTTTATCAGAATGTAACATTTGCAATCAATTTTCATTGATAATGGAAGTTTGCATAGATTTTCAGGCGGATATAATTCAATGTTCTGCGTGGTATATGCCAGGAAAGTAGTTGCTTTCTGCTTGTAGTCTACCACTTGTTTCAATTTATATTGAATTTCGTGAAGAGACTTTAAGACCGTTTTCCTACTATTACACTTCGCATGTTTGGCTTTCTTGTTTAATCTATTTATATACATTTTTATATATATTTTTATATATATAAATATATATTTATATATATATATATATACATATATTTATATATATATAAATATATATATATATATATATATATATATATATATATATATATATATATATATATATATATATATATATATATATATATGTATATCTGAATTTTTATGGATCTACCTGAATTCATCATTTTGGCTTTTTTCTAATTTTTGTTAGATTTTGCTGAAATTTTGTTTTTATTCATTGGATTATAGATGGAAATCGTGGGAATGATGTGAAATGCCAAATAGCAAATTGTGCATCGATTTCCTCATTGGAAATGAGAGTTTGAGTTAAGTCTTTTAGTCTTGAAAATGAGTTGAATTGTATCATTCCATAAGAGTATTTCACAATTGTTTTACTAAGAGTACTAATTTCCATCATAAAAATATAACATTTCTGAATTTGAACTTTTATATATCTTTATGATCGGCAATGCTGATCGCTGATTTTTTTGATTGACAGAAGTTTCACGAGAGAGTATATGGCAGAAAATATTTCACATAGGAATGGGATATCGACTGAGGTTTTAATTGGCAAACTATCCAATTCAAGAAAATATTGGTATGAATCAAAGTAGAATCACTCACACAATCTAAATAGCAAAAATATTAATACAAATTTTCTTATTGACATGTTTTAATTTTACTTTATCAATAAAACTTAAATTAAAAATTTTAAAAACCCCCCATACAAAAAAACCTCTGAAAAGTACAAAAATAAGTTTGGCGCCTTAAGTTTAATATAAGTAGTAAAATTTGGTTCAAGCGTCCGTCGCGCCGTCGCGTCGGGTGATAATTAAGACTCAGGTTCAAAGATTTGATATTCGTCATATCCTTCTGAATTGAGGCGCCTAAGATATTTATAAGTGGATAATAAAGGCTAATGATCAACTATAGCCATGCAGACACTTGGAATATCGATGAGGGTCATTGTAATTATTTGGTATAGTCTGATTATTTACCTGGTTCATCTCAAGTGGTTCGGATTTAATCTCTTGTTGTCTCCAGGATGCTTTTAATTATTTCGCTATTACCTCAATTATCTCATTTAGAACTACTGTGTCTGTGTGTCTTGGTGCTATAAGAGGAGATAACATGGTCGCTGAGCAATCATTTGAAGTTATTGTAACGATATTTTCGGAAGTGATAAGTTGATTTGTTTTTGAGTGACTTTGTGAATAAAAAGAAAACATGGTAAGTTTATTTATTTTTTCTTGATAACATATCCAATAGTATTCACAGAGTAACACTGTGTAGAAAAATATTAGGAATATTTTGGGACATTGAATGAATACATTACTTTGTTGATTCATTACTTTGCCAAATGGAACTAGTAATCAAATATTGAAGATTCTGAAATAATAAATGTTACAATTCTCGAACCTTTCGTAGGTTACACTAATAACATCACAACTCTACAAAATTCTACTCCATGCAAGAAAAGGAAACTTTTTGAACTTTTCTTTTGAGACAAATGCATGAAAGCCTGATTATGGAATTGTGATATAAGGTATTGTTTGGGTATTGGGAATTTAATGTAGTTATTGGGTGGGTTCAAATTTGATGAACTTACAGACAAAAATACAGAATAATTTGTTTTAAGTCATTATTTCAATTTTTACATTTAGTGATTTTTTCTATGTTTTAGATTATATTTGTGTTGCATTATATTTGACGTAAAATATTCCAATGTTCACACTCATTGATTGAAATCCCATATATATATATATATATATATATATATATATATATATATATATATATATATATTATTTTATTTTTTTTTTAGTTTGTTGACCACATATATATTTTCTTCAATTTCTCGGAATAGAGGTCTGATTCATACAATTCATATAATTTCTCTTAACTACGTTTCGACATGGTATTTGTCATCATCAGGTTGAAACAAAATTATTTTATTTGAATTCTGCGTTCACATCGTACGAACGTTATTGTAGGAGTCTTTCCTTCCTATTCTATTTTCCATCGTTGTGAAATATCCATCCATTTTTTGGCAGTATCTAGTTCCCAGCCGAATATATTTTTTCTTTAGTTTCTTGACCACATATATATTTTCTTCAATTTCTCGGAATAATGGCCTGTTTCATTCAAATCATATAATTTCTCTCAACTACGTTTCGACATGGTATTTGTCATCATCAGGTTGAAACAAAATTATTTTATTTGAATTCTGCATTCGCATCGTACGAACGTTATATATATATATATATATATATATATATATTAATATATATATATATATATATATAATATATATATATATATATATATATATATATATATATATATATATATATATATATATATATATATATATATATATATATATAAATATGGGTTTTTTGGGATGGAGGTTCAGTTATGGACGAAATGAAGTTTTTTAGGTACTTTTTCCTGATTCACTTTTTATTTTGCAACGTTTTAGTCGAATAAGGAATATAACATAATATTGTTAGTAGAGCTGTAAATTGTGGAAATCCAATATATGTAACAATATATATATATATATATATATATATATATATATATAATTTTTTCTTTAGTTTCTTGACCACATATATATTTTCTTCAATTTCTCGGAATAGAGGTCTGATTCATTGAATTCATATAATTTCTCTTAACTACGTTTCGACATGGTATTTCATCAGGTTAAAACAACATTATTTTATTTGAATTCTGCGTTCGCATCGTACGAACGTTATTGTAGGAGTCTTTTTTTCCCATTCTATTTTCCATCGTTGTGAAATATCCATAAATTTTTTGGCAGTATCTAGTTCCCAGCCGAAAATATTTTTTCTTCAGTTTCTTGACCACATATATATTTTCTTCAATTTCTCGAAATAAAGGTCTGATTCATTCAATTCATATAATTTCTCTTAACTACGTTTCGACATGGTATTTGTCATCATCAGGTTGAACCAAAATTATTTTATTTGAATTCTGCGTTCGCATCGTACGAACGTTATTGTAGGAGTCTTTTCTTCCTAATCTATTTTCCATCGTGAAATATCCATCCATTTTTTGACAGTATCTAGTTCCCAGCCGAATATATTTTTTCTTTAGTTTCTTGACCACATATATATTTTCTTCAATTTCTCGGAATAATGGTCTGATTCATTCAATTGATATAATTTCTCTTAACTACGTTTCGACATCATCAGGTTGAAACAAAATTATTTTATTTGAATTCTGCGTTCGCATCGTACGAACGTTATTGTATTGTAACCCACCACCATATATAAATGAAGTTTTTTAGGTACTTTTTCCTGATTCACTTTTTATTTTGCAACGTTTTAGTCGAATAAGGAATATAACATAATATTGTTAGTAGAGCTGTAAATTGTGTGGTGTTAGAATTTTATTATAAAAGAATTGATTTGGTATAGCTTTACCTCGTGTAATGAGTTTCACAAGGCACTGCTTTTCTGCAAGTTTTTTTTTCTGTTGTTACTACCATAGTGTGGAAGGATTTGTATATTTTTCATTTGTGAGTCACGACGATTTCGAAGTTTTCTGTGGTGAATTTCCCTTTATCAGCTTAATTTACATATAAAGGCCTGCGATATATCAATATAATGTATGTGCTTCTATCTGCATTTAATTAATGTAAAATGTTATCAAAATAATTGGAATTTGTTGAAGTACATTTTTATTTGTTTTTGTATATCGTCGATTTTGATTTCTATTGAATGAAACTTCGATGTTTCAGTTCTATAAATTCTGAAATACAAAAATTAATTTGGAAATATTTCGAGAAAATTCGAACAATTGGAGTCAAAAATGTCATTTGAATAATAATAATAATAATGTTCATTCACTAGAAAGAGAATTACAATGAAACATAGAAATATATAAGTAAATAAACGGAGTAAATCACAGAAGCAAAAACATGCTTGTTTGTGATTGATAAATTAAATTAAATTAAATTGTACCTGATAAGGACCACAGAAGCATCAAATACTTGTATGTGGCTCATATGGTTTGAAATATATGAGTACAGATAATCACTTTGTTTAAAATTGCTTAATCTATAAATATTTGAATGTAGTGTTATTATGGCTAAGAAATATAAAGTTGAAAACAGATAAAAATATGAAATCAATATGAAATCACAACGATAGGGACTATTTAAAATCACTCAATCTATAAATATTCAAAAATACTGCCAATATAATTTAATTGGAAAGTATATAAATAAATAAATAAAATCGCAGAAATGTTAATATCTAGCTAATTACAGGAGTAAAATGTTCATAATCAAATCAAAAGTTATAATCTATATATGAAATAAGACATGTACATTTTCAGTTTATAGAACAAAATAATATAATATAATATCACCAAGAAATTAAATCTCCAAAATTAACACTGACACCATTTACGTAAGTTATTCTTGCCAATTGTCTGGAGAATTTACTGAATTGGTGTCTATCAGTCAGTGACAGATAGGTTTTTGTTGCTGTCTAATTTCTCCGGTAAAAAATTTCCCGAATTCTTTCACGCGGAATATATACTATAAACTAGTTTGGAATCATAGTTGGCGAGGAAACTTGTTTTTCTGCATATATCTCGGAAACGATTTGATATATTTCCATGAAACTTTGTAGGTATTCAGTAACGGAAACCCTTCTCCTTTCGTTTTAGTGGTGATGTTCATTAGATCATGTGCAGGGTCAACAAACAATATATTGTATGTAAATAACAAATGAAACCCCAGTAGAAAATTATACTTTTTCTGATGCCACGACATTCAAATGCCCCTCAAGATTGCATAAAATGAATGAAACTATTTTTTCATTCGTTATTTCTATATAATGCAAGATTTTATCCCTTTTTGCTACAATAATCAATGTACATTATAATCACTCAAAACAGTTGGTTATCAGCTATCAGATAGCAATATTATTCGTGATATTTGCTTGTACACATACCATAACATGTAATATTTGAAATTTTCAATGATATTCATAATTATTTGGGATGATCTTATTTTCAAGCTATTATTCTTTAGAAAATATGATTTTATGATGTTTTAGTTCGATTTCTTGTTGAATTTTCAACGTTACTTCTGCCACTGCAGTCGAGTTCCAATCACCTCCCATTTATTTCAAAATAAGAACCTCGAGTAATGTAGATAATAATCTAAAGTAATGACCAGCATATCGTTTCGATTTCGTTAGATTTTGCCACATCGTAGATCTTGTTTCCTACACGTTTGGATGGTAATCATACAAAAGAAATAAGGTTAATACATTTTCAGGCGTTAGTTCAACAGAAATGTGAACTCTTTATCTTAATTTTTCATGACATCAAAAAATTAAAAGTGTTGAGTATTTATTTATCAAATTATACAACATCTCTATTTTGTCATGTCTTGACTTCGACAAAACTATTTTTTATTCATACCTTGACTTCACACGTTAGCAATGACAAATTGTTGAAGAAAACACATAGCGGGAGTTTGGTTTACCATTACTTCTTAGATGTCTGGTGGATTTATATATTATTGTTAATAATTTTTGGGAGTGAAGACATTCATATCCAATGTCATTCGGTGTAAAATCAATTTGTTAATTCTCTACTGAGATGAGTTTGCAAAGATCCTGAAAGAGTTTTCCTTCTGTTTTGGTATTCCTTATATTCTTCAATCTGTTCTTGTGTAGTGGAGACATGTGAGTTCTTTCCAAAGATCTAAAAAGAGTTCTCGTCTGGATGAAATGAAATTTCACTCAATTTTGAGCAGAAGAAATAAACAGAGATAATTTTATTTATCAAGCAAAGTGGACTTGTTGAAATCACTTCTGCAATGTTGATCGTTATACACCTTTTACAAGTATTTATAATTAGAATCCATTCGGACCAAGAGAACGATCTCTGCAAACGTTTCTCCAAAATTCAATATAACGTTGGCAAATACGAGTTCGTTCTTTTGAAAAATATTATATCGACCTATCATCTTCGTAACTTGAAACAAACAGATCCATATAATATCAAATAGACTAGGAGGAATCGGCGCATGAGTACCGAAAACTATTCCACCCCAATTTTTTCATACGATCCCCTTTAAATTGCCCTGCTGATGATATAAATGCATGTTGCCATGGGGCAACCCCGTGCCATATTGTTTACACCGAAATTGTTTAAACAATTGCAAGGAATTGTTATTTTTCAACTGGACAATTTTTTTTCATATTCTTTATTGAAATACAAATAAAAAAGGTTCCATGACTTTTCACGATAAAGTTAATATTTTTGGAAATAATAATAATAAATATAAATTTTTAAAAGTTCGAAAAATCTCAAATTTAGGTACATTTGACCCATGAAAAATATATATAAAAAAAGAATAAAATATAAAACATATTATGTTTTTTATTCTTTATACAATAGTTAATAATATCCTTAATTGAGATTTGAAAAAATTTCATTGTTTATACCTGTTTTTTAATTGTTTATTACGCGCGCTGACAAGTATGCGTCCCTTACCTTTAAGTATCGCCGTCTCTCTCTGACTCATACGCTGCATCGGCCTCTCTGTGTCCTGAATCATTATTTACCATTTATCTTAAAAACTATTAACTTTATCAAAATTGTTAAGGAGAGCAATGTTATTATTAATTAAATTAACTACAATTTGTTCTGAATAAGTTGATTCCAGAAATCAATTTTACAAAAGTTATTAAAGCTTGAAGCGGAATTTTTTATCGGTTTATATTACTTACTTATTTATTATTAGAACAGAAAGTACTCATATTGTATTAAATAATGATTCATGACACAGAGAGGCCGATGCAGCGTATGAGTCAGAGAGAGACGGCGATACTTAAAGGTAAGGGACGCATACTTGTGAGCGCGCGTAATAGACAATTGAAAAACAGGTATAAACAATGAAATTTTTTCAAATCTCAATTGAAGATATTATTAACTATTGTATAAGGAATGAAAAACAAAATATTTTTTATATTTTATTCTTTTTTTTATATATTTTTCATGGGTCAAAAGTACCCAGATTTGAGATTTTTCGAACTTTTAAAAATTCATATCTCCAAAAATATTAACTTTATCGTGGAAAGTCAAGGGACCTTTTTTATTTGTATTTCAATAAAAAATATAAATAAAAATTGTCCGGTTGGAAAATAACAATTCCTTGCAATTGTTCAAACAATTTCTTTTCCCAACCAAACTCCAAGCTATAATAACCAGTGAGGTCACAAAACACTATAAGAAAACAATTTCGGTTTAAACAATATGGCACGGGGTTGCCCCATGGCAACATGCATTTATAAAGAGGATCGTATAAAAACATTGAGGTGGAATAGTTTTCGGTACTCATGCGCCGATTCCTCCTAGTCTAAAAGAAAACTAACACAAGTTACAGACATAATTTTCAAATATTCCCTGTGTGACTTGTGATTGCAGTTTACCGAATCATAATCAGAAATGACGACGGCGCCATTTGAAACTATCATTATCTCTCTCTAACAAGCAGGCAGGTTTGTCCCTGAATTTTACAGGTATAGAAGTTTTTAGATATTCTAATTATTTCCTAGGAGTAATGATGAGCGCCATAAACACAGAGAGTTATGAGTTGTAAGCGAACAGGTCGCAGAAAAAAATCTATAGGAAAGGGTCAGAATTTGCACAGATATCATTCTATAATAGATATTTTTTTTTAATCGATGTGGCCGATACTTGATGAAAATCCATATTTAAGTAAACAAAAGACACTCACTTCACTAAATGATTTTCACTCAACTGGGTTTAAATTGTAAAAAACAATTTTACAATTTTTGTTTACTTTAGATATAATATCTATATATATATTCTGCCTCTAGCACGAAAAATACTTTCAATCCCTTGAGACTACGCTGTAAATGTCTATACTAGAAATTCGTTGTATGCTGAAGAAAAAAATTATATATTATTAGCTGATACCTGCAACTTCGTCCCCGTAGAATTAGTTTTTTCCAAAGTTTCTCTATTTGTTGTTCTATCTAGGTTATGCCCGTCATTCTGCACGATTTTTGTTAACCCATTTTCCGTTAACCAGTTATCCCGTTTCACGTTATCGCGTTACCCCGTTTCCCTTTAACCCGTTTCCAGTTATCCCGTTAACCCATCCCGTCAACCCTTTCCCCGTTATCCGATTATCCTGTTATACGAGTAATAGCAAAATGTATAGCACGAAAATATTCTCCTTGTTCAAATGTTGATGCGCTGCGCCATCTAGTGGCGAGCCAACTTTCAAAAGAACAATCAACAAAATATGTCGTTCCTATCGTCAGTTATGATTGAGAGTGCATACAAAAATTATGATTTTTGCTGTTTGTCCGAATTTCCTGACTTTCGTTTGTAAGTGTCCCGATTTTTTCCATAAAAAACTTTTTAACTAAAAATTAAACCGACGAAAAAATCAACTGAAAAGCAAAAAATTAAATAAACCTTCTTAGTCTTAATGATAATTGAGCTCCTAAACTAATGTGAGTAACTAATTTTGAGTCGCCGCCAAACAAACAATCATTGAAGATCATTATATTATTTTGAGGAAGTAATCAAAACGTCGCTGTATATCTCGCTTCCATCATTTTACGCTTTACCTAATTCAATTGCTAGTTTGTTTGGCGCCGACTCAAAATTAGTTACTCACATCAGTTTAGGAGCTCAATTATCATTAATACTAAGAAGGTTTATTTTATTTTTTGCTTTTCAGTTGATTTTTTCGTCGGTTTAATTTTTTGTTAAAAAGTTTTTATTTTTGAATTTTTTGTCGCTGAAATCTACTAATAACTACCTACTTAATTTTTGATTACTTCCAAAATACTTACTAACCTAGTTTACTTCAACTATTAACTGTTGAATAATATGATTATATCTACTTTAACTATTTATTTTTATATAATATTTTTTTTTGAAAGTTCTTGTTAGTTAATTTGAAATATGATCAACTATGAGGTACACCCGATCTCATAAAAAAGAATCATCCAAATCGGAAAACCCACTACAAAGTTATTAACCGACAAAATAAAAAAAAGGAGTTTCTCTAGTCGACGCGTATATTTTGCCTGATAGAATTGGTTAACGGACCAAAATTCAGAGGGTGAACGATCAATATCCTCCATTTTGCTATCCTTAGGGATGTAGTTTTTTGTTCAAATTCAAATGGGACCAACTTCGGAGTACACCCTATCCAATGAAAGAAGAATCATCGGAATCGAACTGCTCTGTGAAAAGTTATGCGTGATCATACCAAAAAAAAAAATACGCGTCCATTAGAGAACCTCATCCTTTTTTTATTTCGTCGTTTAAAAACAAAAAAAGAATTACGCATATCCATCGTTCGAATCGTGAGTTATGGTCTTGGATTCATACAAAAATCCCATAGAAAAAATCAGTTTCCCGAATTTTCGAATTATCTGGGGAACTTTTGCTAAAAACCTTATTCGGATCTTTACGAATATTAAATAAAAAATTAAATATACGCGTCGACTAGAGAACCTCCTCCTTTTTGGTTTCGTCAGTTAAAAAATAGCCAAATCGATCCAGCCGTTCTCAAGTTATGCGCTTACCAACGAACAGGGGAATTCATTTTTGTTTATATAGTTAGATTTAATAAAAATCCAAAATCGAGAAGAGCATTAGATTTTTTTTCAACACCCCCCTTTCAAAAGGGGATTATTGAAGATCATATGAATAACATATAAAATGAATACACAAGAAGTTAGAATTGAATACCGATAATCACAATCATTCCTCAATCAAATTACATTCACATTATACATATATTGGATTGCACAAAAGAGCATGTAATTTTGTATATCGACAAATAAAATTTGTTAGTCGAAAAGTAGAAAGCCAAAACTTAATTACTAAAATTCCTATAGCAGATTTTTCTCTCCTCATCATTTTCGACTTATACATTTAGTCTCGTAAAAATGTCCACTTTTTGAAACAGTTACAAACTACTCGTGTGATTCGGAAACTTATAAGAATTGATTCCGTGCACATTCTGTACATATTTTAATAATTGCACGAGTTATATGATGAGAGAATATATCATTATCAGATGAAATAAACTTCTTAACGTCAAATTGACAGTCTACAATTTTCATTAGAAACAGTTGACGGTAAACATTCGGTGATAATGGAAATATCATTTACGATCATAAACACATTTTCTCGCACAATAATACAATGACTAAACCTGTTTTGATTCATTTCTCACTTTTCATGCGAATTGATGATAAACGTCAAATTAGAAATATACGTTGTCAGACAATATAAACAAAATACCTCGAATTATTCCCACGGCAATTTTCTAGGTAGAATATTCCCACTATAATAATGTTCTGATTGGCCAAAACGTACATGAATGATTTGAATGAACCTTTTTTTAAGTACGAAAAATTCCCCACTAGCAGCGCTAGTAGTCCGGTAGGGACAAACATCACCTAACTCACATTAAAATACATGTAAAAATAAACATAAAAAAAATGTTTTTGGCAGAAGACGTCATTCCAGGAGCAAAATGAAAATTTGCAAAGGTGAAGGATGATAATGTAGAAACATTAAAACGATCGCTTGCTTGTCAAAATCTTAAAATTTCCAAAAAAAATAAGGAAATAATTACAGTGAATATGATTCAAGAGGTAAATTTCAGGCACCTTTTTCGCCAACAAAAATCACTCACAATGCCTCCTTCTTTCTACCAGCTTAAACTACAAGTACCAAATCACTCATTTTCGGTACAACTTTGCACAAAATGTAGCCTAACCTAACTTTTCACATTTACTAAATTTCATCTGTCAAAGGTGATTTTTTTTTATTTTTTCGATAAAACCGGCTATATTTTGTGCAGAGTTGTACCGAAAATGAGTAATTTGGTGTGTAGTTTATGCTGGTAAAAAGAAAGAGGCATTGTGGCTGATATTTGTGCGCGAAAGCGGTGCCTAAAAATGACCTCCTGAAGAAGGAGAAAGTTAATATATCTCGAAAACGGTATGAAGAAAAGTCAAACATTTACCTAACCTACCTTACTAATCATTGCAGAAACTGGATTAGGAGCAAACATATTATTATTTATTTAGGTATATTGTTAAATCCACTCGCCTTGAGGCGTGGATCCATTTATTACATCTAACCTCATCAATGTGGGGTTTTACGAATGGTATAAAACCACGTTTTCCTCTAGATATCGATTATCCGTGGTACAGTTCGCAAAACTACAATTTTTTATTTACTTAATTATTTTAAATAATTCAACTGTATCACTTAAATAACACTATCTTACATGGAGAAGGTTTGATGTTTGTCCCTACCACAAGTGCTGCCTCTCGTGACAAATTTGCCACACTATTCTCAGGAAAAAGGATCATTGAAAGTTTCCATTGGTTTCTAGAAATATCAAAAAATAATCAGGTGTAATATCACAAGAGAGTGAGAATAAAGTGAAAATAGTTCGACAGATTTTCGAAAACTTGTTGCCAGGCAATAGACACGAAAGAACAACGGGCTCGAGTGGCTATTGCCAAATGGCAACAAGTTTGAGAAAGAAATATGGAGAAATATTTTCTACTTTATCGAACACTCGTGTGGTATTCTATAGATTATTTTTTCATGTTACGATCATAAACACATTTCCTCGCACAATGATACAATGTACTACACCGGTTTTGATTCATTTCTCACCTTTCATGCGAATTGATGTCAGACGTCAAATTAGAAATATACGTTGTCAGACAATAAAAACAAAATACCTCAATTTTTTTTCAAGGTCACGAATGTTTTTGTTGATAGAAAATTATCCCGAGTCGGAGACGAGAGAAATTTTCTCTCAACAATAACCTGAGTGAAACCGAGAAAAAAATTATCGGGAATTAATTCTGCTGCGTGGGAGATTCAGTAAGAAAATTTCATAAATTGGAGTTGCTTTTAATATGATGAGAAGATGAACCCTACGACCTATTCTGCGTAGATGTCAAATTTTGTATGGGTAAAATTTGACACTTAGGTATACTACTACGACTTAATTTTAATTCAAATGTCAAGTCATTTCGAAGTGACAGGTGAGACAGACCAGCAAGTAACAATCAGTTTTTTAGTCGTACCCGTGATATTTATTGTTACAATAATATTCTGTAAACAATGATTCGTTTTGGTAATGGGTCAGCAAGTTCGATTGCTAAAGAAATTGAGCAGTTAGTACCTAATAATACAAGAAGATCAAAAGTTAGTGTGTGGAAACAATTTATGCAATTCTGTGTTGAAAAATCTTATAAGGTGAGCGATCCTTCAACATCCATAACAAATTTAGCATCAATATTGAAAGATTGGGCTTTCAACATAAAAAAACAAAATTCTGAAGATTACAAAAAAAACGTTATTAAACTAATTTGGAATTCCACAGCGAAACAGTTTCAAGAATATTATTTTACAACATTTTGGAAGCTAGAGCGGCAAGAGATGCAAAACGTCGTGAATTGCAGATGGATGTTTCCAAACGAAAGAAAAGTTCTTCAGCATTATCGACTACTGATTAAAGTAAAATGGTACATTTATGGGATGAAGATATACCTGACGGTCTTCAAAAAAAGTTTTTCTTTATTGTTGCTCATGAGCTCGCATGGAGAGGCGGTGAAGGAGTAAACTGCTGCATTCAATACTTTATTGAAGAAATGGATAGAGGATACTCTACTGGCCGGATTGAATATAACCCTGTTTTTTCAAAAACCACTCAAGGAGGGTCTAAAAAACTTGCAGATAGCAAGTTCCTTATAAAAAATGTTGCTAATCCTGGAATGTGCCCCGTAAGATTATTTAAGGAATTGATGGAAAAACGTAGTATATTTTTAATAACAACAGACCGTCTCTTTTTAACACCAAATTGAAAATGGAAAGTGTCCAACAAATGGTACAAGAATTCTCCAGTAGGCAAAAACACAATCTCTACATGGTTCAAACAGTCAGCAGCAAAGATTGGGATCGATACTAAGAGAATAAAAGTGACAAATCATTCAGCCAGAGCCACAGCAGTCACTAGCCTAGCACAGTTTGAAGTTGAAGAACAACAACTCATTAAAATAACAGGCTATTCCAGTAGTCAATCTATTAAGCCTTACCTACAAATGAATAGTTCTCACCACAAAAAGATTATTGAGTCTATAAGGCAAATTCAGGCAAGTGAAACTACAACGTCTGCCTTTGTAGAGCAATCGAATAATGCCAGTATTTCCGACACTTCTTCCAGAGTTGTCTACAACAACTGCGTGTTTAATATTAATACAAAAAATTTGTTATAATTTTGAAGTTTTACGTCAAATCACTTCAATAAGTAGTGTTGTACTAAATAGGCAATAAAAAGTTAATCTATTATGAATGTTTTAGCTTTTCTTTCCTGCTTTATTTCAGAAATATACATTGTTGGACATAATATATAATTTTTTCTTATTGTTATTTTTTTTGCCAAAATGCTACAAAAACCTATTTCTGGCGGCTTTAGTTAATTGTAACTAATTAGAGTTCTAGAAATGAAGATCATTTTAGCCGTTAGTAACTCGTTTTTATTACTAAAATGTGAGAAACATTAAAAACAAATTTGTTATCTGAAATCCATTGTCTTTATAGTTTTAAATTCAAATAAAACATTAAAAAACATATTTCCGATGAGTTTAGTTTAATATGACGCACTATATTTTTACAATAGAAGTTGATTTTACTCGTATTAACTAAAGTTAAAACCATAACATCTGAAATTATGTCTAAATAGTTTCAACTAAAGATAAAAAAAAATTATTACCGATGATTTTAGAGAAATATAACATTGTATTTTCACAAGAGAATTTTACATTGATGTTTAGTAACACTTTTTTGTTACTAAAATGTGACGGACATTAAAAAATATTATTAATTGTACAAATGAGGACAAATTGATGATTCGTTTTCATTTAGATATTATTTATATAATATAAACGGTTGGCTCTGAGTAACAATTGTTAACGTTTGACATTTGGCAGTTATTGTCTCGGTGATTTGGCATTCAATATTATTAATTATTGTCAAATCAATGTACAATTTTAATAAATAATAAACAACTTCAAAACAAATATCTACATTGAACTGTAAAAGTTATAAATTATATACTATGTGCCAGAAGATAAGTGACGTAAGCCAAAACCACAGAGACTTGAAATTATTACCATTTTTATTGGACCCGTTTATGGACGAAAATATTCTTGAAGATGAGGAATTATTTTACAAAGTTGATATGGAATTAAAACCAATTTTAGAAAGCCACAAGATGTCCAAAGCCCAACGGAATAAACGAGTGTCAAAATATTACATATATTTGTTGAAACACAGACAATTTTTAATGATAGTTTTTCGCCCATTAAAAAAGATGCAGTGCAAAAATTTCATAATATTTTAAATCTTTTCAAAATTTTTGATGTGTCTTTTTTAGCCCCGGTGTTCGATATGAAAAGCAAATTGGTTAGTATTAATAAAAATCATAAGTTAGCAACAAAATGTATTATGATTTCATTCTTTTGTCAATAGATATAAGGCGCTTCATTTTTGACAGAAAAATTATCACTTATTAATTCCATTGAGTTAATAGGAACTAACAAAATTATCGCGACTATTCCACGCACCTTGGAATTTTCACAAAATCTGACCAATCAAAAACCAGAGACAGCTTGTATTATCGCGAAAATACCAGCTGTCTTTCAATTCTGATTGGTCTATCAGCATGGTGTTTTCAACGACGTAACCATGGATACGGATCGCAATGCAAAGTTTGACAGTTTGACTAAAAATAATTGTAGCTGCAAACGTCAAAATGAGTCGCTTCGGTGCTACTTCAAACGAAGTAATAAACCAAAATATTGAAGTAAATATACCCAGTAACACAAAAAAATCAAAATGTTATATATGGACACAATTTATGACGTTCAGTGCGGAACGCAACTACAAATTAGATGCAGAAAATAGCAATGAAAGATTAGCATTCATTCTAAAAGACTGGGCATTCAATATGCGGAAAACATAGAGAAACTAAAAATAAAGAGAGTTGTCAAAACTGCAGTAAAAGTTGGCACCACGTTTAGACAGTGGCGAATATCTCGCAACTGGCCGAACTAAGTACAGTTGGTAGAACCGATTGAGATAAGGCGGGTTTTTCAAATGTGTTACTTTTATATTGATATGGTATATATTTTATAAGTGATCGATTTGCCATTCTTGTATTCCATATGAATGGTTGTATCGTATGAAATACAGGAATGGCAAATCGATCACTAATAAAATATATACAGTAATCGATTCGTAGAATCTGTTAGTTCGTTCGTGGTTAAAATAAAGTTTCAACGTAAATCTTTATTTCATGATATCAAGAACAAAATTAAACATCTTATAAAACAAGAATAATAAGGTGAACACATTTTATTGTATCTAGGACAAGGTACAACTACAGACAAAACAATTTTAAAACTCCGAAAAACAACAAAATTAAAAATATCCTTCAGTCGCTTATCATCAAATCAACCTAAATAAAAACAAATTACATTTACAACAAACCTTCAATGATTTTGTTAATTTATTAGCACAAAGGAGACCATGTACTTCGTACTACCTCAAATGGTGATAGGAAATGGAAACTGATGGATGGAAATAAGTGCCAGTTTGTGAAAAAATTTCTGCAACTGATGGATGGAAATGAGTATCAGTTTGTGAAAAGCAGCTTATATTTTACCTTGTGAAAGAATATTTCGAGGAATTTCAGCGTCAACTCGAATAACAAAACATTCCATTTTCGACGTTGGGTTCATAATTCAAGTCCATGGTATACTTTCTATAATTAATTTTTCGATGACAACAGTAGAATTATTCTGAAATTATTACGTGGTTTGTCATTTTCTGACAAATGTCGAAATTGGAAAATTATTATCAGTCGTCTGTGGATTGCGGTCAGCGCCTCCATGCGCGACTGGCCGTACCAAAAACTTGGTGGTCAAGATCGCCAATGTTTCAAACAGTCTCTTTATTTTTAATTTGTCTATGGCGGAAAATTGATGGTATTGATTACAAGGAGAGTGTTATTAAAACCATATGGAACACTACTGCAAAATTAGTACAAGAAAAATATTTTTGTGGGTATCAGAGACATATTGAACCCTTCCAAGATATAATGTTCAAGAAGGCGAGGGCGGCTCGAGATAGTAAGAGAAAATTGTTATAAGCTGTACCCGAAAAAAAGAAAAGGAGTTCTGTCGCTATGACTTCAGTCGAACATAGAAATATGTGCTTACAATGGAACGAAGACACGCCAGAGGGACTCCAAAAGAAGTTTTTCACATAGCTGCAATAGAACTAGCTTGGAGAGGTAACGAAGCAACTTTTTCCATGTTACATTTTTTTAAGGAAGAGACTGACAACAAAGGCTGTTTAATAAACAGAATTTCATATAACCCGATATTCTCCAAAACCCGCCAAGGTGGTGATAAAAAATGTGCAGATACTAAATGGCTTACTCAAAATTTGAAATATTATGAAATGTCTCCTTTGAGATTATACCGGAAACTTATATCGAAAAGGGGAATTATTACCAATGATAGACTTTTTCTGACAGTGAATGGCAAGTGGAATAAATATAATAATAATAATTGGTACAAGAATTGCCCTATTGGAAGATGAAACCGTATTTACATCTAAGTGCTGAACAACATCGGAATATAGTGAATACTTTTAGTCAAGTACATCAAGTAATAATACCAACAATACATTGTATCCACCTAATAACGGTCATACTATTCAAAATGTATACAATTGCACCATTTATAATAATTATAGTCGAGAATAATGTATTATGTTCGTGTTCATGAAAAATTATTTATTGTCATAGGTAACAAATAATAATTGAAACAAATTGTTAATAGTTAAAATAAATATTTCATGATTATAATTAAATTTGAATTATTTATTATTATTAAATTTCTTCCTCTCATTCCGCCGAATTTAAACTTTTTGACCTTCCACTTTGTTCGTGAAATAGTCTAATAAAATACCACTCGTGATTGAATTTATCTTATAAGTCTGTCTTTTATTTCTAAACTCAACTGAGTTCCTTAGAAAACACCACTCGTCTGCGGACTCTGTAATAGAATACCCCCACTATAATAATAAATAAATCGACAGACTTATCGCGAAAATTCAGTCACTAGTGGTATTACTACTGATTATATCCCGTTGCTATAAGCAACGTAAACAAAAACTAGCTTTCTAATTGGTTAAAAATAAATTTATGAAATTTTCTAGATAGAATACCCCCACTATAATAATGTATTGATCAGCCAAAACGTACATGAATGATTTGAATTGAAAGTTTCCATTGGTTTCTAGAAATGTCAAAAATAATTATTATAATAAAAGCAATGAAAATTTCTGAATTTTTTTTTTGTTACAGGTCAGATCAATTTTGGTGCTTGTTTCCACTCTAGTCAATGCTGAATATGTTTTATGCCGACCTCATTCAAATAGCGCCAAGCAAATTTCTAAGAGAGATATATTCCCTTCCATCCCGATTTTCAACAGGGTCTTTCGTAATAGGAATCCCGAAGGAACTCCAATGAGTAAATTATTTGGTGATGATAGCTCTACATTCACCAATAATGATTATATTTATCAAATTCCCACTTGGAATGATAACAATTTGGAGGAGTATACAGGGGAGAGTGATAATGACTTGGAAATATCATCAGAAGAAAGTTCCGAGGAGGCTGCAAAGAAGACACTACCAAAACTGTATGTCAATAAAGACTCAAAAGCAAATAAAGAACCTGCCATGCTTATTGAATTCAGGGACGGAGCCCTCAGCAAATCTGTACCATTAGCATCAACGGAAATAAAAAGACCTCATGAATACTATTAGTAAGTAGTTTTCTGAGTCGTACTTTGAATCCTCAATCCCTATTAACTGAGTCAGTGACAAAATAATCAATATTTTTTATGTCTCAACTCGAAGTCCTGACGAAAGTTTTGTTCCATTTTGATTGATCTTTAGAATAATATTGATTATCCTGAACTGTATTCAAAATAACGGAAATAATAACTTTGATTTGAAATATTTATCTTTCCAGACCTAAACCCTATCAAGAACTCCAGAGATTGCGAACCCGAATTCCAAATAGCAACTCAAGAACAGAAAATGCTGAAGTATTTTTCGAATTCTGAACCAAAGCCGGATCAAAACAAAAATGAACTACATAACCCATGTGTACCCTACTCGCCGGATCCTGAAAAAAATAGAGATACACTAGCACAATTCGACAACAAATTATAATTGATTTCGTTGACCAACCAGCCCCACTCGAGAAACAACCGAATGCACTCTTCGGATGATTTGATTGAAGATTCTCCTGACGATCCTCTAGAAGAAGAAGAAACACAGAATTATGTTACCGAAGAAAAAGAGAAAAATGATTCCGAAAAATTGAAAAACATTGATATTGTTTTTCCACAAACACCTCCGAATTCGAATTATAAAAGGTTTAAAAATGAAGCGAATTCTGAAGTATCGCTCGAAAACAATGACTCAGATATTGAAGATCCAGAAGAAATGAATGGTTTTCATTTTAGATTCCCAGTTCGGATAATACCTTATACGGCAGTAGTGGAGAGATTCACTACACCAGAACCTCAAAAGAATACAACAATGTCGTTTGAGATGAATGAACCAGAAAACAGTAGGATGAATTCCAATAAAACAGAAGCAACAACCAATTCACATACATACGAATTGAAAAGGAATACTACCGTGAGGCCCCAGTTTAGCGAAACACTAGAAACACAAAAGACATTTTCAAAAGTAGTATTGAATATAACATCGAGAGAAATGCTACAGGAATATTGAGTAAATGTTCAAAGATTTGTATAATGGAATAGTTGAAAAGATCCAGGAACATCCGAATAATCTCAGGAAAGACGAAGTTAAAAATATATCAGATGCAAACCTTACGATATGGAGTTCACCAAATAAAACAAAAACGGGAAAACCTACAACAACAACTCCACATGTCCATTCGATCGAGAAGAACAAACCCACTAACCATAACAATGATAGAAGACCTGAAAAAACTGATTTCCGCAAAATATGGAAACCCAGTCTCGATACAGACAAAAATGCCATTGCAAATAGTATACTTTCACGAATTTTCGGAACTGTCTTGACCAGTAGTATTGAGAAAATGAAAAGTCCCAAGAGAAGTCGCAGGGATATTCATTTCAATTCGAATAGGTATCTCTCCAAAATAGTTCTGAATAATATTGCTAAAAAATATATCGCTCCCAAACACTTTCCGAAATCTGACAGGAATTTGTTTTCGATTACTGAAGGGTCCGCTGTCCAAACGCCTCCTGCTGGTTTTCGTGAAAAAAATGAGTCCATCCTCAGAAATATTGTAGTTCCTGACACGGCAGAGAATGAAGTTATGACGTTAGCTGATATTTTCAATGGGAATTATGCAAGAGGTGTGAAGAGTAAAAAATTGAAGGACTTTTCTGAAGACTTCGAACAGATTATGTGATTTTTATATGTTACTGTGATCGTTAAGTTTTCGACAAAATTTATGTATTTTTTTGTTTGTGATAAATGTATATAAGCTGTACTGAATCTGTTTTCTTAGATCTCCTGAATCTTTTTTCTCAGAAGAAATTAACTTTAGGTTTTTTCATGTGACTTCACGGAAACAATGTCTTTAGAATAAATAAAAACATTCCTTGGTTACCATTAATTTGGAACCCTTCATGAAAATGAAACATTGGTCAGTATAGATAAAATGTAATATCATGTAGAGACCCACTAAGAAATGATTTTCAAACTTGAATCTTAAGGGGATAAAAATAAATATTGGATAAATCTATAAAATTTTAATTTATCAAAAAACAGCACATATTGTGATTTTTATTCTTTGCTTGATATTGGAATTTTTTTCATGTCTGAATTTCATCTATTTTAAAACAGTTTATATCTCAAAGAGTATCAGTAACAAGAGAATGACATTTTTCATAAGGGTTACAATCCAGGGTATACGTACGTACTCAAGAATGATTTTCCGAAATTCGAATCGAAAGGTGTTGAAACTATCCCAGAATATTTAAATAATTTTCATTTATAAACGTAATTATTGAAAAAAAAAATGGCAATTAATTTAATTTTTTGACTAAGGAGAAATTTTTACTTGAAATTAAATAAAAACTTAGTAACAAAAAATTAAACCGACGAAAAAATCCACTGAGAAGCAGAAACTAAAATAAACCTTCTTAGTCTTAATGATAATTGAGCTCCTAAACTAATGTGAGTAACTAATTTTGATTCTATTACTTTGAAGAAGTAACCAAACGCCGCTGTGCATCTCGCTGCCATCATACGCTTTACCTAATTCAATTGCTAGTTTATTCGACGCCGACTCAAAATTAGTTACTCACATTACTTTAGGAGCTCACTTATCATTAAGACTAGAAATATTCATTAAATTTTTTGCTTTTCAGTTAATTTGTCCGGCGGTTTAATTTTTTGTTAAAAGTTTTTATTTTTCAATTTTCTGTGGCTGAAATCTACTAATTACTGCTTCGACTTCATAAATTAATTACTTCTGACGTTACTTGTTAGGAGCTCACTGTTATCTATGTGTGAATAGATTCTGAGAAATATTCATGATCACCAATTTTTCTGACCTTTGCAGTCATTTCAATTTGATCAGCTGAATAGATCAGAGTCTTGAGTATCCTTTAGAATATAAAAAAGTTTTATTTTCAATTTCTGTGTGAAAATCTACATCAATTATGCTTATTTTGAGTCTAAGTAAAATTTCAAGTAAATAATTCCCATTTTCCTAGAGGATGGATATTTAGTGTAGGAGGATTGAAATGATCAATTATGATGTAACACATAAAATAAAAAATAATAAATCATTCATTTAAAATTGAGTAATGATATACCATAATACAAAAAGTTATACTGATAGGATCGGTTAACGGACCAAAATTCAAGGTGAACATCAATACCTCCATTTTGTACTTAGGATGGATATTTTTCGAATTCAATGGACCAATTTGAAGTCACCATCAATGAAAAGATAATCGAATCGCTGCTGTAGATCATCAACATAAAATATACGTCGACTAGAGACTCCTCCTTTTTGATTTCGTCGGTTAAAAAAGTTGTCATCAATATATAAAGTATTCGCTGTGGGCAAGACTGGTAATGCCCTCTAGTGACTCGATAGCTGAAGTTTTCCTGGTTTATTTCCAATACTCACTGTGTAACAATTTCAATTTTTCAACAATTTCCAAATAATCTACCACGATGTAACAATTTTGTGCTCACACTAGTTCCGGATGAATCGAAGTTTTTTTCTGTAAAAAAAAGAAAGTAAATTACAAAAAAGATGTGTATTGATACGAAAGTTCACCGCATTTGGAGGTTATGCATGACAAGTATAGATATTTTGAATATCATAAAGTAATGCTACTTCTGTGTACTTTCAGGTACGGCAGGTAGTGTGAGTGCTCGTTAGTTTATTAACCGACAAAATCAAAAAGAAGGAGGTTCTCTAGTCGACGCGTATATTTTTTTTAAGGTCGCAGGTTCATAAAAAAGTGAGGGCGCCAAGTAGTTTAACAAATTAAAAAAGTACCCATATAATCTTGGCTAGCTTTAACCTTTAATGAATTCTCACATAATATAATTACAGAAAAGGAATGCCATATGGAATCCCACTTTTACCCTTGCAAGGATGTGAGAACGTTGAATGGTCTTTGAATAACACGTTCAACACTTTCTAACACGTATAATTGTCAACAAAATATTGCGTATTGCTTATACAGTACAAGTAACTTCACTCTTAGTACTTAAAGTGCATTACATTTAACATTAGTTCACATGTAAGGCCCATTGCTTTTGTAACCGAAACCAGTTTGTGAAAATTGAAACAAATCCTCTGCGAGGTATTATTTTGTCCTGATAGAATGTCAGTGTATGACACGAACCATACACGGTAAAATTTATTTGCAAATAGTTTGTGGCGTTATTTGTAACCAAGTTTTCATGTTCGCAAAAACATTTGATCAAATTAAAAGTTTTTCATTTTGTATGGGCGGGTCCTTTTTACGAGCTGAGAATTTGCATGTGTGTGGTACTGTTTGGAAATATTTCATCAAATAAGAGTAGTTGAGGAGCGTTATTCCAGAAGTGAACAATTCCACATTTGCCATGTTTTGAGTTAGGGTTGGATTTAGGTACTCTGGGATGATTGCTACGACATGCAATGAGTATTTTCATCTGAACTTTATAAATACTGTTAGATAAAGCATCTAAATCAGTATTTTTTTTCAATACGCAACAAATTCATATTTATTCAAAATATATTTTTATGGTCAAAAATAAACAAATCCCTGTCTGAAAATTACAGTTATATTTCAAAATGGAACAAATCCAACAAGTATTGTCAAGTCGTACAAATTAATTGAAATATCTTGATTTCTCTAAAATTTACCAAAGTGGATTTGTTCTTTTTTGAAATAACGCTCCTCAGTTTGTGTCAGGGTTAATTTTACATTGTCTCTAGTCGAGTTTTTCCACGCAATATTGTGCAATAACGCGATATGGCGATTCCAAACAACGAAAAGTGGCAGAGTTTTTTTGCAAGTGTATCAAAGTTTACCCGAATTGTGGCAAGGTGAAAGCGACGTGTACAAAAATGAATCGAAGAAAAACAAAGCATGGGAAACCCTGTTATTGGAATATAAAGAAATCGATTCGGAAGCTATCTACTGTACAAAAATTAAAAACCAAAATAAAATAAAAGTTGCAATTTTGTTTGCTTATTTGTCTCAACGTGTGTACTGAAAGGGTCAAATGACTTTGCAAACAAAATTGCAAATAAATCTGACCGTGTATGATTCGTGTTTTATAGGCAACTCGGAAAAACAACAAAAGTATCTCTGTCCCCTGTTCATAAGGCTGATCAGTTTACAACACCGTCCAGGCGTTCCCGAACTCGCAGCTCAAGTCGCTATTTGCTTTTTATCACCGGCTCAACACCGTCTCACGGAACTTGGTTATACTTTTACTGTCCACTTCTAGGCGATCAAATGGAAAACGGAAAACATCTGAAATATTCATCGAATGAAAACCTCACGTCCCGAAATTAGAGATTGAAGTATCGTGGAATAACAAAACACTCATATCTTTGCTGCAGCTTATGTGATGCCGTTGGAAATGTATAAAATTTACACGTACTATTTTTCTCAGGATTATTACTTACTCCTGCCACCATGGGCGCTGTCATAGTTTCATCTAACCCCTCCAGCCTAATGCACACGGCGAATACAGTATCCCAAAGAAAACTGACGTCATTTTTAAACGACGAACAAAAGGAATTCAAGTATTTTTTTTGTGTATGACCACGCATAGCTTTTTACAGATTTTGATGATTTTTTTCATCGAATAGAGTGAACCTCAAAGTTGATCCCATTTGAATTTGAAAAAAATCGACCGACCCCTAGGGTAGGAAAAAGAGAAGATGATTGATTGTTCACCACTGAATTTTTACCTGTTAACCGATTCTCGACGCATAACTTTGTCTGGGATTTAGATAATTATTTCTTTATTGAATAGGGTATAAATCGAAGTTGGTCTCATAGAATTTGAAAAAATACCATCCCTAAGGGTAGAAAAATAGGATATGACTCATTGATTTTTCACCTGTGAACCGATTCTGTTGAAACTCGACAAACATATGTAGTTCTGGTGACACTACAACATAATGAGGATCTGGAGTTAATCTGATGACAGAGACGGAAGACAGTCGACGGAACTCCTCAACGGTTTATAGCAGCTACCTCGTGTTTAGGATTATCATTTGCTTCCAACCTTCATTATTACATTCTTCTCAATATCGTTTTCTCAGTTGAGCAGCATTTTTTGCAGGCCTACCCATGTTAGTATCAATTTTGTTTTGTTTTATAGGTATTTAGATTATACAATGCGTTCATAAAGTGTGGAAACGCTCCAATATCGCACGATTAATTATTTTCGGAGGTAAAGACAGGTCGATTTTTATTTCAGTTTTCTACTTGTTTTTGTAAAAAAAAAATTATTTCCTCAACTACCTTACAAGATATGACGTCATCGATTTTTTTAATTTAATGATGACGTCATATCTTGTATATTAGTGGGGGTAAAAATTAAAAATCGACCTGTTCGAGCTTCACCTCCGAAAATAATTAACTCGTAAGATAATCGAGCGTTTCCACACTTTATGAACGTACTGTATAACAATTATTAGTTAAAGTAAAATGGTAAGTAAGTATTTTGAAATTAATCAAAAATTAAGCAGGTATTAATCAGTAGATTTTAGCCACAAAAATTAAAAAATAAAACTTTTCAACAAAAAATTGAACCGACGAAAAAGAAACGGAAAGCGAGAAAAATGAATTTTAGTATTATAACTAAGCTCCTAATAATTTTGAGTCGGCGCCAAACAAACAATCAACGAAGATCATTGAATTACTTCAAAGAAATAATCAAAACAAAGTAACATAAAAATGCAACGTGAAATCTCCAGCGATAAACAATAACATTCCAAAAATACGCTCTCCGCACGACCACTGGCAACGACGTGTATATACACGACGTGTATAACGACGTGTACGATACGTAAACTATTCCATTCACAACCATACGCTATCGGCTCAGTCGTATATACCCTCACGTGTGTACATGTTCGGGTAGGGGTCTCGCTAATGTTTCGGGAACGCTCGGCAATTTCCAGCGAATGGACGCGCCGCCGCCCCGCATCCTGCTGCCATCATTTTACGTTTTATCTAAATGATTTGTTTGTTTGTTGGTTCGGCTCCAACTCAAAATTAGTTACTCACATTAGTTTAGGTGCTTAGTTATCACGACTTAAAAGGTTTATTTTATTTTTCGCTTTTCAGTTTCTTTTTTCGTCGGTTTAGTTGTTTGTTATTTTATATTTTCGTCAGATTCACTGGTATTGGAAAAAACTAAGGTAATTGGAATATCAAGACGTTTTGCCACAATAGATTAAATTCCATCTATACCAATATGGATGATTTTCAATTAACATATTTTTCAAAACTGTATTTTGCACATTTCTTGCATTCAATCAAAAAAACAATTACAAAATATGACCTCGAAATCCACGCGAACAAAGCCGCGGGTATAAGCTATTGATAAAATGAAGGTGGTAAGTAATAACGTCAAACCGTGTCTAGGTAGTCCAGGTGCTGAACAGGTAATTTTTCCATAACCTCTTTCTTGCTTTTTGCATAAATTGTTGCAGTTAGTTGTGGAGTTAGGGCAACCATTCGTAATAATCAACTAGTCATTAATAACGACTCTATATCCCTCGACGATCTTCATGATCTTCAGTCAATTCATGATGTCTCATCTGCTCATAAAATAAAACTGAATCCGAAAAAATCGGTAGTCATGTTATTTGGGCTGCAGGAAATGAGAGAATCTGCACTGGTATCATTCGAAGTATGTATCGTAAACAACAAACTACCTGTGGTTAATGACAGTAAGAACTTAGGGCTATACTTTGATCCTGAGCTGAGATTTACCAGGCACATTAGCTACCTATGTCAAAGTTCTTATAGCACGTTGCGACAGCTATACCCAAATAGAGACAGTATTCCTACACAACTTAAAATGAAACTTTGCGGATCGCCGATTCTTTCTGAAATTTCATATTGTGATTGCATCTATGGTCCCTCCTTATTACAGTCTAATGTCCGCCGCTTGCAGCGCATTCAGATCACATATCATCAGTAATGAAACAATCTGGATGGTTGAGACTAGAAAAACTCAGAAATCTGCATCTACTAACTAATGTACATACACTCCTAACTTCTCGAAAACCTGATTATGTCATCCGTAGACTGACATCTTTCTCCAATATCAACAGATTTCTGACACGCAACAGTAAATATCCCCAAATATCACACCTCAATATTTACTCGAAGCTTCTCGTAAAACGCAGAAAAACATTACAACACACTGCCCAGTGAATTTAGGTCTTACAATCTGTGAAACTTAAAAAAAGGTTAAAACTACATCTTCTTAAAAACTGTGAGGATTAAAATGTGCCCCACCGTATATAATCTGCATAACACGAGTTGGATTAGATTATGGACTGTCTTATCATTATCATTACCTGTTAAAATATAATAAAATTTTCATTTCTTCAAGAATCTTCATTCATGTTTTTGATAATATATGTATGCTGATGTACCTCATCTCCCAATGTAATTGGTAATTGATGTAGTGATGGTTGAGTTGAAACTACATCTTCTTAAATATTTGATAGAAATTAACTTATGCCCTATCCTATATACTCAGCATGACACGAGCTTTGACTAGACCGTGTATTGTTTTTCTAATATTATCATCACTTATTTGAGAATTTGATAATATACTTTATGTATGTTGATGTACCTCATCATCCACTATTTGTAATTGTAATTGTTGTATAGGTTGAGTTGAAAAACAGCTTCTGCTGACACTGTACCTTTCCACCAAACTCCACCTTTCTTTTCTGGTTTTGATGAATAAGTCGATTTATTATTATTATATACGAAATCCGATTGATGCCACTCTGGCATCCTTGAGCGAATTTAGTAACTTGACATAGCGCCCAAAAGTGTCGCCGTAAAATGAAAATCTATAAATGTCCCGAGTAATATGTCATATAATTTGTTTTCATATAGTCAGCACATCTGGGGGTAAAGTCCATCCAATATCAATTGCAGAAGCTGTTTCTATAGGGAGCAAATAAAAACTCACTTCGCTAACACGAGCGTATATGCGAAGAAACGGAACGAAAAATAATGTTTACTACTCGTAAACATGCGCCGCCGGCGTAGGGAAGATCTTAAGAGCCGAAGTCAACGTGGACCTGAGTGACAGCTGTTACCGATTCATCTGGGCCAATCGAATCGAATCGAATGCTTGGGGGTGTGTCTATACGACGGTAGGTCATAAATCACGCGTTATATTTGCGTTTTAATAGCTCTGAGAGATTAAAAACCAGTAGCGTCTGTGGTCTTGGTGTGTGCCGATCGAAATACGTTTTAGGATATAATAATAACCTACATCAAACAATGAATGAAATTATTTTTCTTCCTTAATGCATTTGTATAAATAAAAGCTTGTCTTTAATTTTTTTTCATTTTTCATTATTTATGAAGTATTTTTAAAATCGTAAAATATCTTAATAAAATTAGTTATCTCCGCCACTGCTGCTCAGAGGATTTCGCCGCAAGACTTTTTTATGCTTCTGCAATTGATATTGGGAAAACTATACATTATATGGATGATATCTTCCACAATAATCTTCATTTCTTCATCTTCATATAGTTTATCGACAGACAAATGTGATAACTGAAGAAATATTCGAAAAAGAATCAGTTTAAAAATTTTGATTTTTGTTTCACTCCGAGCCTATCTAGGATGCCAAATCCGTTTTTCAGATGACTTTTTGGCAAAACTGATGATCTGTCAATATTTCTTGGCCATTGTATCGTTCAATGCCGAGTGTGTCACGATGCTCCAAAAAATGCAAATTGAAAATTTGTATACGTCATCTACCGAATATGCAAATAAAATGTATAAATGTAATGATACAAATTTTTACATTCTCTCTCAATATTTCGTAGTGGTTAACGATTCCAATGTAATATGTGTCACATCAGTGAAACTTTGTGGTAGAATGATTATGGATAGTTTTGTAGAACGATTCATAAAACATACGAACATTTGCGAGCTAAATTTGTGCATTTACGATTTATCGCCCAATATTTCTTGGAGTTTTTCGAATGTATCCCATTAACCCAGAAAAAAATCTTTAATACTTAAAGAGATATCGAAGAAAAATGAATAATGGATTTTTCAGATATGTAACTGAAATGTGTAGATATAAAAATGTGATCATGGGTTGGATTCATGAATTGCCCAATATTTCGTGGCGGTAATAACTATGAACGTTTCAAGCGAGTGCTGCATATCATACAAGTAAGAAATGGTCTGTGCGAGTTTCATTCACACTATACTTTTTCTATGACTCTATGTACTTTTATTAATTATTGAAAAAAATAACGGACCTGGTAAATTTAATACTGAAATAATTGCAAAAAAGAACCTTCTTATTTATTGTTAACAATATTCAATGTAACATTGGTACAATTATTAAAAACAACTTTTGGGGAACAAGAACCAGTTTTTTCAAGGGATGAGTTGATAATTTACATTTTCTATATTTGATGTCGATGGAAGGTCTGCCAACTTATTGATCGATCCCAAAATGTTGTCGGCTACGTTATTTCGATCAGTTAGGGACTCTTCGATGTAACCCTCAGCTACTGTCATAGAAGTCAGCCACCATGCCGTTTCAATGTACTTATCTTCGCTACTATCTGTTGAGATTGTAGCCGAAGATCGGCAAACAATGGCCGGTTTATAACTCAGGAACTTGCTTTCCCATATTTTCTATTTTATTGATTCCTATTTTTCGGTCTGTGCATTTTTCTTTATGATAATTTAGGAAAAAACAAACTTTAATAACACTACTTGCTCGCAGATTCCCATATTTGTTTACAATGTTGGCATATTCTCCAGTTGTAGTGAATTTTCGAGACGTTTCCGTTTTAGGGTTCGGAATGTGAACCAAGATTTCGGCAACTAAATCTTCAAAATCGTGGATTTTCAATTCGTACATCTCATCTCTCCTGCAAGCACCCATAATTCCCATGATAAATCAAATCTGCAATATTTTTTTTTTCATAAACAACTACTTATCAATTGATTCAAAGTAGATTGGTGGAATTGGTGAACACATTTGAACCTGCCAAACTATCAATTTCATGAAGAATAAGAGCCAAGCAGTTTCGCATTATTAAATATAAAATTATTGTAAAACTCACTTTTGCTAAAAGGTAGACGTTGCCTGAAGTTTCTTTTGATAAACGTATCAATATCCTTCGTTGTGCATTTTTTGTTTGTTTTGTATCCATCTGATGTCCGTTTTGGAAATGCTCTCAATTTTGAGTATTTACTTATATCCACGCCATTATTGATACGAAGCTTTGTTTTTAAGATACTATATTGAGCCCATAAAGAGGTAGATTTAAATTTATTTGATACATTTCCAAAGTGGGCCATCAGAACATTATCTGCTCTTTGAACCAGTCCATGAATAGGGTATGTATTTTCCTTCAGATTTTTCCGGCACTAACTGTAATGAAGCGTTATTTGATGCCTCTATAACAATTGGCGGTGTTAAACTTGTTTCACTGTCACTGCTTTTCATGGTAATCTAACTTTGAAACACCTTCAAAATAGCGTTCTTTCAACGAAATAATTTGAATTCTCATTTATGTTTATCAAACCCTGCTATGGAGTGTTGAATATCAAACGCATTTTGGACGTTTTTTAATAACTGTCTGTTTTGTTACACTAGGGGAGACTGTTGTACCTTGATCTTAGTGTACCTTGGATCACCCTCCAGTTTCTTGATTGCTTCGGCTAGAGTTCTTCGGATCTCTGACTGGTGACTACTCCGTACTGATGAGGGCCAAAAGCCTGAAACCGGTATACGGATTGTTAGGCGGACCTGGCATGAATTCAACATAATAAGTTTATCAGAAAAAAACATTTGCAATCAATTTTCATTGTCAATGGAAGTTTGCATATATTTTCAGGTGGATATCATTCAACGTTCTGCGTGGTATTTGCCAGAAAAGTAGTTATTTTTCGCTCGTGGTCTACCACTTGTTTTAATTTATATTGAATTATTTTGTGAAGAGACCCCCAAGTCCCTTGTTTCTAATATTACACTTCACATGGCTCTCTTATTTGACAATTGTGATTCACTTGAATATACATTAACAACAAAATTACTACAATCACTGTTAAATATTTATTCCTTTCTTGGAAAGTAGGTATTTGCTCGTTATACACTGGGCCTAATTGATTTAATTCGGTTACCTCCTAGTATGTTATTAGCAATTGTTTTTTTGTTGGACAAATAATTTTCGACGTAGCCTTCTACCACGATACTGTAGGTATTTCCATTTTTCAAAATGTTAGCTCCTGAATCTGCGAACAAAGATGCAGATGACCGCCGGAAACAATGTTCACTATGATCGGCAAGATTTGGCAAACCAAGATGTTGGGCAATCAATTTTAGTAATTATCTAATTTTATTGATACCTGAAGGCTAGACTTCATAAGTACTTGTTATTTTTATATTCGTAGGTTGACGTATTTTCGAATACTATCAACTAAATGGTACTATTTATGACCACATATTCACGCACTTATCATATTTGTTTTTGTGTTGAGAATTGTAATTAAAAAATTTATAGTTTTGAAAAACTAAAAAAACGTGTTATATAGCAATATGGATTGAAAAGTTAAAAATTGTGAGGATAAAGTTATTGACAAAAAAATTTTCTGTTATGTAAAAAAGTGAGAAGTGCTTGATATCAGTTATTTCAAGTATTTATCGATAGCTATATTCGTAGGTAGATTCATTATGAAAAATAAGCTTTTTTACATAAGGGGGATTGTTTTGGTCAATGACTTTATTTTTATTATTTTTGACTTTTTAGTCCATATAGGGTGAACCAGACAGTCGCTGGACGATTGATAAAACTTCTGCATGAATTATATGGCGAAAAATTATACCAGTTCATTCCAAAGGTGCATTGGTACCATTGGAATATATTAATATTTGTTAATACTCCTGTCATGTCACATTTGGACAATTTTCTTTTTCTTTTTTATACTATATAATTATGTTGGATGTTGCAAAAAAATACAGTTACTGGACAAATTTGATATTTATTGGACACCTAGTATACATTTGTTGGACAAACATGTTTGACCTCATGATAATGTTAGGTTTCTCTTATAGTTATAGGAACTTGTTTCTTCTTGACACATATTCAAAGTATATCTGTGGCTTCATCAACATAATTCTTTTCGTTTTCTTCCACATATGTCTCTTTCGTTTTCTTCCACATATGTCTCCATCACTTTTTTCTTTCTAGTTCCTATTCCATGAACTTCTTTGGCAACACCTCCGATATTTTTCGCAGTTTGCTCGGTAGTATGCATAGGGTTCATCTTCATCTTCTTCCGGCGAGATGCTTGAGGTATAACTGTCAGAATCCTCCTTGTAGCATATCTGACACAGAAAGGTATCACCGTCCTTGTCGTCGGGTATGTTGTCCTTATGTGATCGTGAAATGCAGTTTTCATGGAATAATCCTTGGCATTCGTCACATTGTAGTTTATACGAAGTTTTCAACATAGAGTCACAAACTTTGCATTTCTGTTTGTTATAAGTGGTTTTTTTTTTCCGCCTCATTATTTTTTCTGACTTCTTCACGTTTTCTTTCCCGTTCCTGTTTCTTCATTTCTGCCTCCTTTTGCATTTCTATTCTTCTTTTATGCATTTCTTGGAAACGTTTTGCTGTAATAGCAAATGGAAATATCTTGGTCTCTCATTTTCCTTTCCTGGTTGGAGAAACTGGCCACGCTAAGTAGTCGCCCATCAACTCTGACTTAACCACATTCAATTTGGTCCCATTTGATGAATCTACTGAAGGGGGCGGGGGGATTTTCCTTGAGTTCATTATTCAGTCCGGTTAAGATAAGGTTAATAGGTAAGTTTTGATTGTTGGAATGTATTGGAGAACTATTCGAATATTGGGCATTAATACTCCTACTAACCAAAATAGAAGCTTCAGAATCTAAGTTAACATCGGGTGATAGCACACTTTGGTGTGTTAATTGTCCAGTTTCTATAGTCCTAGTAGTTGAAGCTTTCTGATTTTGGTTAACATCAAATGATTGCATATTTTTTTGTGCTGGTTCATTATGTTTTTTTGAGGTAACATCTTCATTATATTCATTTTCTCATAAGAGTTGAGCTTTCTCGGAGCTTTGAAATGTTGCCAGAGTTTGTATAATTTGTAGAAATGCTCATTGTCATCTTGGTCCAGAATTGTTTCCATTTTTTCAAATTTCTCGATAGTCTCCTTCCCGACAATACTTTTGAAGAATCTGTTGTCCATTAAAACATGATTGGTTTCTCCACCTGATGTGTCAGATTCCTTACTACCTGCACCCAAACACTTTGAGTAATCTACGGCATCAGCACTAAAAGGGCATAGCCCACAAAGCTTGAACCCATTAATAAGGTACTCCGGTTTAAAAGAATATACAACTGTTTTTAAAAGAGGTGCAAAAGTAATTTTAATCAATGACTCGCCGGGATTATCTGTTTGCCATTTTCTCACATAATTCTTCCATGCCACTTTAACTGGACTGAAAAGTGTGACATCGGCGGGTTGTATGATTCTTGTTACATAAGGATAGAGAGAACTAACTTCAATTTTCAGTTCATTACAAAGAACACTCAGCTCATACGTCAAATGTGATTTATGAACATCGACGAAAAGAATGACGGGAAATTTGATTCAATTTTCAAGTAAGTAAGGATGGAAAATATTTGCGATGTATTGATAAAATGTCTCTGTAGTCATCCATCCATTTTCGCTCCTTCCAATACCCCAGTTGGGATCCAGGCCAGACGAGATTTTGTCTGGAATTCTTCGGTATGGGTAAACTACCATCGGACAGCATATCGCACTATTCGCCGAAAATGTGAACATAACCGTAATACATTCTTTGGATGGTGCCGTATCTACGCTGTATACATTTTCAGAGCCCCTCTTTGCAAAAACTTTTTCTGTCGAAGGACAGATATGAAATCCAATCTCATCTCCATTGAATACCCTAGAAGGATCTGATATCACATGTAACAAATCTTTTTCAATTAAGTATTCTTGTATTTCAGCAAACCATTTGCGAATATCTGCCTCCGAAACACAAGAACTGGCAGATGTTACTCCTTCACTGGGTATTTGGCCTATTTGTGGGTGGCGTTTCAAAAAAGCCTGTAAAGTAGGAACTATATTTACGAACCTTTGTAAATTAGCCATATTCACCTCAAACCAACCATCACCTGGTCGATTATGCTTAAATGGCTTATCCCACGGTACATCTAATAAAAATTTCTGGACGCTTTGCAGAATATCTTCTTTTTTACAGGGAAATCCTTTTTTTGCCATTTTTAATATCCACCTGTGACAGAAACAGTATGTTGAAAATTATGTCTATATACAAAATGAAAAAACCTAATAAACTAAAGTATCTTCCTCCTCAGGTGTAAGTACAGGAGAGGGACCAAATGTAGACTCATGTCCCGGATCCTTTTTTTAAATTCTATAGTAGATTTTGGTATTCCATACTTCTCAGGTACTTTTCTATAGGAACTTCCATTAGTTCCCAGTTCTCTCAGAGCTTTTTCGATTAAGGATTCATCATATTTCCTACGTTTCATACATTATGTTGTTCTGAAAAAAATAACATGTCAGATAAAAGGAATTTGCTGGTTCTACATAGTTATTGAACATGTGTCCAATGACTGTCTACAGTAAAGCAAATTCAATATGAATGGAATGTGAGCTTGTAAGTGAGATAACAGTATTACTCGCGATATTTTTCACAATGTATAGAAAATACAGTTACTGGACACCATGTCCACGCACTGAAAATCTCAATATCTTCAGTATAGTTATTGGACAGCATTTTTTTATATATAGGTTAAATTGGGTCTGAATCTGATTGAACAGACTATTAGAGCATTCTTTTAACTGCAAGATGGTGATTTTGATTCTATGATTGTATTAATGAATGGATGTGAAACTTACCTCATAAAAATCACAATTCTTAAGTATTTATTAAGATTCACTCGATCTAAAAATGGAGCAACTATGTCGGTAAACTTCGTAAATAAAACACGAATAAAATTGGCGGGAAACTATATCGGTGTTAGCAATGATCTTATGCTGCCCTCTTGTATAGGGAAGTTTGATGAAATTGGCACAGAATTCTTATTACAGCCAAACGAAGATGAGGTGTCCAATGACTATATAATATCCAACGACTCTTGGGTTTACCCTAACCATAATTTTATTTTTAACTTTTAAATTAATAATGCTACAAAAGCGTGTTTATAAACTTTTTGAATACGGGAGAAAAACTCTCCGATTGATTCTTCCACATGGGATTGAAGTGTTCACTAACTTTTGGTGGAAGTGCTGAGACCAAACCAGCCAAATCTTTGTAAATGAGTTATTATTTTTTGACGATTTTGTTGAGAATACCAGGTCATAGCTATGAAATACTTGTATTGTCTTTGGTTCTTGTACGTGTGCAAAATTTCAAATAACTGGGACGCCTGGAAGTGGGTGGGAATTAATTTCCGTTACATACATACATACATACAGGTGAAGCTAATTCAATCGTATTAAAAAATGATTCATCTACAACATCTCTGGTAGGCGTCTCAGTCAGTTCCGCTGTTTTACAAGCACCGGCACCACCTATAATCATTTTCATACTAATAAGCTAACTATATGTCGTTTGTTAGAGCTTCATGAGCTCTACAACTTTCATTCTTAAGTTTTAAGATATACACAGAAAAGCAAAGAGAATGTAAATTGCCATTGATGTTTTTCTATGAAGTTTTAATTGTCCTTACTCCTTTTATTTGAGATTTTTTTGTTCGTGACAATAGTTTATCTTCCTTTGACAGACAAAACTCATGTCTTTCTCTTTTTACAATTAGCCGAACCATCTTCAATAAGTCAGTTCAGAACTTATTTTTTGTAGTATTATTGAGTCTGAAACTCAGGTAAGTACTGTCTATAACCTTGTGTGGTTTTCATCGAAAGCTGAGTTTGTATTTTCAGAAGTGTTTTAGATCTGAATTAATTTTTTTTGGATATATTTGGGATTCTATAGTTGAATCGAACCGAAAGAAATCTAGTTTGGTTAAACTTCATTCTTTTGATTAGAGTCAGGTTACATGAGGTTTTTCTGGTGCAAAAGAGGATTATGCGATGCCTTGCTAATGTTCCCAATGGTACCTCATGCAGGGATCTATTCAAACAATTTAAAATTCTTCCTCTCTATGGCCTACATATATTGGAACTTTTAACATATATACACAAGCAACGCAAAACTCTGGTTAAGAATAACTCACTACATGATCATCATACAAGATCAAAAAATAATTTCCATCTACCCAATGTTCGTTTAACAGTATCTCAGAAATCTGCAGATATACTGGGACTAAGATTATATAACGTTCTTCCTGAAGAACTAAAATTGATAGAAAGAGTGCACACATTCAAAAAGAGATAAAAGACTTCTCCTCGCCCTCTGCCCCTATAACATTAATGAATTTTTTGATAGTTTTAGATAAAATGTTTTGTCTGTCTATATTTTATATCTTATCTCATACACTTTACTTTTATATTTTTATATCTTATCTTATACACTTTATGTAAACCTTGTTTATATCTGACTTGTCCGATAGCCTCACAGCTCTATGGATTAAATAAAAATTGAATTGAATTGAATTGAATTGAATATTGGGAAGCGTTTAGTGAGATTTGAATCCTTCTGAAACTCTCAATAGTATATATGTCTTTAAAAGAAAATATTTTTCAATTTTTCTGACACATGATTTGTTAGCTTGATTGATGACAATTTCAGAATCGATAAATACATTCTCAAACTACCTTTCCTACTGGCTGCTCCATCGGTTTTTTATATTTAACAGACGACGACGACTCGTACGCCAACGCTGGCGAATCCCTTTTCAAGACACCTCTGCCAATCTCTATTATTTTTGTTACAAAAAATACATTCTTCATTAATACACGGGAAAAAGAGATTTTTTCATTCAACCAAATTTATTTGGTTACTCTTGAATACAACTAATTCCAAAACACAGGTGTATTCGATTGATGATATCATTATATTGCGGTGACTATTTCCCTCATTATTTTTTAGCCAATCAAATAGCCGAAATTTCAAACAGAGAATCAATCAATCAATTCAACTCATGTATAAAAAATCGCATATGCCACAGTGCAATTGTCAGTTTGACAGCGGCAAAAGTTAGCTGCAACTTTTACAGTGACAAATGCACTAGTGGTTTTTTCACTTATTCATTTGTTTATCAATTATCGCGGTGTTGGTTGCCAAAATAAATAAAGTTGCATTGATATGTTTCTAAATTTCTTATTCATTAAATTGTCCTGCCGAATTACATTCGATGTTTGTATTGATATCGGGTAAATTTGTGTTGTTCAAATTCTAAACTGTTTCCTTTAGCAATTTGACTCGAAAAACTGCAACATAAAAACGCTCCACCCTCGGTGTCGCGTTTTTAATAGTTGACATTCTTTTTCGTCTAATTGCAACAGTTTCTCATTAAACAACCTAAATTTACCCGATAAAATACAAACCTCTCGTGCAATTATAAGTGACAATTCAACTCATGTATAAAAAATCGCATATCCCACAGTGCAATTGTCAGTTTGACAGCGGCAAAAGTTAGCCACAACTTTTACTGCGACATATGCACTAGTGGTTTTTTCACTTATTCATTTGTTTAACAATTATCGCGGTGTTGGTTGCCAAAATAAATAAAGTTTGCATTGATATGTTTCTAAATTTCTTATTCATTAAATTGTCCTGCCGAATTACACTCGATGTTTGTATTGATATCGGGTAAATTTGTGTTGTTCAGATTCTAAACTATTTTCTTTAGCAATTTGATTCGAAAAACTGTCAATCTAAAAACGCTCCACCTTCGGTGTCGCGTCTTTAATAGTTGACAGTTTTCTCGTCTAATTGCTAGGCAACAGTTTCTCATTAAAAAACCCAAATTTACCCGATGAAATACAAACCTCTCGTGCAATTATAAGTGATAAAACCACCAGTAGATTCGATAATGTTTTGCGATAAAACCACACTATGTCCTGTCATTATGTCAACGCATTCAATTCATATATTATATATAATTCAATTCCTATAAGGAAACAGAAATTGCAAAATTGATTAAATAAGGGATTTTGAGCTCACTACATACAGTGATTTCATATTGGAATTCAAATACAGTAAAAACCGGATATAACGACATTGAAGGGACCGTATACTTCGGACGTTATGTCCAATAGTTGTTATAAGCAATATACACAAGTATGTATGTATATATTATGTCTGTTTGTAGTATGGGGATAGGTTATGCATATGAACTTGTTTTCAAATAACTTTATGTGCAGAAGTCCTCGATCGCTTGATTTCCAAAGAGTTGTTCTCGAAAAGAGCCTTTATTTTATCTCTATCCTTCCAAATCGTTGATATCGTAGAGTGTGAGACTCCACATTCCTTTGCAATTTCACTATTTGACTCGCCATTTTCTAATCTCCATATAATATGTGATTTTTCTTCAATATTAAACACTTTCCTATTTCTTTTTTGCGACATAGTAACGCGTAAACACACGATCTAAACCAAAAGTTTTAAAATCAACCTGTAATTCACGCGGTCAACTATCGCACTGAATAAGTCGTAAAACATGCAAGGTCAAATGGCAAAGAGCGGGAAAAGAGGTTCTATAGCAAAATATTCCTTCATATTATTAGTATAAAGGTGAAAATTGTTCGTAATGTTTTGTTTTGCTGGAATAGGTAAACGGTTGGTCGTTATAGCCGATGAATAGCTGATGAATATCGATAAAGTTTCGTCGTTTTAAGCGATATGTCGCTGTATCCGATGTCGTTATAGGCGGTATGTGTACTTATTAGTTTATATAGATTCGGCCGGGACCTTGCCATTCGGTTGTTATAAACGATGTCGTTATATTCGGTTTTTAGTGTATATACCTTTTTCAGCCTGTTGAATGAGCCTAGTAAGGCAGTGAATGCTATGATTCTCATATTCTTAGTCAATCAAGTAATTTTGTGGGCTAGTGGTTTTGTAACCAGACTTTTACGCGATGTCAAGCAACGTCGGACGCGAATCGTACTTGGGAACACCGCGTGCCGTCGCGCGGCGTTGCCTTTTACCATTTTTTTAATGATCATATATCCGTCGACTTTTTACCATTTTTGTAATGATCATAGATCATATTTGTATCTATTCAATATTTTGATAATCAATAAGAAGCACTTTTAAATATACCTTTTTTTTTTCAGACTGTCACGCGAAAGGTTATGATTCGATTCCTAGCAGTTGATCTTTTTATTGTCAAAATCAGTTCCAGCTACAATAATATTTTATTTCATAGTAAAAAAATTATATATACTTTATATAAAAGTTCGAGCGAGTTCAAGAGCATTGAATAATCAGTATGAATGAATGAATATGTAGAACGATTCCTTCGATTTTGGATCGAGAAGAATTGTTGAATTGTTGAAAATTTGAATAAACATGAATTCTGGTAGTTTTATTCAGTTTTAAATATGAATCGGGAAATATTCCCCTCAAGTATCATTCGTGTTAGAGCATTTTGCCTCTGGAAAATTTAACTCGTGCAATTTGCGGCCTTATTATCAAAGATTAAACCACTCAAGCTGCGCTTTTGTGGTTCAATCAGATAATAAAACCACAAATTGCACTCGGTAAAATTTCCAGGCAAAATGCTTTATCGAAAATTTCTAAAAAAATTGAGCGAAAATTTTATACCAGTCATTTTCAACCAATCAGTTGTTTTATTTGGACATTGTTACTATGGTAACCAGCAAATTTTCTGAAAATTTTTCATCCACATTAGCATGTAGACGTAAAATTAATAAGTGGAAATTTCCCGGCACATGACAGCTATCATATAATTAGACGAAAATAATATTGAAATAATATTGACAATATTTTTTATTTAATTACTTTATAAGTTGGAAATATTACAACAATTTGTTGAGTTGTACATTCTAAAATATCATTAATTAATTTTAAATTCTTCAAAAATTCCACTTCTACCTCCTCTTTCCTGAGTGGTGAATAAAACACAGAACCGGTGTTTTTTTAACAATATGCCTGTGTTTCATAAAATAAAAATAATACTGAGGCACCAGTTTATTTCTTTGAGTATTAGATTTATGTCCAATAGAAGGCACAATATCACGCAGAATGTTGCCAATCTCTTTAAATAAGTTTTCTTGCTCAGGATTTAATCCAGATTCTTCCACTAGGTATGTTAGATATTTTACATTTTTGTGGTACATTTTAATGTGCTGTGATTCTTTGCAAAAGGAACACAATTCATACGATTGAAAGTTCATTTCATTATCACTTTTTTACCAACTTATGATTGTATACAATGTTATGAGGAACTTATAATGCCACAAATAAAATATTGATTGACAGGAGTGGTGAATGTCAAATCCATGGCTAACTTTACAAAATATTTTTTTAACCGGCAACATACGCTAACAACATTCTATTTAGAATAAAGAATAAAATATCCCGATTTCCTGAATTATTTGAAAAACAAATTATTACCGCTAATATTAATTTTTCTTAGAATTAAACCTAAAAGAATATGAAAAATATTTAAGTATATTTGTATAGGTATAGTTATATATTTTTCGCTGTATATCACCTTTGTTTGTAGTCAATATTGACATTCACCAGAAACCTAGTAAGAAAATTATATGAAATCAATTATTTTTATATAATAATGTATCTGATATTATATATTTTATTTTACTAGGGCACGTGGAAAATAAAAAAATATCTCCCGCAATACGAACTGGATACGTTCATTTCATTATTTTTAGTCAATATTAACATTTCCCTGAAACCTAGTAAGAAAATTGTATGAAATCAATTAATTTTACATAATAGTTTATCTGATATTATAAATTTTATTTTACTAGGGAACGGGGAAAATCAGAAAAAAAATCTCCCCCAGAACTCCCATTACACACAGCCTTCTATTTATTTGTGAATAACGTCAAATAAATATTTACTTAATGTTTTCTATTTAAATATAATTCCGGTATAAAATTTTCTTACCGAATCCCCCACGTGCTTGAATTAATTGCGGGAAATTTGTCTCGTACATGAATTTTTAAAGAAAATTTTCAAATATTCATGTACTCAAAAAATTTCGGCAATAGTTCATGCTCTTGGGAGATTATAAGTGATAAAACCCCTAGCACTTATGATATTACCCTCGACAAAATGGATTTCCCAATGCAATGCTAACATTTCTTTGATTGAATATATGTTCATCTATTGAAACAATCTCCATTCATATTGATTGAAAATTTGTTTCAACACAAATAAAATATTCATTTGAATAGATTCATTCGGAAATAGATTCATTCAAATAAATGAATATTATATTGATTGAGTTATATGCGTTAGATGGCAAACCGTTCGCACAACTGACCCTGACAGCAAATTCTGTGGATCTGATCATTCGATTCAACATCATCGTAGCAAATTCTGTGGATCTGATCATTCGATTCAACAAAACAATTACATAGTTGAAACAACATTTCTGCCAAAACGAGCTATGAATAGAGTTGGTCGAATACGATATTTGGTTCATGCAAATTAGTTTCAGTTGATTGAAACTTTAAATTTGATCCAAAACCAAGAAATAATTTTACTGCTTTTGAGCTTATATTTTGTCGTGCATATACGACACTTATTTGTTTTTTTTCTGTGTACCCATACAAAAATGAAGCATATTTTTCATGAAAAATAAATTAATGAACGAATAATCGTATTGGCAACGATTGAAAATATGTTAAAATAAAGGATAACACACCTTAATTTGAACTTGATTCTCTCAGTATTTGTGTTTTGTCTTTCTTTTTTTCGACTACATTATTCTACAATGAAATCTGCCTACAAATAACTTCACATGAGTTTTTCTTTCAGTGTCAGTTATTCCACGTTATTTACTTGTATTAGGAAAGTAATTCACATAATTTAGTTTAATATGTAAAATAGGTTTTGTAAAATTGTCGTTGTTATGATGTTGATTAAGAAGCTAGTGACAATTGACTTGTTCGAAGTTAAGTCACTATTTTCCATCGTTCAAAATAACCTCTTGAGGGGTATTCATGTTGAAAAAGAAACATTATCAAAAAAATTTAAAAGAAGATTTTTTTTTATTAAAAAATAAAAAATACTAAAGTTATTTTTTGCAATATTTAACATAAAACAACTACTTCCCGGCTGAAGTCACGCTGGACATTGAACTCCATCTGAAAATTTGCATTTTCATTCAAATTCTGGTGACAATGCATTATGGAATTTTTGCCAAAGAAAAAACAAAATGGCGGCTCCAATATGGCAGACGAGTTTTGTGGTTATCGTTCGATTCTATTCAAAATCAATATGTGGGGTTTTTAGGTTCAAATATCATGATTTCTTTGTCAAAATTCATGAATTCAAGATGGCGTCTCCAATATGGCGATGAGTTTTGTGGTTATAGCCCTATTCCAATAGAAATTGATGAGTGGTGGTTTTTGGGGTCAAAGAACATGATTTTTTTAATCAGAATTCACGAGTTTAAGATGGCGGCTCCAAGATGGCGACGATTTTTGTATGAATCGGACATCATTATTTCTTAGTCGAAATTCATGGATTCAAGATGGCGGCTTCAGGAAGGCGATGTGTTTTGTTATTATTTCCATTCCATTCAAAATTGGTATGTGTTTTATTTTGGGTCGTAGATTATCAACTCCAGTCAGAAGTCAATGAGATGACGGAGTTCATGAATGACTTAAGAAAATTGAATAAAAATGATAGAAAAAAAAATTAAGACAAGTTTTATACAAAAAAGGAAAACATTATTTCTTTGTTTGAGCTACATTATTCTGTGAAATTCAAAATCTTGCCACGCAAGAATAACTATTTAAATTCGCGGCAAGCTTTTGAATCTGTTACTCATAGAATTAACAAGGTCAAACAATTAAAGATGTTGTACTTGTGAACCGCTGGACTGTTTCCAGAATTGTAACGACAGGAAAAGAAATGAGTGGACTGTATTATTTAGCGAGAGAACTTCATATTATTGCCTTTTCAGTTGGTCTACAGGGGTAGCGTTGATCCAGTGGTGCTCCTGGCGACTATCACTTCTTGCGTTACAGTTGGTAGAGACAGATAGCACGCCGCGCCGGTCGGCTTAGGTCATCGTTCTCACACGTAAAAACGGCATAATTAGTAATAAACGAACGATTGTTACTGGGTCACTCTCGAACGCCACGATTCAGAGTGTAGAAATTGAAGTGATTTTTGAGAAAGCGTTATAAAAAATTTCAAATGTTAAAGGACGAGAATGGACGGAACATATGTTATTTTTCTCTTTTTTGTATTAAAGCTTGTCTTAATTTTTTTTCAATCATTTTTATTTGATTCTTTTAAGCTATTCATGAAATCTGCCATCTTATTGAATTCTGACAAAAGTTTATGATATACGACCCCAAAAAACCAGACTATAATCACAGAAGTCGTCGACATTTTGCAGCCGCCATCTTGAATTCGAGAATTCTGACGAAAAAGTTCTTTGACCCTAAAACCCCCATACCAATTTCTATTGGAATAGGGCTATAACCACAAAACTCATCCCCATATTGGTGCCACCATCTTAAATTCATGAATTTTAACGAAAAAAATCATGATGTTCGACCCCAAAAACCACCACATACTAATTTTGATTAGAATCGAACTATAATCACAAAACTCGTCCGCCATATAGTAGCCGCCATTTTTTTTGGTAAAACTTCCATAATGCATTGTCACCGAAATTACGAACACCTGCCAAATTTAACGGTAATCGGACAACTAGAAGTGAATCAAAATTCACTTTGCAAGATTTGAACTGAACATACATATGTGAAATTAAATAAAGGCTTGTGAACACATTTCATTCTGTTATCCTGTTTTCTGCAGCCAGCTCTTAGACATGAGAAATGATTTGTTTTGGGACGAATATTTGCCCTAAACAAATCATTTTTCAATTTCGAAGGAAAAAATAAAAAAAGGTGCAAGAGCTGGGGTTTGAAGCCGGTGAAAGATCTCACGAAAAAAGATATGGAGTGATCTTCACTTGTATGGCGACTCGAGCAATTCACATTGAAATTGCTCATGATTTATCTACCGAGGGTTTCTTGAATGTGTATCGACAGTTCGGATGTAGAAGAGGATTCCCTTCGGATATATTTTCAGACAATGGGAGCAATTCCAAAGGAGCTGAACGGGAACTGAAAAAGTTAGAAGAATTGAATCAGGATGAAATCATGAGAACTTGTACTCTACGAAACAAGTATGGCATTTCCCCAAGCAAGTTTTAATACAGAAGTTTCCACCGGAGTATATATATTCTGAGAACGTTACTGACAGAAATGGAGAATATAATCAACAGTAGACCTTTGACACACGTATCACTAGATCACGAAGATGCTGAAGCGTTGACACCTAATCATTTCTTGATAGGTCCTGATTACTTGGCCACTATCCCGATGAAAATAAATGACAGAGATCTGTGTTTATTAACAGAATGGAGAGTTGCACAACGATTATCCGACCTATTCTGGAAACGGTGGCTGCAGAAATATTTGCCTACACTGGTACGAAGAGAGAAATGGCTAACAACTGGAAAAAATATAGAAGTTGGCAATGTGGTATTGGTTACTGATCCAAATGGACCCCGAAACTATTGGCCACGTGGGAAAATTACGACAGTTTACCCTGGGAAGGATGGAATCATCAGAGTAGCAGACGTCAAGACCATAAATGGAACACTTCGTCGTCCAGTCAACAGAATTTGTGTATTGGATGTGGGAACGAAAAAGAGTAATTGAGTTCAATAACTTCAATTACGGGGAGGAGAATGTCGGGTAGCTGATTTATAGTCACTTTGTATAGTACTTTGTATATATGTTATTGTTTTGTTAAAAAAAAATAGAATGAATGTCTGTCAAACAAGTCACATAAATATAGCAATTTGAAGATTTGCCTAATAGTTTTTATAATTCTTGATCTTCTAGCCAGATTACAGTTCCATCACAGGTAATATCTATCACACTCAAAGCAATGCAATAGTATTCATCGGTCTTTTTCAATGGATATATTTCACGCTTAAATCTAGGATATTTACAATATATACATGATACTCAATATATACATAGTACGACATTACGGAATGCCTTCTCGCAGTGAAGCTCGAATGATCCCGACTCTCTACCGCCACGGTTATTTCCCATTAGCCACTTAACGTGTGCAATAGCTGGGACTTGAGCTTTGAACGATTTATAAACTTGTATAATTATTCGTGATTATTTGAAGAATTGTTTTATTTACTTCAGCGGACTCGTAATTCTTTTGGAAATTTTTGTTTTTTGATTAATCCATGCCTGCGGGGCTGATTATCATCAATTCTTCAAGATTTTTGCTTAAAAGACTGTAATTAATATGATGTCGATACATTTTTTGGATATTTTTAGAATGTAGTTTTCTAACGTTTCTATGTTAGCGAGCTCGTGGAGATCATCCAGCTGGATGTATCTATCATCATTTGTGACGATAAGAAGTACACTGGACAAGCGTACGTAATCGCTAGTCTGATGATTTGTTTATACAACAGAATTTTATTTTCGTTCGTGAGTTTTGAACTTCTGGCTATTAATGGGTAGACTTTTATAGCTGCCGACCCTCTTTGGAGTGCTAACGTTACATGTTTGTGAAATGTGGTGCGCTTGTCCAGTTCAACTCCCAGATATCTCACATAGTGCCTCTCGTCAACCTAGCTGTTCTTTACCCTTAACTTTTCGAAGATCGTCACATTCGTGTATTTCTTCGAGAAATTCATTACTTCTGACTTTAGAGGGTTTAGCTTAATTTTATTACTCTCTAGATACGGAACAACCAACCGATCTAGATGTATCTGGAGCTGCTTAGCGGCCACTACGCTCGCAAACGAATGGGCGTATATGGCGGTGTCGTCCACATATACGGCTGTATTCGTATGAGCGAAGGTCGGCAAGTCATAGGTATATAGAGAGTATAAATTGGCGACAAGGACACCTGCTCCAACTGGATATTCTCCCGACCTCGTGTCGTTGACTCTAACTATGAGTTTTCTGTCTGTCAAGTACAAATCCAGGATTCTGACTAGCCAAAGAGGCATGCCTGCCTCTGACATTTTGGTGACTAATCCATCTGTCCAGATAGTGTCGAATGCTTTTTGCATATCCAACAGGACCAACACTGTGTTTTGTTTCCTATGTGAACAACTCGGGCCACTTGTGAGGTGGTAAAATGCCCTCTCCTGAACCCGAATTGCTCCGGCGGGATGAGTTTTAGCCTTTCTTCGGAATTATTTATACGCTTCAGCCCACCTTGACGACAACGCAGAGAAGGAAGATAGCCTATAGCTGTCTAACTTCGTGATAAGCTGTACCAGTGATTTCTTCGAAAGATTCTTGAGGAGAACAGCACCCAGCTCATTGAGCACTGGCACTTCATTTTTTGGAAGCCTGTTGATTATTTCTTTGATTTCACTACAGCTTGTTAATGTGTCTGCTGATGTTGTTGAGTCTGACACCATCGCAGGACTTTCTCCTAATATTTCTAGCGATATTAGTTCGTCTGCGTTGGTGTTCCGTTTGATCCGGTTCTGTGATATGAACATTACTCAAATATTCCCCAAAACAATCTTGCTTTCTCTTTTGAATCTGACACCGAACGTTCGGGATCGGTTCCATGGCTGGAATTGGAGTGTACTTGTTTTATACTTTTTTCGCCATATTCCATAGAGACTGGTCCTGGACGTCGAGGTTGGTGAGTTTGTGATTACATTTATCGTTAAATTGTTTGTTTAATAACTCTGAAATATCGGTAGGTACCTAAACTGAAAAATGATCTTTGTAAATCGGGTTTTTCTTTGATTGCCACTTCTTTCTTTGTTGATTCTTGAGTTTAATGAGGCCCTGTATTTCTGATGGGATCACATTTCTATGACCCCTCACAATAATATTCCTGGTTATCTTATTTCTGGCTTCTCGAATTATATTGATAAAGTTGACAGTTTCTGCCTCGATTTCGTGTTTACTGATGTTAGGTTTTATTATTGTTGTTTTTGCAGTTATTTTTTAGAGTGAAAATTACGGGCAGATGGTGCGAAGTTAATTCTTCTGAAGCTACTGAATCTGAAATATTTGTAATGTTTTTATGAACAACCAGGTCGATTACCGTCGGTGCCGATCCGTTTAAAGGGTAGTGTGTAAGGGTATCGCCCCTTTCGATAATTACATTATTGTTTAGAGAATATTTTAGCAATGTTGTGCCATTAGGACTTGTTTGAGTAAGGCTGCCGTTCCACACGCGTTGCTTAGCATTGGAATCACTGACAAGCAGCACTTTGTTGCCAATACTAAACAGACTGTCGGGGGTTTATGAATGCTGAACAACCATGTTCCATCCGACAGTTTGATTTCAAGGTGTTCTATATCTGGGTTCCTTTCAGGGATTTTTGTGAAGGTATTTTTCATTACCATTTCAACCCCACCAGCTACTCTAGCCCCACCTAGTCTGTCTTCCCTGCTAGTGGTGAATCCCCTGAAGTTTAAGTTATGCTCCTGTCCGAGTTTTATCTCGGACAGAAACATTATGTCTACAGAATGCATGTGAATGAAGTTGATGAGAAGTGGGTACTTCCTACCAACCCCATTCACATTAAGCATGCATGCTCTAATCGAGTCGAAATCCTGAGTTTTTCGTGATATTTACAATAAATTGAATAGCTACTAAGTTTCGCTCTGCAGCTGAAGTTCTTTCGAGCGTTTGAATGAGCTCGTCAACATATATAGGACTTCGGAAATAATTATTTCGTGAACCACTTTAAATCTGTCGCCTTAGACCGCTGGACCGTTCGGAAGATACTTTATGTTGAAAGTATCACCAATCTGTTGCTACATTGGTATGGTTGCTTTTTCCGAAAAAGGCCATACAAAACTTATGCACAACTTTTGCCCAGGCAGTCAATTATTTTATTTAGATTTGCTGTGAGTACAAACATTTTGAAAACATTTCATTCTGTTACACGATTGGCCAGGTTTTCTCTTGGACTAATACTGGTATTGTGGAAATTCTCCAGAGTGCATTAACAAACTATACCAGGACAGCAGGAGAAGTACAAACTTATTATGCTAAACGATTTGTCACAACAGACATTGTACTGTGGCCATGGAAAATGATTTAATGACTTTGACGATTTGCTTATTGATTATTAATTTAAGATGTATGACTTTGATTTGGAACCAATTTTCTTATATTTTTCCTAGATATATCTATAAGCGTATATTATAATGTATATACATTTGTATATAAATATCTTCATTCGTGCTTACCAATTAAAAAACAAAAATAAATGAACATCTTGTTTTTTGCTCAACCTTTTTAGGTTATTTCTTCAGAGATAATTTTTTATTTCTTCCCCTCAATTTATTATTAGATATATAATTAAATACGGTAAGTATGTGGGAGTACACACCTTCAAGTTTAAAGAACTTGGTTTTGGAGTACATACGTTGCCTAGAAATACATCTGCGTTTTTAAACCAGAGTAGTCGGGGTTCATAAACTTCATCAACACCAGCTCCATTTCTTTCTGAATTTCTAATCTTGGAAAGTTCTGCTATATAATGTGTTCGAATCGTTTTCATTTGAGCTCTTATTTCTGCTACGGTTAACCCAGGCAAATTTAAATCAGTGAGTTTTGAGGAGTACGCTTTTTTCCGCGCATTCGATTTGCTGTAATCGCTGGTATTCCATAAGCACTCATACTGCTGATATGTTTCAAGAAACAATTCCTTATGCTTGTTTTGCCACTTGAATGACATTGTATGAAACAACCGCCACAGAAATACTTCAATACAATAACAAACAAAAACAAAAATTTTTGTACTACGAGGATGTGAACTAAATAGTGAATGGGAATAGTAAATGGTTTGTTTACAGTTTTCATTGCGCCTTTACTCTGGATGAATCATCGGTTCGGAGAACGACTTTTTCATCAAAAGTTGGTAGAGGGTCGATATGTTTCATCGTTCATCTTTAGTGTACACTTTGGATGAAACCAAAATGAAAGGCAATCTACATTTATCACTTTGAATAATATCTCCAAGATGAACATTCAAAATGATAAATGTAAATGACATAATGACGAGTAAAGTGGTTGGGGAGGCTTTCATAGATGTGATGAATGCTTACTCTGTACTGCGTCTTGTTAACGGTTCTGAAGGCTTCTTGGGACCCATGTGGCCGAATGTTGACTAAACTTGTTGTTATTTTGTCGTTGTAACATCGTTGCATACTACGTCGCTAATAACTGAAGAGAATGCTGTTATTTTTTTATATAACATATCTTTGTTTGTTGCGCAGTATTTTGCCTGTAACGTCATCGTACCAGTGTAGGCGCATGCACGTGATTGTCATGAATTATGCCCAGTTTCACCAAAAGCTTTAATCTCGATTTAGCTCTCATGTGGGGCCTCAGAACATAATTAATGTAATGTAGCGTTTCACCACACTCCAAAGCGCGCTTAAATCGACTAATCGCGACTTAGCACAACTCGTCCATTTCAGGAGGATTATAGCTTTGAGTTAAGATCAATGTGACATTTCGTTAAAATGACATTTCGACGGGTGTATGATTTTAGCTTGGACGACCATAGATTATCTCCAGAATTTGGACAATGCAGATTTTGAGGGAAGATTCCAACTTTCAAAAGAAGGTGTACTTCAAATACTGGGATCAATCGGAAAACAAATATAATTTGCAACCGAAAGTGAGTTTTATTGTTTCATTTTCGTTTTGAGTTGGTTATTAATATTGTTCATCAATACTTTACAAGGTTTGTGGCGGCCTTAAGGTTATTGAAAATGTTATGACATTCTTATAATAGCAAAGTAAATGCTAATATGTTTATTTCAGGCGGGTGAAGCTTGAGCGACAACACAGGGAAATTGGAGGGGTCATACTGAAAGAACATGAAGAAGAGATTGTGGAAGATCCACGTTTTGATGTGAGGCAGGATCAATAGAGTAAATAGAAGCGACATTTCAGATAATTGTTTTTTTTGACGTCATGGTCAACAACGGTGGAAAATATACAGAAATTTCCAGGTAATAATATTAATGTTTATTATTCCCAAGGAACATCTGTTTATAGTAGTGAACATCATGGAATTCAGTGCAAAAATAATTTAATAATATGTTTGAATGAAATATTATTCGTGAAGCGTTAATTCGTTAATAAAGGAAAAAAAAATAAATTACTCATATAGTTTTTTTCCAAGTAGGTATCGTTCTGTGAATTGGGTTCAGATAATAAAAGCTCATGCACAAAATTGACTTTATATATCTAACAAAACTCAACAAACAGGAACTCGGTTATTAACTTTTAAAAATAAAATGTGAATCTTTTTACTACGATGTTACTTATGATGTTCAGGAAAATACCAGAACTTGTTTACCCATCCCGTCATGTGATTGTTCAGGGCAGTTGATGAGGTTATTGCAAGAAAAATACAAATAACGATTTTCAACTACGCCAGTTAAGTGGCAGACGTTATTCGAAAAGTATGTGTGAGAACCCCTTCTCTTCTCGTTCCAAAAACCTTCTCAGTTTCCCAAGAGATCGATAAAACGTCGTTTGGAAGGAGCTACCAACACCTTTCACCTGCTTGGATGGAATGGGTCTGTAAACGTTCAACAATTCTGAGCGGCTAGGATACGCTGATTGTTATATAAACTAGGTGAGAATAGAACGGGGGTCCGTGAGATCTTCTCGGTTTCTGAGTATGCACTTTCCTATGTCAATTTTACTATATCGAGATACCAAACTCTACACATTTAATCATTGGACCATAGATAAACATTCATTATAGATATATGTAAAAATTAACAACTTTCCTTCAGAGTATTGACAACTTATGATTGACTCTGTATAATTATAAATACCGAAAATACTAATAAGTTGGCAAAAATATCAATGGCTCACAACAATTACGGTAGTCATCGGCTATACTCAATCACTAGATATCCGAGTTCCAAGTTATCGCCAAGAAAATAAAACATAAGAGGCATGCAATAATTTGCAATCAACTCGGATTCAAAAGAAATATAGGACGAAAACCGTATAAAGAAAGACCCTCTTTTTGTTTGATTGACATAAGAACTGGACCAAAAAGCAGCTTATCTTCCTGTCCCCTCATACAAATTCACCTTTCTCTACCATCATAGTAAAAACAGTCAGGAAAGTCTATTAGTCTTTTTGTATGGTGCAAAAAGGCATCAGCACTTTCTTTTGCTCGGTTTTGAGATCGTTTCAGTAGCTTTGTATATTTACACTTATTTTCTAAACGAGCATTAGTTTGTTGCCAGACCATAATTAATATTGAACCCCAAATAGGCAGGGACGTACCAAAGTTACTCCAAACTTTTGGTTAGCCCCTCTTAGTAACGGAGTTTGGAAAAATGCTTACACTCTTTGCCCAATACACTTGCCTTAACGATATCCCATAAAAAGAAACTGAGGTTGCATATCCTTGAGTCGCGATGCTAAATACTTTATATATAACTCCAAGAGATTTTGTTCAGTTTCATTTATTACGGTAAACACTATGCTTTGGTTCGTTTTTGTGTTTGGTATTGTAATTACCAGCGCGTACCAGTATCCTCAGTATCTTTAAGAGACATTGAGTGAAGTTCCTCTCGGCGATACCCACCCGCTATTCCAAGTCAATCTATTATCTAAAAACACACAATATTATCATTCTGCACTATATAACCTTCATCAAAAGGTATTCCTTACCAGGTGCTTCTGCCATGAATCACTCTTCCTCTCGCGTCAATGTTTTCGACTTAATCGCCTGATAACCAACTGACTGTTTCTTAAGAAAAGCCTTCAGTTTAGGAAAGATAGATATATCCAAACTTTTGTGGACTATCATCATTGCCATAACCATAGAATATTTAGACCAGAGAGACGAACTTTCGAAGTTATTTGAGTAAAAAATAAAATTTATGAAGAATTAGTTACAGAAAGAGAATGATTAAAATTGCTTTCGTAAACTGTAGAGAATTACTCACCAAATCTAACAGGTTAGCCATCATCACATCTTCATCCACGATATTAACCTTGTTATCCAATTTCCACTAACAAAAAACTTGTATTCTTTGTCGTAAAGAGATGACGATTTGTTGGGTACCAGGTATCCTATGGCTTCTTGCGATTTCCGCACAATTTCCTGAGGAATTATTGATTTTTATGCACGACACGGCGTAAAGTAGCACTTTAACGCCCGGATTTGCGGGCGTAAAGTAGCACTTTAGCGCCCGCGGACTACTTTATCGCCCGGCGGGCGATAAAATCGTTGAACAGGCGCTAAAGTGAATTTCAATCTCATATCGATAGAAATCTATATTCCGATGGATCATATAATCAAACCCAAAACATTATTAACAATAATATAACGAAAACAATGAACATAAATTAATTCAAAAAATGAATTATAACTTAATATTGACAATACAATTAGAACAGTTATTTATGGAAATATTTGGATTTGTTGTTTTCTGTTGTTGCAGATAGTTACTGATTTCAACTGATTCCTCATTACCAGAATCTGGAGAGAATGCATGTTATTATCTGGTGTTTCAGAGTAGTGAGCAATAATTTTAGATTGTCTGCAGTGGCTAGTAGAAGGCTCATCATTTTCTACAATTTTCTTAGCAATCTTCAGCTTATTTGCAACTGAATTTTCAATATAACCTTCCGCAATAGTCGCCGACTTCCACCCAGCATGTCTTTTAATGTTGATTATATCTTCGCCTGCATCTGCTAACATAGTTGCTGAGGAACGTCTGAAGCAGTGACCGGTATATTCTTTCGCATTAGAAATACCTAGGTAAGTGGCTATTCTGAATGGTATTTGACCGAATGTATTTTTTCCAATAACCTGTCTCGTACACTTGCCATTTTTATAATACAAAAAAAAACGCCTTCGATCATTCTGATCTCGCAAGGAAGAATATTTCTGTAAATATCCAAATAACTTGGCGATTTCTGTTCTTTATCGATTACAGTAAATACTCGATCTATCTTCGTTTTGGTTTCTCGTACAGTTATGAGTAAGAATGTCTCGAAATCTTGAATGTCGTCCACTGTGATATTTGCCAATTCTTCGCGGCAACATGCTCCACAAACACCAAAAATCAGTGCTACCTACAATAAATTATCAGATTAACATACTGAACATTGAGAAAACATGAAATTAGAATTTACTTTCATCATAAGATACAAATCGTCTGGTGCTTCCCTCAAAAATAACTCGATTTCTTCTCTGCTTAGAATCTTCGATTTCTTTGTTTTATAACCATCAAATTTTCGTTTAAAAAAAGCTATCAATCTTGCGTATCTACTGATATCCATATCATCATGTATATTCAAAGTAGCTTTCAGTATGGAATAATATGACCACATGGTAGAGGGCTCACAATATTTAGATTTTTCCAGAAAATAGGCAAGAAGTACAGTCTCTGTGTATTTCTTATTTTTTACATTTTTCCCGTTGCATCACCTCACGAATTCTTCATACACCTTGTCGTATATTTTCTTGGATTTACTTGGCAATAAACTCAATTTCGCATCCTCAGCTGCTTTACTTATTTCTGGTGGAGTACAATTCACACTTCGTCGCTTGAATCCATTTCAAAATCAGTAATAAATTATCTGTGATCACAAAAATTGACAGCAAATATGGCTACTAGCCTATATAATCTTATTTCGAAAAATTGACTGAGTTGCCATGGTAACATTCATTCCATCACTTCTTGATTTATTCTGTATCCGATATGATATGAATATACATCCTCACGGCAGCCTTGATGTATTTTCATCATGTTCTAGATATAAAGAGGTATATATCTACATGACATCAAATATACCGGTCGTGCATAAAATTTTGTATGTATTACGGGCGTAATTTGCTTTTATGGACCTAGGCGTGTTAATAGCCCTCGCTATCGCTCGGGCTATTACTTACACGCTGCGGTCCATAAAAGCCTATTTTACGCACTTGATACATAAATAACTATTTTTGATCCATTTTGAAATTAATAACTTACGATGACAGTTAGGGTCAAAATAATAAATACGAAAAATTGCTCGCGTTTCTGGAAACTATCGTACAGCTGGGCATGCAATCAATTCAAATTCCAAAAACACTCTCCGCACATGAAATAATCATTCTTTATAATAATAACTTGTTGTTTGTGAAAAGCATGAAATAAAATGTTGTACGTCACACACCCGTTAAACTTTTTCCAGTACTCGTTTCACAATCTTACTCGCACTGTAAAAATTTATTACCGGACTCATAACGTAAATAACTATTACCATTCCTTCCTCTACGAGACAAATATACTCAAACAATTTCATCAGGTTGAACCATTAAAGAGCTATGCGCGACCGGGACACACTTGCAAGACCCTGTATATCTATAGAATTATTTTTTACTTGAGTTGGATTCATATTTTGTTGCAAAGGTTATTTTCGACTCCTAATTTAAAATCAAAATTATTTTTGAGTTCCGGAATGCTTGCCGTATATTTCATATCGATAACTATTTCTAATGTAAGGGAAAAGCAAGATTGAGAAAATCATTGATATTATCCACTCCTTTCAGGTCATTCTCTTCCATTCTCTTCCACTTCCATTCCAGTCTCCTCACCATATAAAACAAATCGGCATTGACAAACCAACAACCCAAGGGCCCGATTTTAAACTTGAACAAGTATAATATTCCAAAAATTGCATAATTTAATATTAGGAAAATACCCAAAAATATGGTCTCTGCAATGTATATACAATGTGAAAAACGCTGTTCAGAAAGTTAGTCATGCTATAATACATTTTTCGGCCTACATAAGAATGAAGCCGATACGTAAGACTTACAATTTTAATTGTGTTTTCTTCTTCTATAGTTGATTGCTCATGAGATAAATAATAATAGCGTGTTATTCTCCTAAAATTATTTTTAATAACAGTTTCATGCGAGTTGCAAAATCAAACAATGGTATTCGCTTGAAAATGTAAGCAGATATATAATTTAATTTCTAAATTAATCTATCCCAAGAGGTTCAGACCCAGGAATAAAGTTGGTGGGGCATGGCATGAGCTGCATATAAATTCAACACACCTTCATTGAAACTACTTGCGGTAATTCCCACCCTGCTATTATATTTCATACATAAAATCGCAGGAAATACCTAAAAAATTAAAATAAATCAGAACAGTATCACTGACCGGTTCAATTATACATTTATGACTTTAGATTTCAATAAAGCAAAGATTAAAGGATTGATTATCGATTGCCATTTGACAACATTGTCGCTTTTTTATATCCAGTTGACACCTCAATTTCACACCACCTTGAAATGCTCGAATTCACTTTTAGATTCTCGTATATCATATTGAATTATTATAGGACGGATATATAATATCACAAACCTGCTTCCTAAAAAATATATTTAATAAAAAAGAAAGAACTCACCTATCGAATAACTTAAATAAACCTTCCGTAAAGCAAAAGAAAAACAATTGACATCCTCTCACATAATTAGTAAACAAGGGCTAAAGTTAACAATTGTTCCAGGTAATCATTTTTATTTCAGAAACGTCCATCTTTAATACCTTTAATTCCCAAAACATATTCTAGAAATAAGGTTAGTTTATTTTCAAGTACCCAATCAGACACAACTTATACATAATCTTTTGAATTAATATTTTTTCCAATTACCGGATCAATGAACCAGATGATTAATTATGAAAACGTCATAAAAAGGACTCTTGATAAAAAACAATTCTACATACTTAAATCAATTATGTCATTATAGTTTTCATGCTTTCTATCTTTAGTCCTTCTGTGTACAATATTTTCAGATAACAATATGTTCGTCTACTCATACATATTTGGGTAATGTATTTATAGCTGTCTATTCGATATAATTATTTCTCATAATTATTTGATGTTGAAGCTCAAATTTGTACTAATGAATTAATGTTGATTTTACCACGAAGAGCAAGAGCTATATGGTCACTTATATATTATATATATATATATATATATATATATATATATATATATATACATATATACATATATACAGTGTCACACATAAAGTTCGCAACATATGGAAGTTTTTTTTATTAAGAGGTATAATGAAAATTTGACTTCGTAGTTAGTTTGTGCTTAAAAAATGAGTAAAAAACAGCCTCTTTCCTTTTGTCATGTGCTACTCTAAACCTGTCAAATTTGACATTTTTTTCGGAAATCCTCAAAAATCAGTTTTTTTTTAAATTCGAAATGCCAAAGAAAAAGTTGCTCAGTTTCCAATATTATACCATTTCTCCAACTTTTGGATTCTCTACTGTCACTTCGACTTTTTTCCAATTTTTTTAATTTTTCCAATTTTTCGCTCTACCGATTCGAACGAAAGATGATTCAAATTTCATAATTTTGATGAATACGAGACTTCAATAACATATCTTGCCCAGAAAATACTCACATTGGCCTGTTACCAGAACAAAAAATGCACCTCCAGAAATCCGTCTTTTTGTTATGAAGTTTTTTTTTAAATTTTAGGTATGGCTTAATATGTCAGTAATCGAATAAACGAATTTCTCTTCATTCTTATTATACTCGTATTTCTTCTTTTCAATAGATTTTTATCCAGTTTGATTATTTTTCTGACCAATAATTCAGTTACAAACAAAACCGAAATATCATACTTTTCTGTAAACTAAACAATGACCTACAGTTTCCCTAACTATTCAAAAGACTTTCGTTCTAGCGATTTGTACTAAACATGATATACAATTTCGTGATTTTAAACAATACAAGACTAATGCAACATCTCGGGAAGCAAAATAGTACAATTGATCGAATCAAAATAAAATTTTCCCTTAGTAGGCTTTTGAAACAAATTTTTAGTTTTGGTTAATATCAAATAATTGCGTTTGATAAATCGAGTTGTTTTGTGAACAGATTTTCCTACATTTATAATTCACAAATAAGTTTTATGTACAATGTTATCCACACAAGACAAAGAGGAAATCGTTCTTTCATGTGGTGAGAATGTGCCATATCACATCACCGGCATCCAGGAAGAAATATTCACTTTAGTACCGTGGGAATGATATTGAAAACATTCAAAGAAACTGGCTCTGTGGACAATCGTTTCAAGAAACCACATAATCCAATGAGGTATACACACTCTTAAAGAAAGAGATTTCGATATTCGAGCAGGATTTATATTTTGGTTCCAGGGTGAGAGAGAAAATGATATCACATTTCCCTACAGGATTTTATGGACAGACGAGGCAACTTTTACGTCGAACGGAACAATTAGTTGCCAAAATTGTCGCTGGTGGTCCAACAATAATCCAAATTTTGTAATAGAATATTGTGACCAATATTCATTCAAGACAAATGTGTGGTGTGGTTTATTACATAACCAAATAACCACCATATTTTTTTAGAGAAAATTTGCACGCAGACATGTGCAGAAATTTTATTATGAATCAGTTGTGTGACTTGATTTGTTGAAAATATGAACAGGATGTTCATAAAATGTCAAATTTGACAGGTTTAGAGTGGCACATGACAAAAGGGAAGAGGCTGTTTTTCACTCATTTTTCAAGCACAAACTAACTGCTAAGTCAAATTTTCATTATATCTATTAATAAAAAAAACTTCCATATGTTGCGTTCTTTATGTGTGACACTGTATATATATATATATATATATATGGGAAATTTGTTGTTGTTGTTCGTTGTCGATCTCTTTTTAATTCATGTTAAGCACTTTTTGGGGACTTCTTCAGGTTTTATTTAAGATTTATTCATACATAATCATATATATATATATATAAATATATATATATATATATAAGTATATATATATATATATATATAAATATATATATATATATATATATATAAATATATATATATATATATATATATATATATATATATATATATATATATATATATATATATAATATATATATATATATACATATATACATATACATATACATATACATATACATATACATATACATATACATATACATATACATATACATATACATATACATATACATATACATATACATATACATATATATATATATACAGGGTGTTTCATAATTGAATGCTGATCCTAAAGGGCGATAGTCCTTGGATGATTAAAAAGAAAATCTCTATATGAACATAAGTCTGCAACTGCTTTATTTCTGAGATACAGGATGATGAAATTTAACAAAAAACTCAGTTCTTCCCCAATATCTCTGAAACCGCTTTGGATTATTCTGTCAGTTTTGGTACATGCAAAATACACATGAAAATAATTTTTTTCCATGATAAAGGATTTCTTAATTTTTATCAGTGGCGTCCCTCTTAACATGCCCTGTCATACTTTTGAACAAAATAATGATACGCCACTGTCTTTCATATCCAAATAAATATTAAAATTTGTAATTTTCCTCTATTTTCTCATAAAAATGGTCTCGTCCTTTTTATCGTCCGGCGGACGGTTTTCGATTTAGAAAATAAAATACATTCATTTGCTTGTCCCTATTCGATTTTTTCTCTCAGTCTTAATTTCACAATTGTGGTAACCAAAGGATCCAGGCAAGATTTATTTAATTTTATGGTAACTATTATATAGTTTTTGTAATGAGTACGCATAAAAATACATTTTTTATTTTTGAAAACATAACTGTTATGAACAAAAAATACCAAAATCAAATTAACTGTTCAAAATGCCCGCCTCCTGCAAGTATGCACGCTTCAGCCCTCCTTGTGATTGACTCGCGTACTCTTTGGAAAATTTCTGGAGTATTCCTTATTGCTTCACAGGAAACTATTACGCTGTTTCGCAATTTTTCCTCAGTTAGAATTGGTTGACTGTACACCAAAGTCTTAAGATGTCCCCACAGAAAATAATCAAGAATGTTTAAGTCTGGGGATCTAGCTGGCCATGACTCTGTTTCCTCACGACCTATCCAGCGATTATGAAAGTTTTGATTTGAATATTCGCGTGCCCGAGCACTGACATGGGCAGGTGCACCATTGTGCATAAACCACATGCGATTTTGCATGAAAATAGGAACATCTTTCAACAGAATTGGCAAATTATCTTCAAGAAATCGGCGATAATTATGTCCATTCAATCTGTGTGGTAAAAAAAAGGTCCAATTAGGTAATCTTCATTAATTCCAGCCCAGACATTTAATGAGAACTGCTCCTGGTGATGAGATTCCACGATTGCATGCGGATTTTACTCGGCCCAAAAATGATTATTATGAAAATTTCTGGTCCTGTTTTTTGTAAAACTACCTTCGTCCGTGAATAAAATTTCCCTGTCTAATGAAGGATTTTCGCTAACTTTTTGGAGAAACCACTGGCAGAAATTCACTCGTAATGGAAAGTCTCGAGAAAGTAGAGCCTGAACCCGTTGAATCTGATAGGGATATAATAAATAATCATGAAGAATCCTCCATACTAAAATATGGGCAATATTCGAATTATTGGCAACTTGCGTCGTACTTATTTCAGGATTTTCGTCAACTGAATTTAAAATAGCTACCTCAATTGCTGGAGTTCTTGCAGTCCGATGTGCTCCTTTCAAGTGATGATTTGGCTCAAAACTTCCTGTTCCACATAACCTTCTGTGGGTGCTTGAAATCGTTCGAGCATCAGGAACCATTCTATTTGGGAAGCGCTCTTGATACAGTCGCCTGGCTTCATATGCGTTCCCGTCAGCAAGCCCATACAAGTAATGCATGTCGGTATTTGTAAAATTTACCATGTTTTTTTTAATAAACAAGTTCTTTTAACGTAAATAATATCACGTATCTAGCTAAAGAAGTGTCAAAATTGTTTATGTTGAAAACAACGAAATGTTTCTAGCCCACAAGATAATCCTACTACTCTCCAACGGCTGATTTCATATAGGGACAAGCAAATGAATGCATTTTATTTCCTAACTCAAAAACCGTTCGCCGGACGAAAAAAAGACATGAAACCATTTTTATGAGAAGATAGAGGACAATTACAAAAATGATATTTGTTTGGGAAAAAGACAGTGGCGTATCACTATTTTGATCAAAAATATGGCAAGGCATGTTAACAGACAGGCCACTGATAAGAATTAAGAAATCCTTTATCATGGAAAAAATGGATTTTTATGAGTACTCTGCATGTACCAAAATTGAAGAAAAAGCTAAAGCGGTTTCAGAGATATTGGTGAAGAACTGATTCTTTTGTTAAATTTCAACATCCTGTATCTCAGAAATAAAGCGGTTGCGGACCTAAGTTCAAGTGAATAATTTTTTTAAAAATCATCCAAGGATTATCGCATTCAATTATGAAACACCCCTTTTATATATATATATATATATATATATATATATGTATATATATATGTATATATATATGTATATATATATATATTTCCCGTTTTCGTAATTTATATTTGGTAGTCGGAGATCAAACGCCCGAATCTTGACTGAAATCGTCATTCGGCGGTAGGATGATGGATAAAAATGATCTTGATGGCCACTGATTGTGCATGAGATCCTTTCTACCACGATAATCCACCCCAACAACAAACTAACATTAAATTCTAGGAAAAAGCGATCTTTGAGACACAGATGTGAACCTTGTGTCTTCGATAGCCCAGTTGGTAGAGCGTATGACTAGAGACCTAGAGGACGCAGGTTTGAATCCTGCTCAAAATATGTTTTTTTTTCTTCAATTTAAAATTTCTACCGAAATGCCACAAAAATTTCCTTTACTTATTTATTCACATATACTATTTTCACTTTCTTGAAATTATGACTAGGAGATAAAATGAATTAAAAGTTACTTCTAACTAACTACCAATGAATCGTTTCCAATTATCCACTAAGTGAGATTGAAATGGATTTGTTTACCAAACATTTCAATGTCTTTTAAAAATACATTCAGCCTAATGTCTTTTTACTGTGAAAATTTATCTTTTTCTCTGCTTAACGATACTATTCGAAGAATAGTTCTCAAATTGGATTTTAATTCTGTCTGTCGTTTCTAATGATTTCATGAAAAATAATGGTTTATATACTACTAAAATTATTTTCGATTACAAGTCCAGTCTCACACGGTTATTCTTAGTTGAACTTTATTCCTTTGTGAGAAAATGGAAGTTTTCAAAATCGCTTTGGTAAGCATGTATTTTTAAGTAGTTATGTATATTAAACTATTCAGAACACTACCCTACGTCAGATGAGTATGTTTTTTCTGTTAACGTGAATATGTTGTAAGGCACGGTTGAAAACTATTCATAGGAATGCAATTTCACCAACTCACTTTGTCATGACTTGAGATCCATTGGACATTTTTTTCAAGTGTTAACGATGAAATGCGAAATCTCCACTATTCGCCATTTTGGCACCACCTTCATGAATTCTTAGATTTGCATCCCCATAAATAACAGATCGCATTTACCATGTTGAAACCGCCATCTCAAATGAAATTCTCTCGAATTTTGACGAAAAATTTAAAATTTCCTCACCCATAAACTTCCGAATACCGAATGTCAAAAATCGTTTGCTGTTCTGTAGTCAACACCTTCAATTATTGAATTTTAACATCCTCAATCCGCTTCTCAAAAACACCCAAATATCTATTTTGTAGAGAATGGGACAAAATGCCCGAAAGGCATGACCTGACCGGGAAAAAGTGTTTTTCAATTATCAAAGTTTAATTTTTCACACAAAATTTGATGGCCGGTACACCGTATATATTATATTATTAAATACCTCCAACATATGTTAATGGTTCATAGTATATATAGGAAATCCAATGAATCGAATTGTGTAATTCAATGTTTCATTGTTATTATTGATGGGAAATATCAGAATTATTTCATTGCGTTTAAAAACATGTATGTATAATTGAAAATCGCTGTATGAAGAGTAGTTTTAACAAAAACCGATTCTATAGAAATTATTCCATCTAGAGATTCTTACAAATTGATATAAATTTAGTATAATTATGGTATGAGTACATAAGCAGTTAACATGTCAACTGAAAAATGATTATGAAATTAAAAAAAACAAAACTCAGAGGTGCCTATAAGAAGATACATGCTTTTTCAGTAATGACAGAATTTGATGATATACACTCGAATGTCACTCGAGAGTCATTGTAGTCGTGCCATGTACTTACTTGCGGGTACCTAAAATAGTATATTACCCTACAAGGGCAGGAAGTTTAATTTTCCTGTACTGCGCGATATGATGTCCGAGGCAAAGCCGAGGGCATCATGAAGCGCAGTGAAGGAAGTTGTTCCTGCCCGTGTGGTGTATACTATTTTTCTTTATAGCTGGTCGAAAGTACGTTACAACTTACATTTTAAATTATTTTTCATAAATAATATACGTTCCAAACTAATGTTTCAGGGAATTGTTGAATCGTTTCTGCTTATCCACAGGTTCTAATACTGACATAATATCCGTAGATCAGAGAGCTTTTAACAAGTTATTTATAGCATCGTATCTCAAAAATGTTCATATCTAGATATGATAGAGATCAAATGGCATAGTCAAATACTTTTCAAGCATATTATTGCAAAAGCTGATTAAACTTGATATTTGCCTTTTGGAGTATTTCAGTTGAGTTGACGTTGGATTCAAGATTAGCCCTTCAATAAAAACGGAGGTTTTTTCGGAATTGTTTCATCTGAAAATCAGGGATATTTGCCATTTTTCATTTTCACAACAATGCACAAAGAAAATGACGCCTAAATGATCTTTAGAGAGATATAGTAGTGTTCCTTACCATTTTTCTAAAATTTTATGGTGAACAATGAATTTGCATCGATATTGAACATTATTGATACAGATTATACTACCTTCGATGTAGCTCCAGGAATATCTCCACTTCCGTTTCTCAAATGTAAATGTATCTAAAAATGTCAATTAAAGTTTATTTTGGAAAACTATTTTTCACGCATAACTTTTCCTAGAGTAGTTTGATTTCGATGATTTTCTTTCGTTGGCTAGGGTATACCTTGAAGTTGATCCCATATGAATTTGGAAAAAAAAATCACCCTTAAGGGTAGAAAAATAGGGGATATTTATTGATCACCAATTGAATTTTCACCCGTTAACCGATTCTACCACTCATAACTTTGTAGTGGGTTATCCGATTTAGATGCTTCTTTTTTATTGAATAGGGTATACTTCATATTCGAATTTGGAAAGGAATAATCTACCTCTAGGGGTAGAAACATGGGGGGATTATTGAATTTTCCTCTGTGAACCGATTCTGTTGGGACACATATGTAGTTCTGATGACACTACAACATAATGCATACCTGGAGTCAATTGAGAAGGTAGTTATTAGTGGATTTTAGCCACAGAAAAGGTAAAAATAAAAACTTTTTAACAAAAAATTAAACCGCGAAAAAAGAAACTGAAAAGCGAAAAATAAAATAAAGCTTCTTAGTCTTAATAATAACTAAGGTCCTGAACTGATGTGAGTAACTGATTTTGAGTCGGCGTCAAACAAGCAATCAACGAAGATAATTGAATTTATTGAAAAACATTATCTAAACGCCGCCGTGCATCCCGCTGCCATCATTTTACTCTTTACCTATAGTCCAGTCGGCAGGATTTTTTTGTCTGCATGAGATTGAAGTAGCGATTTTATTCCACATGCTAGAGGGGTCGTCCTAATATAATTTTAAGTTGGCCGGTGGAGGGGGGTGGTTTCTCGGCGCGTAAAATACGGGAGATGATAATTGAATGTTCTTTCATTATGTCTCAATATTTTTTAAAAAATTTAGTTGGAAACATGCTTTTTCGCGAATAACTCGAAAATAATTGATCCAACGTGAAAAATAATCATATTAAAAGTTGTAGAGAGAAAAATTGTCTACAAATTTCATTCTTCAATTTGTTTTCTATCTATAATAATTTTTGCACACTAGATAGCTAAACGAAAATTATTCAGATACAATGACACTGAGGTAAGGAACACGAACAGTGGTAAGGTAAACGAGGAGCAGAAAGATGATTTCCGAAGGAATTTGTAGTAGAATGAAAGGTTTTTGACAGGATAAAAAATTGAGGCACGATAAGCAGGGGCCAGGAAGGGTTGAAGAAAGGCAAAGGTAATAAAGGGATGAAGGATAATTATCAGGGTGAACTCGGGAAAACTGTGGAGTGATTTACAGGGGGAGTTTGAGAGTAATGATGTTCAAGAACGACTGGGTGGTTTAAAGCCCGAAGGAAGGATAGAAATGATGTGGAACTATGTTTTTAAGAAAATGAATGTTATTGATATGTCCATCTGGATATTTCTTTACATAATCGATGATATTTATTTAATTTGTTTATGTAATGTACATTGTATGGGTTAAAATACATTAGTAATTCACATCATCCATTTTATTCTTCTTGTATTTGATGGGCCTGGTTCTAATATTTCATCTAATACTCCTACACAATCCAGTGTTTCGCTCTCACATTCATCTTCTGAAAAGATGTCGTCAGCTCTAATATCATCATCATCAATATTTTCTATCAAATATTACATATATTGAAATATTAAGTCCAGCTTTTCGACAACCACATGAAACCCCGCATTTTCCTTTGCATTTACAAGCAATAAGTTTTCCAACCCCATTCTTCAGGTTCTAGGCTCATTTTAAGCCATGTTTGAACTTGATGATAAGTTTGGAGAGTTTGTAGTCTGGCTGCGGCGTGCGTTAGTTATCAATTTCTCTCTGAGTCTTCATGATAATGTATACAATATGATTTTTGTGATTCTGCGATTCGTTCTGCGGGGCTATTTACGCTACCGATGGTTGATTTTGATCCATGGTTTTCATTCGAAATGATCATACTCATCAAATGTCTCAATGATTTCAGCAGACTATTACACAACTCACTGGTAGAAGCAGAATCGTTGTACTTCAATTCGAAGAAATCTCACAGTTTTTTAAGATTCGAGATGCTGAAAGATTTTCCGATTCTTTCGCTATATTTTCGAAATTCTTTGGACCCTTGCTCATGTTTGAATCCTTGAAATGAAATAATCTTTTTTTTGTTGACAATTCCCTTAGCTCGTTCTCCATGTATTAGGAAGTAGAGATCTTCAAGTAGATCTCTGTCAGAAATTGACTTGACTTTTTTCTCCATACCAGGTACATCCTTGAACATCGCTCCTGATACCATATTGAAAGTAAGGAACCTTTCTCTGAACTGCGTTCACATTAGGAATAGTTTTACTTTGCTAGAATGACCAACTTTGCCACGTAAAACTGAACCCAGATCTGACTAAAATAAACTTTGATTGCGACAACTTATATTTGACAACTTTCAAATTACAATTACTTCAAAAAATTGTTTTTACAAAACATCAAGTATCTCGATTTTCATCGACAATATATATATATATATATAAATATATAGAGATGATAAATTAACCGTAGTAATATATATATATATAGATATATATATATGATAAATTTACCGTAGTATTCGTTGCTGATTTTGCGATTTTTTTTGTAGCAAAGAGAATTCATGATTTTTTGTTTTTCGTGCCTCTATATAAAGCAATTGGAAAACGTTCTCCCGAATCAATAATAATATTTCCGTTTGGCTATCTACTGTGCGAAAACTATTGTAGATAGAGGGCAGGGTAGGGCACTCTTTTCGAAACGAACCTGCAAGCAAGATTCTCAAGCCATTTTGCATGCAGGAAATATATTTCTTGAATAAAATATTACAAAAATAACAGAAACAAATTTAATTTAGTACAATACAAGGTATTACTATTAGAAACACAATTATTATAAATCGTACTTGAGGTTGTAAGCCGAATTTTTTTGTAATCGAACTGGCCTCCAGGCGGGAAGTACTTCCTGAGGCTTTTGACAATGATCCTTGAATTTCTTCTCCTCCCATCTTTTTGACAGTATTTTGGTGATGTTTGAAATCAAGTTGCAAGGAAGGTATATAATTGAGCTGGTAGATGCATGGCCCGTTATTTTGATTAACTGCTCTTCTACTCCACTTTTGGCCAATGTTGACACAGCAGAAGCTCGTAAAGAATGATTTGATATGTTTTTCGTCCTAATTGTAATCCTGCCTTTCTTGCTGCTCTTGGGTCCACGTTAACATCATATTTCAACCAACCGGAACATTCTGGTACCACTTTTTTATGCCAAAATGTTGCTAATGGGATTACCCGTGAAAAAGAATAGTTCTCATTGAGCTTCTAGTCTCTTTTCAATATATTCACCAAAAAGTCTCATCGGGCATAAATCTGGATTTTTCACCAGGCCATCTGGCGTTTTTTTGTCGCATGTATCTAACAGTATGTTGAATTCGTTATAGCACAATGGTGTAGAGCTCGTCTTTCCCGGCTCCGGAGACTTTTGAAATTCCTATCTTTTTGTATTTGTTGCTTCTTTATATACTACGTTAATTTTTCTCCCATAGTCATTGAAGTACTTCTCCATTAGAATTTTGGTTGTAGTATTTCAGATGGTCTTTACTGTGCAATATTCATAGTCCTTGCCATCCATTTTCCGGATGTTGTAGGCCCAATCTCTCAGAATATTTGCTGGATATGCATCTGAAGTTTCCTTATATTCGAACGGAACCTTTTTGTATCGACTGAGTTGCATTTTCCGATGTTTTCGGGAATATTTTCTGGAGAAAATTCATTAAAACAGCTAATGGTTAACTGAAATTATGTTTACCATTACTGTCAAACTAACACATTTTTCAAATACACACAAAAACTATTTCTTCGAGATAAATGTAATGGTGGATTTATGCAATACCAATTAACATTTATCAAGTAACAATTATCAATTAACAATTAGCAATTAAAATTAACAAGTAACGAGTATGCACATTCAATCAATAATTAAGAAAGAAAAGTAAGCATGCGCACGAAGTCATACAACGCAAGGAATTGCCGAACAAGTATATTTTCACAAACAAATAAAATTCCAAAAAAACGCCGCCACAACCCACAACAAAAACAAACCAGAATATTTAATTCTATAAAAGTTAGCTTAGCTTCCGTCATCGCACGGACCAATCCACAGTCATCTGCGTACTAGTTGCGCACTAGAAGACAATTTGGTTCAATTAAAGTAAGAAGTTGAAAGTTGGCCAACTTCCTACTTGTTAATTGATAATTGTTACTTGTCTGCATTATTACGGCCATTGTAAGATGATGGTTCAACTTATAATTGTTATTTGATCATTGTTACTTGATAATTGTTAAGATTGGTAGTTGATAAATCAAGCGCAGTAAAATTGTTAATCTTTTTGTTAATGTTATTTTTAAGGGAAACCCTAGGCCATTTATAATAAACTAGATGTTCTTTAAGAATAATTTATATATAATGTGATATATTGTAAAAAAATAGAAAATACAATACTCATAAGAAACAATTTTGGTTATATGTTGAAAATTTTTGACAGGACCCTAGGAAAAATCGAAAAACCCTAGGGTTTCTAACCGTTGGCGCCTTTGTGCAGATAAATACACAATAGATATCTAAAAGACTTTCAACATTTGTTACGATTTTTGAAGAGGGTCAGTATTGGATATTGAGAAATAACCAATGTACTTTTGAATAAGACTGATGGTTATTTCGGTAGGTCATCGTTGAAATTCATTCCATTCGATGTAAATGGAAATGTGAATGGCCAACTCACCTAAGGAAGCTAATGATTGAAATTCACAAAAGGACTTCACATTCGCAATGCAGCGCCAAATGTTTTTTTACACACCGATCACTGATCTATTTAAAATTATTTACCATGACCATCTGGTAGTCTATTTGATTTTTGTTCCATATTTATTAAATGTGAATGCGCGGGCCGAGGGGATTTGAAGGACTAATAGGGGAGTCTCGTACAAGTTGCCAACTTTAAGAAAACCTTGAGAAGTTCTGCCTCTCCAAAGGCGATTGTTTGATTTTGATTGAATGGAAAATCGCCAGTTTGATATAACAATTGAATTACTTCTGGTCATGAAGCGCTTATATATTTCTTATATCAATTGTGTCATTTATAGAGATTTTGTGTCTAAAAATGTGAACAGTTGGTTGCGAAAAACATATACAACGGAAGTCAAGCTAAAGAGAAAGTTCAAATGGCATCGTGACAGATGACAGTCGATGATGCACGAACACAGATTGGGACAGGTACCAATAGTACACAAAATTCCTTACCAATATAACTTTTTATGTACAAAAATATAAACACTTTGGGACTTGAAATAAATGATTCAGCAGATTCAGTTTGTGATTCTCTACACTTTCCCTGGTGGAAGGGGAGGCAGAAGTTTTTGAAGTTGGCAACTTGTGCGAGACTCCCTATTAGATTTAAAAGTTTTGGGAACGTTACAAATTTAATGGGGTATCAACTATTTGATGGGTTGCTCGGAAATCGTATTGACCCTTCGAAAGGCCATATGAATAATACCAACTCAAATAATTCCATATTTAGCTGTAGAATCGATAACAATTATTTGAGAGATTTCACGTCCTTCTGGATTCTCGAGTATTTTTTCTCAACCTACGGGTAATATTCATCGAATTCAATTGAATCTAAAATAGCAATGTATTTTAAACATAATACAATAGAGAGAATGTCTTTATAATTTGAATAATCTTTTTTTATAGATATGCATGATGGTCGTAGCCTGCTTCGTTCCAGCCCAAAGCTACCGTACCTCAGATAGCAATATTACGAAGAAACCCGTTGAAATAAAGGATGTCCTTCCATCATTCCCTATAGGGGAGTGGATTACCAAAGCCATAAAGTATTTGTCAGAATTCTTCGATTTGAAGGTGCGTTCCATCAAGTTTATTGCTTCTCTCTACACTACGGAAAACTTGACTCTACTGAAGACGTACCTGAATATCTTCCTTCGCTTTTGCGCATGGCTTCGCGATATCATTCCCAGCTCCATTTCCACCAACTCATTTTTTTCGAATTTGTTCCCTGAAATGAAACCGAAAGGAGACCTGCCTCAGGTCCCTCTCCCAGGGACCAAATCGGATGATTCTTCACTCAGTTTTTATCGGTCCGATGATTCCGATACGGTAGATGAAGAGGAAAATAATGTAACGGAGGAATATGGAAAACAAGTTATGGAATTGCCAAGTTTCATCAATGCGCGAAGTAGTTTCTAGAATTAGTTTTATACTAATGTAATGAATGTAAACTCTTAGCAAATTCAATATAAATGTTTATTTTGATTGTTTCTGTTTCATCTGATCCTATGATCTTTCCCAAGGTATATCTACATGAAAGATATTCAATTTGAAATGCTGACTGGAAAAAATAAAACCTGTCTAGTTTTTGGTTAAATAGAGTATGCAAATTAGTGACTCAAATGGGTTGTATTCGTGATAAAATCGATCAAGTGGTGAGTTACATAACTGAAAGATCTGCCTAGCGATGGAAACAGGACAAGGTCTCAAGATATTTGGAAAGAATGTTTTTGTATACTCCAATAAAAATGTGCTTCTTATCAAGCAAGTTATCTTCGATTTGAAGGTATCAAACAGACTCAACATTACTTTTTTTCACTATATGAACTGAATGTGAATCCACAAATGTAACAAACACTATTATTTGGATTTCATATTCCGTAATGTTTGTCAACGGGATCAAAATTTCATGGTTTGGTAAATTACTTCTCACTTCGAAGTTAGTTTTCATCAAGAGAATGTGCGGTTTGGGATTCTTTTTTCATTGAATATATTTATTCAGTACAGACTACTCAACAAGTAGTTTTTATCCAATCAATTCAATCAATTACAGAGTAGCTCATGAAAAATATAGAGCAATATACAGAAAATAATTTCACGTGCCGCATGGTTTCCAGAGTTCCGAGGGTATGAGATCCAAATTTAACAGGGGTGTTGGATTCAAGAATTGGAAAAAATTTCAATATTTCATACTCTCCCATCACTTCAAAGAGATTTTCAAATGGAACACCCTGTATATTTTTTACTTTTTTGGTTTCTAGTGACGATTCTGAGTACGATCACATAGTTTTGAGACGACTTTTGATTTTTCAGAAGCATTTTTATTTTTGCATACTCCATAGTGCATTGGACCCACTTCAACGAATCTGATGGACATGACTGATGAGTAATAGCTATTTGTATTACTAGGGAGGAAAGCGCCACTTTTTACTCATCCAAGGGAGGAAAAGGCACTTTACTCCCGTGTAATACCATATGATTTTTTCTCCTACCCATTCATTGAACCTTTTTTTTGGGAATTCATTCACGGCACAAATAACGAATTTATAATTAAGTACAAAGTATTGTTTATTAAACGAATTTATCAATATATGCTATATAATTAAGAACACAAAGTACGTTTTTCTATATTTTTAACTGACGAAATCAAAAAGGATGAGGTTCTCTAGTCGACGAGTATATTTTTTTTTATGTATGACCACGCGTAACTCTAACCCTGAGGGTAGCAGAAGGAGGAGGATATTGATCGTTCACCCTCTGAATTTTGGTTCGTTAACCGATTCGATCAGGCATAACTTTGTACTGGGTTGTCCGATTTGGATGATTCTTTTTTTATTAGATAGTGTATACCTCATAGTTGATCATATTTAATATTCAATAAACCATCTTAGTCTTAATAACTAAGCTCCTAAACTAACGAAGTAACTAATTTTAAGTCGGCGCCAAACAAACAGTCAACGAAGATCATTAAAATACTTAAAAAAAAATTATCAAAATGTCACCGCGCATCTCGATGCCATCATTTCACGCTTTACCTGATTCATTTGCTTGTTTATTTGGCGCCGACTCGAACATTAGTTTAGGAGCTTACTTATTAAGACTAAGAAGGTTTATTTTATTTTTTGCTTTTCAGTTCCGTTTTTCGTCGGTTTAATTTTTGTTGAAAAGTTTTGGAATTGTTTATAATGATATTGAATGTGCAGTTTCAATATTGAATGTGCATTTTATATGAATACCATTGGAAGAAGATAGTGTTTGAATAGAAGCCTCAGTATTTGAAGCATTTATGAAAACTATGCCAGTAAAACATTTTCTGAATAATGATTTATCTTGTTCTCTTCAGCCCATTGCTAATATTGTGTATATTAATTGTCTTTAGATTTTTGTGGTACTAAGGCTAATGACGCTATGTTGGCTTGCTCTTTAATATCAGGTGGCGTATTTGGAAATTCAAAATCACTTGAATCGCTCTCCATTTTTCAAATATTCAATTAAGTTTAATAGACTTGCACTCTGAAAGTCAATCGCAGTGTTTACTGTCAGTGAGCCACAGCATACTATGATAGTTTTATTCTTAAGTCAAAAAACGTATCTAAGAATCTTGAATTTAAAATCGCCGTTTTTACTGTCAGTGAGCCACAGCATACTATGATTTACTTATTCTTAACTCAAAAAACGTATCAAGAATCCTGAAGTTGAATTTTTATTTAAAAACCTAACTTTGAATAATATTCATGTTTAATTTTTACCAGAATACAGGATATACAAGAAGTTACGGAAACAATTTGAATATAATTGATTCACAAGTTTCATCATTCACAACACCCAAAATGAGGGGGAGAAAAAGTACTTTTCCTACTTTTGCTCCCTTCCCCTTCCCTAACTTCAGCACGCATCGATTATCAAATAATCGACTAGAAATTTTGAAGTTCAAATATCTAGAAAACGGTTGCTTACAGCGACTTGTAACATTGGTAGCTTTTTTACGTAGATATGATAGAAGAATTGATTTTTCACCGTAAAATATGCTGGAAGTATGGACAAAAAAGTTATGAATCTTCAAAAAAGAAAAAGACGTTTAGGTGGCGCCCCCTTCGAGTAAGAGCAATAATAACATCAGGTTCGACACCTCAAAACACCTCCAAATTTTGTTTGATTAAGGTCAGTATTTCTAAGTTATTTGAAAAAAACGAAAATAAAAATATAACTTCAACACCCTGTATCTTGGAATCGAAGCGTTTCCGGGAATAAATTTATTTGGACAATTCATATCAGAATATTGTGAGGAATCACCTCCTGAAGTTTGCCAAAGTATTTTGAATCACCCTGTATATCTCGAGAAATATCCTCTTACGATTTGGTTTACGATTTTTTTTGTAGGAAATTAAATGTCATTTTTCCTATAAATCAATTCATTTATGAAGTAACGTCAATAAAATAAGAATTTTCTACAAAAATTAGATTTAGAGACCCGTACAATATTATAGGTGCAGAATACCACTATATATATATATATATATATATATATATATATATGTTCATACAAGCGACACATTGAAAGCGTGGGCTGGTCTGGGCTAGTCATGATAATTGTCTTAAACGATGGTGTGTTTATTGGATATGTAACTGGATGGAGCTTCTCGAAAACAGATGGCGCTTGATAGAGAGGTGATGGTTTGGGCTGTCTCATAATTACATGTTAATATAACGCTCATATTCACATTCGTCCTATATTTTGGAAATGGATCTTTTGTAATTGAAATGGAAAATCTTGTATGGATGTGTCAGCAGATATCAATATTATATCATTTGGGGTAACCTGATAAAATATTACTGGGGGTAGACTATGCACTAGCTATAAATTCAGCTAAGTGTTTGCGTGTAGAAGTTTGAAATATATGTATGAGAGAAAAAGAATACAAAACAAATTAAAAATATATTAAGTTATTTCTGAAATCACTTGAAACGGATATTGCTGACGCTGCAGATTGAAGAATGATAAATAAACACCTGCGTGAGAGTAGCGGCCATTTTACTGCATCCAAAATACCCAATATTTCCGAATATATGATTTATTCTGCAATTTGAAATGAATGGAAATAAGAAATAATTTCGAATAATCCGACAAATACACATTGAAAATATAACCCAGGAAAGGGCACTCGGAAGAATAAAAAATACGAGAAGATAAAAATTCGAAACTCGAATAGATAAATTGACATTCACTTTTATATTCAACTGAAAGAATCACATTGTCATTGCAAAACACACATTGAAAAAATAAACCAGTGGCTGACGGTCGGAGAAGTCGAAAAAAATCGAAACTTAAAAAGTGAACAGTGAAAAATGTAAACAAGAATATTTGGAAAAGGGTTGATGATTTCTATTTGAAGGAACGCGTTATATTGATAGGTATCCACAAAGCGAATAAGAAAATATCCAAACTTATAGAAAAATCAAAAAGTCTAAATTTACTTATTTCTGATGAATTAATTAAGATCGTCATAACTTCAAAGGTTGTGAAAACCGTAATTGGGACCAACAAATCTCCTTTAAGATCCATCAACTCCATAGACAAAATGCATGGGTGGAAATTACTTATTATCAACTTCCAACATACTATGAAAGTCCCAGGAAACTCACCTTAGCAGAATGTCTTCAAGGTCCACCAACTTTCAAGTGAAAATGAGTTGATATACACCTGATTAGAACCTCAAAAACGTTAATATAGTCAGGGAGTGATAGGTCAAATCTATTCTTCTTTCAACCACTTTCATTCCAGTAAATCGGAAGAGAACTTGCAGTAATTTTATCGACTCCTAAATCCATCGTGAAACATACTACATATTTGTTGACTTGATACGTTTCCGCTTTTGAATGAAAATATCAATAATTTTCACTAACGTCCCGAAATTCATTTGATATTTTGCAAATTAATTTTTTAGAGTCCAACCGTTTCACATGGGTAGAAATCAACATTATCATATAAAATACATTAAGTAAAATTAATCTTCCTGAGCTGTAGTTCAGACTGCCCGTTATTTTCCAAATGCTATGTTTATTTTATCAATTGCAATGCTTCCAGGAAAAATACATACAGTCCGTTTCTTTTATCATGTTTTAACATTTCTATATTCGAAAATATTCGAAACCATAAGAGATAAGAAGACGATTGAATGGGCGAAAAGGTAACTACATTGGTCAGAAAAAATCGACAGGGACTCTCGCCCTTCTCGTGTTATACAGGGAAAACAAAAAATGCTTAGAATTTTTATTCTAAAAAACATCAAGAATTTATCTGAATGAAGATACTTTGAACAATCGTCTACTGATTCCACTGAATGGTATAGGGAATTACAAACTTTGATCGAAATGTCGTCTGTTGAAATACGTAAAAAAATATTAATATTTTCATTTTCCCACCAATATAAAAAAATAGTTGTTTGATGGGATGGAACTTTTTGAGTTCAACAAATTTTATTTGAAAGTTTTTTATAAGATTATGTCAAAACAGAAAATCGACGTAAATTTTTGTTTATGTTCTTAATAAAAAAATTTTTGGTTGCTTCATTCATTTGAGGTTTGTTTGTTCGTGTGGATTGGGTGCTAGCTCTCAACAGTTCACCTTCATTTGACACGTATAACTCATCAGTTATTCTCTTTCTAGTTATATTATTACAGAACAGCGAATCTGTGACAGAAGAACAAGCTATACATATCAAGTCAGAACGTTACTAATTTGTCAGCAATAGTTTGTGAAATCTACTTCTTCCAACGGATTTACTTGTTGAGATTGTGCTTTAGTGCAGAAAATGTATTTCTTCCATAGTTTGTCACGGTTAATGTTTTATTTATACTTAGTTTTGTCGAAATAAAGTTTATTTTTGATATCCATAAACTTGGTTCAGAGGTTTTGTTAGATGTTAGATGCACCCAATTCCGAAAAAATATGATTGGGGATCTCGATAATAATATCAGATAAAAAAAAGAGAGGTTCCATGATATTCATGTAAACAGAAATTTCTGATAATTTTCCATAGTTAATTTCCATTCAACATGATTTCACTTGAAATTGGTTCAGTTCCAGATGTAAGGCAAAAAAGGGTGTAGGTAGCAGATATATTTGTTGTTTTCATCTTCCATGGACTCACTTCAACTAGTCAAATGGATTTGTTTTGGCCAGATTGGGTGTTTTTTATATCAGAATCAAACGGGCTAAACGAAAAATAGTTTTCAAAATTTGCCTGCATTTGAAATATCTCTTTCACCTTTCCTTATCGGTTATCCTTCGGCAGTACGAAAGCAATTAGTGTGCAGAGCAGTATTCAACTCTATCCAAATATTTTTGCTTGTGCTGTTCTTGTATTGTTGGTAAGAATGGAACGTGATTATACATTTTGGGCATCAATAGAACTCAAATTAAAAGATCTTTATTTGAACCATATAGGCCTTGAAAAAAGTCCATTTGAAATATAGGGGTTCTTTCCATTGATTCATTAGGTACTTTCTGTTTCAGTGGAAGTAAAACTGATTTTCGATTCTGAAACCCTGTAAATACATTTTTTGAAATCTAGCTGACAAACCCAAACTCAATGACATTTACAATGATTATCTTAACTGAATAGGAGAAACATAAACGAAAGGACCACACAAAAAACCTAGCGCCGCCACGTCATCATGAATGAAAATTTATCATAATTCAAAATATAAACTGCAGGGTATTCCTCCGTTCAACCCTTCTTACTTCAAACATGTTTCCGAGTCCGCATCTGTAACAATAGTAACCAGTTTGTCGTGACGACACATGTTTCGCTATACAATAGCTTCTTCAGATAATACCTGAAGAAGTATTATATAGTGAAACACGTTCTGTAAATCCAATTATGTGAAAATAATTCAGTGAAGTGTCTTTTTTCCTTCAATTTGGATTTTCATTAAGTATCTGCCGCGTCTTTTCAAAAGTTTCTACACTATACATTTTCGTTCGTTCTGTCTATCGGAAAAGATTCGACCTTGATCCACTTTGCATAGCGTCCCTTTATTTGATCTGTTTGCTAGTTCTATTTTTCTATGGAACTCATTCTGCATTTGGATTTTTCATTATAATTACCCACTATTTTCTGATTCCTATCGATATTGACTTTTCAATATATTCTAATACAATTCAACTAAATCATTTATTTACAAATAATTCAGGGACAAAGTGTCAAATGTTGGAATTTCAAGATATAAATGAATGAATACATAAATAAGGGATAGTTTTTTATTCGGATCGGTGAAAATGTATTTATTTCGGGACATAAGTCACTTTATGGGAAAAAATAACATTAACAAAAGATATTACCATCATATTTCCCGTGTTGAATGCCCCTTAAATGTGATCAAAAAAGAACTTTTCACTTTATATGCAAGAGCTGGATAAAATCCATCGAAACTTTTTCCAAATATGATCAAAAAATATTTTTATAATATATCATATGTTATTACCTATATGGGTTTATTTGATAAGTAGAATTGCTCGTTAAATTATGTACTGATAAGGAGACATTTGATATGAGCAATTCGATGAAGAGCTTGGAAATGGTCGAATTTTTGGGATAAAACGTCATTTATCTAATCTAACAAATTTTAGTTAAAATTGAAATTTCTTCACATCAGTTTTTCTCATGTCTATTATCCGTGGTGATTCGATAAAATCTCAAACTTTTCCCAATCTGTTCTAATAATTTTCTTCTCACGCGGTTATTTGAATGGTCTGATTTTATATATAACCAGAGTTTCAGATCAGATACTCGATTACAATTATGGTGAAATCGATTTGTGGGTGGGACTTAATTTTTTTTTTTCGAAAATTCACGTCAGTGTGGATAAATGAAATTATAAATGAATCCAACCATTTTGCATTTTTTCATGCTTTATCAAATGTACGTATCAAATAACCTCTTATAATAAACATGGGAGAGAATTAGAAAATATAGTCATTCAGAGTTTCTTTTTCGATTCCAATACATTTCCAAATGGGGGGAATTCCCAAACGATAAAAATCACGATGTCATCAATTTTCATATGGTACAAGTTTTGGAAAAAATCTAGGTTAGGTAAGATAAATGAGGTTTTATCTCTGATATTCGACAATTTATCATTCTTGCCAGCTTTCCATCGAATTCCTTGGATTGAAAAACCTCCATAACATATGAGTAGAAAATTCCTAGACCAAATTAGAAAAATTTCTACTTCGAGATATTATATCACCTTCACGCTTACATAATCAACCAGGTTTTACCTTTTTGATTGAAATTGTCATCATAGGGAAATATCAACAGGAAAAAATTAACTCGATATCGTTTTTATAGGCATTCAATAAGAAGAAAATAAGTGCGATTTCTGAAAAAACTTCATGTGAGATCAGAGACGTGACATTTTGGAAATCCGACTATTCAGTTATTTTTCCTATCGAGTATTCTGTCAACAATATTCTGCTTTCGATATCTTTCAATTGAAATATATTTCTTTCAATTAAATGTAGAGGAATATTTTCAGATATCGAGTTTTATATTTTGAAGTAATGGCATCCCCTAGTTGACACAATGGCATACTGGAAGCGTATCATGCATTCAGATTTGTACCACATATTCTGTTTTTTTTTTTTTGGAATTTGATGGGATTTTCTGTATATTCAGTGCTCCATGTGGAAAATGTTTCCACAGTAGCGTACAAGGTGTGTGCTAGTACCTCTTTCCGTTAAGCCTGCTTTGCTGTAGAAATTTCAGAAAACTCGAGTTCTTGCATCAACTTAGTTCATTGTAGTAGGAGAGGTTATTGCATGTTCCTGGTTTTTCTCCCCAGAACAAATGGCCTCACATGTGACCTGAATACATATTCAGATGGGGGTCATATGCAAAAGTGTGTTTAGCTCTTTGACACTTGTGAGTGGGGTTTGGTGTTTATGGACCATGCATATCGATATGACGAATTTTGTGGATCGATTACGAGGACCAATCTATACGAGTCCTGTAAATTATTCAAGGTGACCCCTTATGTCCTTTCTCTTGAGGAGTGAGCCACACTGTGGACTCTCCAGCTGGTAGTACATAACCGTTTTGTTTGCACGCGTCTCACTATGGTCGACTAATGCGTTAATCCCTTCCAAAGCGTGTGACCTTCATGAATGTTCATCGAATCATATTGGGTGGGGAAATTGCCTCATATGAAAATGCCCGAATTCATTTCAACGAAATTAGAAGTTACATATATTACTAACAGTTAACCAATAACGAAATGTTGAGTCAGTGAGTGTATTATCTAGTGGCAATAATCTACATTCCATCGAATCTTTACTGAGTCTCATTCTGAAGTTGATTTGAAAGAAAAAACATAGTTGAACAGAAGATGGGTGTTTTGAAACAAGAAGCAATATCATTTTTCCAATTGATAAAGCTTTCATCATAAATGATATGATGATTTGTACAACTTGATTCGGCGAATCTATTTGGTTCACACTGCATGATGATGATGGGAACAATCCATTCAAATCATCGAATCATTTATGATGATATTGGTTGTATAAGTTTTTTGGATGGCATATAAACAATAACATACTTGGGACAGAATCCATAAATTTCAACAAATATGAACTCGAAATTCAGTAAGATTTATTGAATGAAGTAGACCCAAATGCTCTTTCAATCGTTCATTTTGTGAATTGAGACACAGTAAAGTGACAAATTCAGTGAAGGGGCCTTGAACTTTTCTGTGAAGAGATGATAAAATGTGATCTGGAGCAGTTTCTCCCCTCTCTCCTACCGTTTCTACCGGATGACATCAAAAATATTTCAAAGATATTTATCGATCCATTACACATATTATATCATTGAATACAATATAGATATAATTATAGAACTCAAGTGTAATTCAGTTAAATAAACGCATACAAATAATTGATATTCAGTAAAAGCTTCATATCCGAACAGGCATTCTCTTCATTGCTCATATTTGATATGGTGTTGCCAACTGTCATAATTACTGTCATTTGTTCAATTGTTTGTCACGATAGAAGTAGAGCGCAGGCCCCAAATAGAAAATAGAGAATCATTGGAAATTTCATAAAGGGTATATTGACTCATGGAATAATTTAGATGTCGTGAAAAAAAAAATACAAATATTATTATTGACTTTTGAAAACCATCATTCTGGAAGAAATCTCAGAACAGTTCTTATAGGAGTTCTGAGTAGCACTCGGTAGTTCTACAAAATATATTATCAAGTTTATCAAAAAAATTTTCAATTTATTGGCTATCATAAGGTGCGAAATTTGAAAAACCCACCTTTAGAATGAAGACAGAAAGGAATTTCAAAAAAGTTTTGATGGGAGTTCTGAGTAGCACTCGACTAGTTCTACGAAATGTGTTAATCAAGTTTTATCAAAAACTAAAACTTTTCAATTTATCAAATATCAAAAGGTGCGAAATTCGAAAAACATACCTTTAGAATGAAGACAGAAAAGGAATATCAGAAGAGTTCTGAAGGGAGTTCTGAGTAGAACTCGATGAGTTCAACGGATATCGAGTTTAATCGAAAAAATTAAACTTTTCAATTTATTAACTATCATAAGGTGCGAAATTCGAAAAACCCACCTTTAGAATGAAGACAGAAAGGAATTTCAGAACAGTTCTGATGAGAGGTCTGAGTAGCACTCGGCGAGTTCTACAAAATACGTTAATCGAGTTTTAACGAAAAAATAAAACTTTCCAATCTATCATAAGTCATGAAATGCGAAAAGATCCACATTTCGAATGAGGACAGAAAGGAATCTTGAACAGTTCTGATGGGAGTTCTGAGTAGCACTCGACGAGTTCTACAAAATATGTGGATCGAGTTTTATCGCAAAAATTAAACTTTTCAATTCATTAACTATCATGAGGTGCGATATTCGTAAAATCCACCTTTAGAATAAAGACAAATGAATCTCGAACAGTTCTACAAAATATGTTGATCGAGTTTTATCGATTAAACAAAACTTTTTAATTTATCAGCTGTCATAAGGTGCAAAATTCGAAAAACCCACATTTTAAATGAAGGCAGAAAGGAATCCCAGAACAGTTCTGATGGGAGTTCTAAGTAGTACCTACTCGGCGAGTTATACAAATTTTATTTATGAGCTTTATTGAAAAACCAAAACTTTTTCATTTATCAGTTATTATGAGTTGCTGAATTCAAGAAATTAACATTTTGTATGTTCAATATCAATTGAACTCGTCTTCAATTGAGGGATTTCACACCATTCTCCAAATATGAAAATGATTCGATTCGTCTCTCTGGCAACAATAGATTATTTAAGCGTCCGGAGAGTTGAGCGTTTTGTTCAAATTCCAAGATATTCAATTGACGCGCACAGGCACACGTGTTCACGATATTTTATTATCTAATATACAAATCGTTCGGCTATCATCGGTGCTTTTGCTCAATTCATTAAATAATGTTTGCGACTGCTGAACATGCTGACCCCTCAGCTGGTTTAATATTTTGCGAAAATCATCATGTCGAGTTTCCGTCCCTCAATGGTAGCAAAGTAGGTAAATGTCACCTGGTGACTGTCCGTTTTTGCGTTCACATAATATCACTACAGGCATGCTCTCAAAGTGTTCGTTTTGCATTCGAATTGTTGATTGCATGCCAAATTGCGCCTTCAATGATCTCGTTGAATTTGGTATGAAGGTTCCTCGGGAAGGCACTTGACAATTCGTCAATACCTAGTTAATTATATATAGTTGTGTTTTCCACCATGAAAAAAAAAACATTTATCGTTGTTGGTTCATTTGTTGCTTTTAATTGGTAAGATTTTTTTTACTAAAATCAGTCAAAAATACCTACAATGCGTGAAAAGTCAAAGTTCACACAAATATTGTTGCAACCATAGCCATCCTGACCTATTATTTTTTGTAACTATATGGAACATAACAAAATTTAACAAAAATCGGAAATTGTTACATCTAGATATAGGAAGTTTATCATGAAAAATAGTCCAACGTATATTTCTCCTTTGACGTATGTCATAAATACGCATGAAAAGTGAAAAATGAATCAAAACCGATTTAGTATATTGTGTCATTGTGCGAGGAAATGTGTTTATGACATCAAAAAATAATCTATAGAATACCACACCAGAGTTCGATAAAGTAGAAAATAATTGTCCAGATTTCTTTCTAAAACTTGTTGCCATTTGGCAACAAGTTTTCGGAAATCTGTCGAATTATTTTCACTTATTCTCACTCTCTTGTGATATTACAACTGAAAATATCAGTTTTGACGTCTGTCATCAATTTGCAATAATTTGTATGAAAATGGCAAAAATAATTGAAAAATTATATTATAGAAAGGGTGTATGTGATTGTATACAGAATACCACACCAGAGTTTGATAAATTAGATAATAATTTTCCAGATCTTCTCCCAAACTTGTTGCCATTAGGCAATAGCCACCCGATCCATTCGGGCTCTCGTGTCTATTGCCTGGAAACAAATTTTCGAGGATCTGTCGAATTCTTTTCAATTTATTCTCGCTCTCTTGTGATATAAGAACTGAAAATATAACTGCTGATGTGGCAATAATATTTAGAAATTCGAGTTGTGATTTTGACAATGATTGTAAAAAAATGTTTCGTTTCGATTTTCCGAAATACAACGGATAATCCGAATAAAAGATTTGTTCATGTTATCAGCAGCACAACATGAGTGTTACCAATCAAAATCACTCACGCACTGATGTAACACGGTTTCGCTCTAATCGTTTGAATTCGGTAGTTTATTTTGGTGTTTTCGATCATTTTTAACTCTATATAAATGGACGAAAAAAAAGTGCGCAAAATAAACACGAATTTCGTGACAATCCAGTTTTTCCATATATATTTTTCTCTGGAAATTACTGGAAAGGCTTATTATGATCCAAAATCTTTACGAATAAAAATAAATGATTTTAATTCTATTTTTTACTCTTAATATCAAACATATAAGTAATGACGACATCGAGTAGTGGCATTTGATGTGAGAATTTCATTAATATTCGAGTAACCTAGCCATTTTATCTAATGCGTGACAATTATATGAAACTCTCCCTGTTAGCTTGGAGCAATCAAGTTTTTCCATTTGGGGACTATCCAGTGACTATACGTGACTGATAGCTACATAAGCTTGTCCGGCATCTTCGTCATTTTCAAGTGACTTCTTTTTTTTACTAATACGAGCTAGCCTTATCGTAAAATAAGTATCACTCTAGCCCGATAAGAAAAAAAGGGACACATTACTCAATGTATGGAGTCCAACTCGTGCTTGAACACTTAGATTATATTATATTTACAACTTTTATTTGGAAGATTTTTTTATATTATCTATGATAAGCGATACATGTACTCCTCCACACTAATATACCACCCTGTAGATCTTTCAATCGCCAAAAGAAAGGATCGAATATCCACTCTGTACAAAACATTATACTATGGAAGAATCCCATTTCGCTCCACTTTTGTGAAAAAAATAGTGCTCATATAACGTCTACTTCTATTATTTATTTATTTCCTCTTGGTACAGAAATATTGGAGACAACGCACGTGATCGAATAATCTTACTTCCCTCCATTTTTTCATGCAAAAAACCGTCTTTAGGTCGCCTTTTTTTTCAGGAACAATAATATTTATTTGTTTTCACCTGCTACAGAAAGATAGGGATCGCAAATAGATATTTTTTGTCAGTTGATTCGTTGATGTGGTACATCCAAAGAAATATTTTTTCAAATTTAGTGCATTAGAATAAAACCTTTATTTTAAATATTTGGTCCTAAAGCAAGCTGCTATCTATCTTGAATTTTTGAATGTTGACAATGTAATGATAATATCCGACGTCAAAACCAATTTTCAATAGAATAGGACCATGATCACGATGCTCGTCCGCCATCTTTTGACAAGAAAATCTTAATCTCCGTCCCCAAAAACCCCTTCATACCAATTTTGAATATAATCGGACGATAATCACAAGTCTCATCCGCCATCTTGAATTAAGGAATTTTTACAAAAAAATCATAATAACTGTCCCCAGAAACCCTCCCATACCAAATTTGAACCGAATCGGACCATAATCACAAATCTAGTCCGCCAAATTGGAGCCGCAATTTGTTTTTTAATATGTTAACAAATTGGGTTGCCTGAAAATTTTTTCACAAGCTTTTATTTAGCTTCACCTGCCCCTGTGTCTGTAATAAAATCTTAATTTGATTAATTTCCAGTCATCTGATTAACTTGGAATTGGGCAGGTGTTCATGATAACTTAGTTATCGAAATGCGCATATAGGTGTGAAGTGAGTTAGTGTGGTGAAGGGGTTATTTGTGAGATTCTTGATTGCGTATATCCAATCTTCAAGATTAATGACGTATCACAAAAAAAAAAAATATATTCTTAGTGATTTTGGTTCCAAAAAAATCAGGATTATTTTTCTCAAAAATAATTATTTTGATTTCGTCTTGAGATAAATAATTTTTGTACAGTCAGATAATTTGTTTCATTGGTAATCCCAAATGCCTGCGATTTAGTCTTGAATAGAAAAAAACTGAAAAACGATTTATTTCACAAGTGAGGAACATATGCCATATAATTGAATGATTATTTTTCTAATATCTATTTGAATAGTCATTATAGAAATACGATTACCTGAATAAATTATTATAATTGTACCCCATATTTCATTACTTCAAAGAATGAAAACATTTAGTATGATAGGATTGCCGTTCAGTAGTAAAAAAAAAGAATGGAACCATTGGATGCATGCTCTCAATGTGCAAGTTATGCACTCAAATTGTCGACTGCATGCCAAATTGTGCCTTCAGTGATCACGTTGTAGTTTGAAGGATACCTGATTATGGTTTTCCGTATTTATTTCCATTTCATCTTTTATGGAGTGGCTAAATCAGATATAAAAAACACATTTTTTTCTGAAATATTTATTTTATTTCGTCTTTAGATGAATCATTTGTGTACTCTCAGATGATTTGTTCCATTGGAATTTCCTGGTGGCTGCGTTTTAGTAATAAATGAAAATACTTGGGAATCCGAATTATTTCGTGAATGAAAAACATATGCCAAATATTCGAATGTCTTATTTTTCGAATATAATTCGATTTAGATGATTATTATAAAAATACGATTATGTTTCATTATGAATTCATTTTCATTACTTCTCAAGAATTACAATATTTAGTTTGATAAGATTGCCATTTAGCAGTGAAATAGAATGAAACCAGTGAGGCTTCTCAATATACACCTTATGTACTCAAATTGTCGACTGCCCGCCAAATTGCGCCTTCAATGATCACGATGGAGTTCGAAAGATACCCGCTAATGATTATCTGTATTTATATCCATTTAATCTCTTATGAAGTGGCTGAATCACCAAGGTCTTTTTCGTGGGTTCAGTGTTTTATATTCGCCAAAAAATCCATAAATATTTTTTTCTCAAATATTTATTTTGATTTTGTATTCAGATTAATTGAATAAAACAACCTGAGAATTTGAATTATTCCAGGAATGAAAAACATATGCCAAATTTCAAATGACACATTTTTTCAATTGAATTCGATTCAAATTGTCATTTTAGATATACGATTAGCTGAATGAATCATCATGAATATTAAGTACTTCTCAAAAATATTTGGTGTATAGGATTGCCATTCAGTAGTGAAAAGAAGTATGGAACCATTGAAGGCACGCTCTCAATGGGCACGTTATGCACTCAAATTGTCGACCCCATGTAAAATTGTGCCTCCAATGATCACGACGAAGTTTGGAAGATATCAGCTTATGATTTTCCGTATTTATTTCCATTTCATTTGTTAGGGAGTGGCTGAATCATCAAGGTCTTTTCTGTGGGTTTAGGAGGTATCACCAAAAAATCAGTCTTATTCTCAGTGCCTTTTATTAACCAAAAAAATCTGAAATATTTTCCTCTAAAATATTTATTTTGATGTTGTCTTCAGATAAAGAATTTTTGTACGAGAATAATTTGTTTCATTGGGATTCCCCAATGGCTGCTTTTAGTATTAAATGAAAATCTAAATTATTCCACGAATGAAGATCGATTTGAATAGTTATTGTAGATATATGATTAGATGGATAAATCATCATTAATGCACCTCATATTGAGTACACTTCTCAAGAACTACAATATATATAGTGTGATAAGATTGTGATGAAAAGAAGAATGGGACAATTGGAGGCATGCTCTCAATATGCACGTTATGTACTCAAATTGTTGACTGCCTGCCAAATTGTGCCTCCAATGATCACGATGGAGTTTGAAAGATATCCGCTTATGATTTTCTGTATTTATTTCCACTTAATCTCTTATGAAGTGGCTGAATCACCAAAGTCTTTTTCGTGAATTATCAACAAAAAAATCAGTCAGTGCCTTTTATTCGCCAAAAAATTCATAAATATTTTTTTTTCAAATATTCATTATGAATTCAGATAAATAATTTTTGTACTCTCGAATATTCTTTTTCATTGGGATTCCTCAATGGCTGCTTTTGAGTATTGAATAGAAAAAGCCTAAAATTTTTAATTATTCATGGAATGAATAAGAACTTATTTTTTGAATGGAATTCGATTTAAATAGTTATTATAGATATACGATTAGCTAAATAAATTATCATGAATGTACCCCATACTCAGTACTTCTTAAGAATATTTGGTGTATAGCATTGCCATTCAGTAGTGAAAAAAAGAGTGGAATCATTGAAGGCACGCTCTCAATGTGCACGTTATGCACTCAAATTGTCGACTGCATGTAAAATTGTGCCTCCAATGATCACGAAGAAGTTTGGAAGATCAGCCTATGATTTTCCATATTTATTTTAGTTTCATCTCTTATGGAGTGGCTGAATCACCGAGGTCTTTTTGTGGGTTCAGGAGGTATCACCCAGTGCCCTTCATTGGCCAAAAAATTCGGAAATATTTTTCCCTCAAATATTTATTTTGATTTTATCTTCAGATAACTAATTTTTGTTGAATGAATGAAGATCGATTTGAATAGTTATTGTAGATATATGATTTGCTGGATGAATCATCATTAATGCACCTTATATTGAGTACACTTCTCCAGAATCACAATATTTAGTGTGATAGAATTTTGGTGCAAAGAAGAATGGAACAATTGGAGGCATGCTCTCAATATGCACGTTATTTACTCAAATTGTCGACAGCATACCAAATTGTGCCTCCGATGATCACGTTGTATTTTGAAAGATCCATATTTCATTTCCATTTTATATCATATGAAATGGCTAAATCGAGGTATTTCGTTGTGGGTTAATAACGTATTAAAAAAAAAGTCGTATTCTCCTGAATCTTTTTCGCCAGAAAAATCTGAAATATTTGTCTCTAACATATTCATTTTGATTTCATCTTCGGTTGAATATTTTTTTACTGAATTATTGTGTTTTATTGAAATTTATCAATGACTACGTTTGAGTCTTGATTGTAAAAAACCTGAAAATCTGAATGATTGGGCAAATGAACAACATGCTGATTATTCCAATAACTCAATTTTTGAGTATTATTCGATTTGAGTAGTCAGGACAATTATCTGACTAAAGCATAATAAATATACCACATATTCATTACTCCTCGAAAAATACTTCATAATTCAATATCAACTGTGATAAGATAGCCATCTAGTGGTGAGAGGCATAACAAATCATTATGAAATGATTTAGCCTAGCTTTGAACCCAATGGACCCGCCCTCCGACCAATCACAATAGACTAATGCTGCCAAAGTGTCGCTTAAAAGACAGAAAAAGTAATGGTACGATTGAGAGCAGCTCTCAATGGTCACACTTTGCACGCGAAGAGTCGACTGCATGCCAGTTTGCGCCTTCAATGGTCCCGTTAGATGAACATATATATATATATATATATATAAATACAACAAAAAGTCTAGATTTACAGAATTATTCTTGATTAAATGTGATCAACAAAATTATAAGGTTGAAACATACAGTATATGAAATTGCAGCTAACTAAAATAGATGGTAGATGAAAGATTTGAAATTGTGGAAAAGTAAGAACACAGAAACGTCAAAGATAATTATGATCAAATATTGTTTTTAGTTATAATAAATGTAAAATATGTTAGTTGATAAGTTTTCTCAAATAACACCAAATTAGTGAAAGTGGGACAAGAAAGTGCGCGATTTTGAAAATTCAAAGAAAAATGACAAAACAGCAATGGTATCCAGGTGAAGAAAAAACAAAGCGAGAGGAGATTGGAAAAAATTTCAGAAGGAAGCCACGTACAAAATTTGAGAGAAAGAAATTCAGGATTTTCATTAATGACAAGGTAGTTTTTCCAACAATAACAAACCAATTCAACTACTGGATAATTTCGACACAAAATATATAAGGATAAAAGAAGATTACCTTTTTTTTGTTCTCTACATGAAAACTTGTCCAAGCTGATTTCAGGGATTTTGGATGGTTCCTTTGCAATGGAGAGTTCTTGAGAGGAGTGGATGAAACAGGATTTCTGATTATGGCCAGGTAACGCATCAGCGACACTTCAGCTCCAGGTATAAACTCTTTTAGTGCACATCACAAACTGAATCACTTCACAAAGTGACTCGTATATCTGAAGAACTTTATATAATTTGGTATTGAACTATAAAAGAATTCTTCCAACTCAAAAGAAAAAAGTGAGGTTATGTTTACAATATCCATCACTGTTTTTCATTATTTTATGAAAATTTGTCTATTGCTCATAGTTATAAGTTATCTATCGCAGGCAAGGTTGATATAAGTTTTCCTGAATAGAGGAAATAATTGTTTTTGATAATTTCTGGTTTACTTTCCACAATGATATGCTAATATCTCACCTATAAACACTGAACTGAAATAGTTCGAATGACATCAAGACAGGCAGTGGCTCTATCGCCAGTACCGACTCCTAAGGCGAAGGCGTTCCAACTGAGTTTAGTCGTGGTAAGGAAAGGAATTACAAAGAGTAAAAATAATAAAAATTTCACATATATTCAACAAAATTGTTATGGTATTCGGTGGAAGAAATAATTTTACAAAACATACAAATATAAATGAAATTATTATATTCTACCCAATCATAACAAATTGGCATCCAAAGTAAGGGCAAAATAACAATTATTATTTCATAACAATTTGGCAAAATCAGTAATTGATATAACAACAATTGTCTTCCAACGCAAGGCAAAAGTAACAATTAGCTATTATTATATCAGAACAATTGGTACCCAACATAAGGGCAAGTAAGGGCAATAATAACTATTATATTATAACATCACAATTAGCTTCCCAAAGCGGAGCGAAAATAATTATCATATCAAATCATAACAACAATTGTCATTTCATAACAATTGTCGCCCAACGCGGAGCTGGATTGCCTACATAAGAATTAGAAACAAAATAAAATTGAAACAAAAATATTGTTGAATTCAAATATATTTATACGGGGAAAATAAAAAAAATTAACCAATTTCATAACAATTGGTGCCCAACGCGATGCGAAAATATTTGTAATCATAATAATAATAAATTAAATGAATAACAAAATTGTTATTTCATAACAATATATATATATATATATATATATATATATATATATATTTATAGAAGAATCCTTTTTAAATAGATGAATAGATTATGCTGAGATTATCAATGTCCGTTCTCGAATTCATTGAATTAGGTTCTTTGAAAATTTGTGTCATTTCGAGAAAAGTTCTCTTTTTTACAGTAGATTCATGTTCCAAGATATTCACATTATCATAATCTGGGTTATGGTTCGAAGCCATGGTGTGATGAGCTAATGAACAAGTTTTTTTAAAATTTCTAATATCGCTTTTAAAGGAAATTGAAAGACAGAATTACCTCCCATAAAAGCGATATTAGAAATTTTAAAAAACTTGTTCATTAGCTCATCACACCATGGCTTTGAACCATAACCCAGATTATGATAATGTGAATATCTTGAACATGAATCTAATGTAAAGGAACTTTCTCGAAATGACCAAATTTTAAAGAACTAATTCGAATCAGCGATGATAATCTCAGCATAATCTATTCATATTTACTCAGTCGTTCTCCGTATGAGACAGACCACAATTCAATACATTAACATAATTGTGTCCCCTGGAAGGGTGGGTATTGAAAAATTTTTCACTTTGTCAAAATTTTTACATTTTTTCTAAAAAACTCATATTTTCTCTGGCAGTCTCCTTATGAGACTTACCAAAATCGTTCCAATTTGGCAACAGGTCTTAGATTGGAACAGGTCTTAGATCTATTTTTCATACTTGTCATTTGTCAACTTCATATACTTCAATAATCATTCATTTTTCATTTGTCACCACTGCCTCTTGAATCCAACATGACCTCCATAAGAGCCCATTTGGAATTTTAAAATGTTTATACACTTATGTTTAAGTAATCTTGATCAATTTTGATCAAAGTTTTAACTATATATGACTTTACCAAGAGTGTTGTCTGTTGTGACATGGTATTTTATAAATTGCTGCAAGTGAAAGGGATTTTTAACCTCACTTTTGTAAGTACACATATGCCTTTTTGGTTTTCAAATCTTATAATGTTCAATTTAATTCATTGTAGAGTTCCTGATGAAGAGACAATAAATGACTCGAAAGCTTGAATAGAAAAAAGAGTACACTTTTTTCCATACCCTATTGACTGCATACCCGAATTTAAAAGGATTCTTCTTTAACTTAGACAGTCGTCTAACCTTCACAACTTTATGTATTATATATATATATATATATGGGAGAAGATCATATTGTTGAATTCAAAGTTGAACTATATAAATGAATATTAGTTTTTGTTTTTCTAAGTGATATTGAGATTGAAACCCAAATAAGTACCTCCGTCTTAATCCTATCGGTTATAGTTCAGTACAAATTATTTTTTTCAATCCAAAAATAGAGTTTGAAATAATAATAAAATCACTTTGAAAACCTACATTCGCTAACCTGAAAAGCACATGCCATGTGGTCCTGTTCAAATAATTACAGACAATGCAATGGCCCGCCTCCTACAAGTTGATAGCCAAACTTGAAAAACATTATGCCCGAGTGGAAACTGTATTAGCATAACGTTTATTGCATGCTTGGTCAATTAATATTAATGTTGTTTCAATGCAATCTGCTCCCAAATGGGAACGATATGCAAAACAGGGTTAAGCTACGAGTTCGGAACTATTTGGAGAGTGTGATGGTACCATTTACCCAATTGCCACCCTCACATCCGCAGAGTGATTATTATTACTGTTTTCCTTGAATCTATGTAGTCATGCTCTAGCTAGCAGAGCTTCGACTTTCCGTACTGACCAGAAAACTAATGACCAGAACTACTAATTTGCTTCATAATTGAATTCAGCATCGAGTACCTATGGCTTTTAACTAAATATAAACTCAGGAATTGAGAGGCGGTAAAGGCATTGTTACTGTGGACAAAATGATCCCCAATTTCAAGCTACTTTGGAAATATATTCGTCTCTATGAAAATAAACGTTATAAGATTGGGATGATGGTTTTAACAACTTATTTTGTCTTCAAATAAATGTATCTTATCATATGTCAGTGGTGTATTTAGATGATATCAAGAAATATAATGTGAAAACTTCTTCAAGTAAACTAACAAATACCAAACTTTAATGAAGATTTGTTCAATGAACTGAAATATTTTTGGATATTAGACTGGCGCCAACTTAACATTGGAAAAATTCCTGAGATCTGTGTATATAAAAAGTGTATTTTAAAATTTAAAAGTGAAATACTATAATTTTAGATGCCTAGAAATGTCAACTTTTTATGATTATGAATTGTTTTATTGACAGTATTCTCTATCAGGACCAGTCTCACTTCAAATCAGTTTGACCACCTCAGAAAAGTAAAAGAATTATCTATAATGAATTCCACGGAAAAATAAAAATCACCATATTCCATAAAATACGCCAGTACGGTACCAAAAATTGTTCTGCAATCAAGTTACACCCATAAACACCAGCGTGAAGAGGATGCTCCCAGAAAGACAGTCGGGAATGCAAACAACTACTTCTACACAAAATGAGCAATTACTCAAAATAATTTTTGGAACCGACAACTTTCTCGTTAGGAAAACTCCTAGTTTGTACTTGTACTTCAACTGATGAAACTTTCAACTCTCTTGCACGCGATACATTATATAGAGAGCTCATTAGTATTGAAAATCCCTGTAAAATTCTCGAAGTTTCGAGAGTCCGCCATATGACTTCACCCCGCGTGCGCTATTGAAACAACATGCAGTGGCTTATGGTATTCGTTTCCGTAACACTGTCCTCCTCTAATGTTGATCGGGACGATCAAAATCCATCGCTACCATGATAGGGCTTTAGTTTTTCCAGATGAACAACTTTTGTCCTGGTCCTAGGGCTACGTTGGATTCGGTAAATCACAAAGTTGATTCTCTTCTTCACCTCGTACGATACTTCCCAAAACGGTGTTAGATTTGAAGGTACACCTTTCTTCCTACGTGGATTGTGCAGCCAAACCTGGTTACCTGTTTTCAATCATCCTGAATTAGCTTTCAAATCATAACGATTATCAAAATCCACAGTTTATCTGCATAGTTCCGCAGGTCTATTTCTCTGGTTCTTGTTGATCCGAACACCAGGTCACAGGGTGATCGAAGTTCTCTTTCGAAGATAATGCTATGTATGCCATCAGAAATAGTAAAAGGTGTCTGTCCCAATCCTTTTGATGTTTTTTCAGAACCTTGGAAAGATGTTCTTCCCTAATTCAGGTTAATCTTTTAACCATACCATCCGACTGAGGGTGGAGCGCAGTAGTTCTAGTCTTGCTGATACCCATCAGCTCACAAACTTTCTTGACCAACTTCGACTCAAAATAACTTTCTTGGGCGGAATATAGCTCCATCAGTATTTCAAATCTAAAGAATATGTTGTCCACAAATGACCTTACTATTATGAATGCTTTCTGCTCTGAAATTGCAGGCCTTCTAATGATTTACTGAAATAGTCCATGGCAAACAAAGATGTATTTGTGAAAGATAAGTGCCATGTGAAGTGGAATGAATAGAAAAATCGAATTAAACGGTTTTCTTCACATAAAGGATTCAATAAAAAATTGAACCAGAAAATGGTAGATCTCAGGTGAAAAACAACTACTTTCCTGGCAAATACCACGCAGAACGTTGAATGATATTCACCTGAAAATCATGACATACTTCCATATAATATCAATGGACATTGAATGCAAATGTTTCTTTCTGATAAGCTGATTATGTTTAATTATGTCGTTCACCTAACAATCCGCATACCGGTTTCAGGCTTCTTGGCCCTCATCAGTACGGAGTAGTCAACCAGCCAAAGGTCCAAAGAACTCTGGCTGAAGTGAGACACAACGTAAACAAACATCGAGCTTGTAACACCTATAGGTACGCCGGAAAAGATAAACTTTAACTGGCGGTACCTAGTGGCAGAAAGGACAGATGAGGGTCAAGAAGCCTGAAACCGGTATGCGGATTGTTAGGTGAACACGACATAAATTAAACATAATCGAGCTTATCAGAAAGAAACATTTGCATTCAATGTCCATTGATATTATATGGAAGTATGCATGGATTTTCAGGTGAATATCATTCAACGTTCTGCGTGGTATTTGCCAGGAGAGTAGTTGTTTTTCACCTGAGATCTACCATTTTCTGGTTCAATTTTATATTGAATCCTTTATGTGAAGAAAAGTTTAATTCGATTTTTCTATTCATTCCACTTCACATGGCACTTATCTTTCACTATATGCTAGACGGGCTTGCAACTCCTACTGAGAAGGAATCTTTTATTTAGAAACCTATTGAGGTGGGAGATTTTCGGAGTGTTTCTTTCTGTCACTAGGTACCGCCAGTTGAAGTTTATCTTTTCCGGCGTACCTATAGGTGTTACAAGCTCGATGATGGTTTGTTTACGTTGTGTCTCACTTTAGCCAGAATTCTTTGGACCTTTGGCTGGTTGACTACTCCGTACTGATGAGGGCCAAGAAGCCTGAAACCGGTATGCGGATTGTTAGGTGAACACGACATAAATTAAACATAATCGAGCTTATCAGAAAGAAACATTTGCATTCAATGTCCATTGATATTATATGGAAGTATGCATGGATTTTCAGGTGGATATCATTCAACGTTCTGCGTGGTATTTGCCAGGAAAGTAGTTGTTTTTTACCTGAGATCTACCATTTTCTGGTTCAATTTTATATTAAATCCTTTATGTGAAGAAAACCGTTTAATTCGATTTTTCTAAAGATGTATTTGTTGCCATCGTCCATCACAGGAAAGGATGCAGCTGCATCAATGACAATGCGTTCGAATGACGCACCTACCTTGTATATTTTTATTTCACCCTTGGACTTTGTTTTGGTACCTTCATCAGCGTCGCACGCTGGACATTGAGCACACTAGAATCTCTGCCTGATCTTGTCCAAGATCTTATTGACTCCCAGATGTCCTCCTAATTTTCTTTCATTCATTTTATTCGAAACTTCACCTATCGTCTTCATGGGCAAAACCACTTGGGAAATTGACAACCTCCCATCAGCTGAGTCCCATACCCGTTTGAGTATATGAAATAAAATTATTCTTTGAATATATATTGAATAATTTCATCAGGTTACGGGCCCAGAAAACTCTGCGGCATAAAACTCAGATAAATAAAAACCACACGGAGATAAGACAAGAAAGTAAAAACCAAAGAAATGTCTAAACTAGACGAAATCAATATTGAGAAATTGATCGATGCAGAAGGATTTTCAGTGTGGAAATTTCAGTTAGAAGTGTTCTTCAAAGCTCAAGGTGTATATGAAATTGTAAACGGTACCAAAACCCTACCGTCAATCAAAGAGGAAGAAGAGAAGACAGAGTGGATACAAAAAGATGCACGAGCTCAAAAATCCATAATAACAACCATCGATAGAAAGGTGCTAATGCACATTATCAATTGCAAAACAAGCAAAGAAATGTTTGATGAAATTGGGAGTATTTATGAACGAGATACGGCAGCAAAAATATAATCTTCCTCCAAAAATTATTTTTCTGTAGTTACCAAAAGGGCTCAGATATCTCGAACCATGTTAGTTATATGCAAAACCTTGCATATAAATTGAATTCTTTAGGCACAAAATCGACGATGCAATGATAATGTCGAAAATATTGGCCAATTTACCAGAAAATACAAATACTTCAGACTGCCTGGGAGGACTTTTAAAATTGTCAAACTTGATATCACGATTATTATCAGAAGAAGCGAAAATAAAATGCCAAGCTGAATCATAACCCGTTGCATTCAAACCTGTTCAGAAGTTCAACGATAGATCCAACTTCATTCCTAAAAATAGAGAAGGTTCATCGGAAAAGTGTTATATTTGTAATGAAAAGTCTCATTTTGCCAAGTTTTGTCCAAATAGAAAACAACAACTTCGATGCATGCTCTGCAACAAAAACAACTACGAGGAGGAGAATTGTTACTTCAGAAACAAGTTAAAAACTAAGATGCCTAAAAACCCTGGTGTATTCACTGATTCGATTTTGTTTAGAATTTTTGGGGGACAACAAATGAAAAACGTTAAATTCTGCTTAGAACTTCATTAGTAGATGGCGCGGTTAAGAAATGTTTGTTGTTTATCACGCAAAATGTCAAACTTCAAACCTATGAAATTTTATTTTTCTGTCAACATTACTTCATGCAAAAAATTGTGAATTGATCGTTTACAATGATTATAGTTCTACCAACAAAATCCCACTCAGAACAGTTGGCGCGAAAATGAGATGAAATCCTCGAAACTTACTACCATTGTCTACTACAGTGTTATCCGTCTGTCAAAAATCAGATTTTTCTTGGAAGTCGACCTGGCGATTTTTTCAAAGTGATTTCTTCTCAAATGGCCTTTTTGGGATCATGGAAACTTCCACGAAGGAATGAGAAAAGGTAGGAGAGTGGACTGATGTCTCTAGATGATGAATTAACTTGAAAATTGAGGGGATTGGAAAATGTCCCCGATGACATTGTTCCATTAAACTTTCGGATACAAACTATTACCAAGCCATTCACTGCCCATCTCTGCCGGACTAACAACCTTCTGATATGAACAAAATCAGAGAGTTCATTGTAGATATCATAAAATAAGTTTCAAAATTACATTGTTTATTGAATATCTTAAAAAATATTTAATTAAAAAAAAACTGATAGTGCAATTCGAAAGAATGGAAGTTTTTATATAAAAAAGGTATATAAATATTTTTTTTAAATGAAAACCAAGCTGCAGATTTTTTTTTCCAACGTACGAAAACGTGAGGTAGCGACACTGAAGTGCATCCCTTGAGAAGCACGTAGCGCTTCACTAAATTTGTTAAAACTTTTGATCTAATTGATAAAATTAAGCTAACAAAAATTTTAATGAAAGAAGGAAAAAGTAGCTGATGAGATATCTTGTTTTTAAATGTAAAAAAGATTAATAGGAATAGTACATTTATGAAGTTACGTCAAAGTAGAATTTTCTGTAAAATCAATTAAAGATCTGCCATTCTTTACATTTTCGAACTAAACATCTGAAATTTGTAGTTTAGTCCCGAAATGACACTTGAGAAGGTGTGCAGAAGAAAAAGAATCATAAAATTTTATTTCAAAAAATACAATCGTCAAAACATTGAATAATTTCAAAAAATTAATGAATGAATTTCTCAGGATATGCTTCAAAAACTCTAGTTCAAAATGTGATATCAAGATTTTACAATAGTACTTTCTGAAGCTTTTACTGTACTTCAAGAAAGTTTGATTGGTTTTATTAAAAAAATTGAATTAATAATAAAATTTCGACAAAATTAAACAAATGTTGCTCCAAAATCCGTGAAATTATTTGTTAAATAAAATTTAATAACGTTTATATAGAAAAAAAATAAGTTTACCTAACCAACATATATTTATATTACGACCTCAAACAAGGTATACGCAGTGTAAAATTTTATTTTTTAATATAAGTGTAAATACGCAAAATATTACGTTTTTAGTAAATTGACGAATTGTTCATTTTTATAAATGAGTTCCTGCTTAAAATTTTTGTTTAGAATAGAAATAAAAGTTTATCTTTTGATGTACCTTATATTGGATCGGAAATATAATGTTTGAATGTTAGAGAGAGATTGAACATCAGAGAAGACTTGATCGGTAAGTTTAGTGCTCACCTGACGCTCTACGTATAATAGTGGAGTAATATTAGATTTTAGCTTTTAGAAGTTGGGGGATGATGGTAACTTTTCACTGTACATTAGTGATGATATTGGGAACAACATATAAAAAGTTGAAGTTTTCATTGCAATGTGTTGAGTAGTTTTTCCTGGGATCTCAGAAGGTTATAACTTTTTGCTGCAAGCAATTTCTAAGTAATATCAGAAGTTTTCAGGAAAATCCATGGACTCCTCCAGGATTCCAAAATAATGCATTATTTTAAGCTATTTTTACTCCGCTATATGAAGGTAATTTGAGTTCTTGCGATAAGATAGTCGTGTTGCCTGCCAAACTAGTGAACACTTCTTAATTTATCCAAAAGCTGAGAGATTCTTTCACTCAGATGGGATTCGAACCAATTGAAGCTTCGTCCTCTGAAGCTGTAGAGATGAAGCTTGCGTAACAGTCAAAAGCTTTAGATATGTCGCAAAACACTTCCTTCAGACTAAAATATAGATTTTTCAGAAAGCGAAAGAGATTGCATCTCCCGTACTTTTATGGGTTTGAAAGCTAAATTAAGAAATTATATGTAATTTACAGCACTTCATAAAACCATTATCCGCATTTTATCATAAGCAAACAGGGACAGAAGTACCAATTCGGTGGAGCCGTATCAATAGAAAATTAACCATACGAAATAAATTGGTACGGTTCATAATTAGAATTATTTCGGAGCACTTTTCGAAAATTCTATATAACACTGACATAAGTACATGGAATAGTTTGTTCTAAAATATGTTACATCGATCGATCAACCTCAAAATATTTCACAACGAATTGACATAACCTTATAGGCGACAAAAGCACAATCACAGAACTGATCAGAGACAAATCACAAAAACACCCTGTGTGGTATGTAATTGCAGTTTACTGAATTATGACAAGAAACGACGTCGGCGCCATCTGGAACTCTAGATAACTCCCTTTATCAAGAGGGCTGGTGTCCCCCAGTTTGTCCCAATATTTTACAGGTATAAGTGAATACACCAGGGTTTTTAGACATCTTAGACTGAACCAGCTGAAAACTGACAAGTCCGTGTTCAGAAATCGGGAAATATTTTTTTAGCCATTTTGTGGATGATGGACTTCTTATTGGAGATGAAGAAACCGACATAAATCGTCTTCTGATAGAACTACAAAAAGATTTCGAAATAACAATTGAGGGAAAGCCTAAAACATTCATTAGCCTTGAAATACTAGGTAAATCTGGAAAATTCGATCAGTCTTCATCAAAAATCGTATATCAAGGAAGTATTGAATAAATTCCAAGTGACAGAATCTAAATCAATAAAAACTCCTTCGGTGACTTGTAACAGTATCAGTAATATGTTGACAGGTGATGACAGAACTGACATGAAATTTCCACACAGAGAAGCAGTAGGGAGTTTATTGTATTCATCCAACCGCGCCAGACCAGACATAAGTTTTGCTGTAAATATTGCATCAAGAAACATGGAGAATCCAAATGAAATGATGTTACTAAAATGAAGAGAATTTTAAGATATCTTCAAGGCGCGCAAAACTTATCCATCAATTATTGCGCTAACGGAAACCCACATTTATTAGAAGCATATAGCGATGCTGATTATGCGAATGATTCCAAAAATCGTCGAAGTACAAGCGGCTTTGTCATATTTTTTGCTGGTGGACCTGTGACATGGAGAACAAGGCATCAACCGATTGTCTCTTTGAGTTCAGCTGAATCAGAGTTTATTGCAGCGAGCGAATGTGTGAAAGAAGTCTTTTTCTAGAGAATTTTTCAAAGACTCACAATAAGATCTCAAAGTGTGTTTCAAGCTTGATAATCAAAGTGCAATTCATATGATTAAAACCGGTTGTGATTCTAAAAGATCAAACATATTGATGTTCATTTCAAATTTATAAACGAAAAGGTTATCGAGCATGACTTCGATTTGGAATATTGTCCGTCTGAATGTCAGTTAGCTGATATTGGTAAAGGTCAAGAAAATGAGATCACCCAGTATCTTCATGAAATTTTCACAGGCGCTTCAGAAGACGATAAAAACTGTATAGCAATCAAAAATTCAGCGCGGAAAAAGATAATTATAGGAGATATGGGCCTCCGAAGGTCCATAAAGAGAGGTTATGGAATATAACTTTTGGAAACTGAAAACTGATATGAAGAATAGCTTTTCACACTAAAATATCAACTGTACACTCATTTATCGTTTAAGTAATATTAAAATCACTTAATGTTCGATAAAACCATGAAAAAACTCCAATTACGTTTCATTTAATTTTTCACATGAAATGTCAAAAATGAAATATTGGTGGTTGCATTTTGTACATTGATCTTGGCGTTTTATGGACATGCCACGTTGCCAACTGTTCAAGTGAATTGGGCCAATCCGGATTTCTGCAAAATTTTCACGAAATAATCACAAAATTATTACAGGTGTTCAAAACTTCGATAAAAACACTTCTGCAATCGAAATTTAAGCGCGAAAACTATAATTTGGGAATTATGCCTTTTAAAGTTGAAGAAAGTGTGGTTTGCGTCGCTTCGTATGTTAATTGACTTTCATTCAACTTGGATAACAATGTTAGCCAAGTTAGGTTAGGTTGTGTTCCTTCTCTTTACGCAACTAATTGATTGGAGCAAAGCGTCGCTTTGTAAGGTCGATTAGCATGCTTTCAAATTGGATAACAAGGTTAGTCAAGTTAGGCTAGGTTGTGTTCCTTCTTTTTACGTAAGAAATTGGTTGGATCGAAATGTTCGCGAGTGGAGCGAAGCGTCGCTTTATAAGGATGATTAGCTTGGATTCAACTTGAATAGCAAGGTTAGACAAGTTAGGTTAGGTTGTGTTCCTTCTTTTTACGTACGAAATTGCCTTCGGCGAGTCTCGGCCAGGCATACGAGAAAACATCCATCTTAGTCTGGTTTACAATTACAAAAAAAAAAATCTGAAGTCACATTATTTCAATATGTTTGGTAACTTTCTAAATGCGGCACATCAACTTCATGCTTAATTTTCATAAGCTATTAGACACTCCCAGGAAGCGTGGTGATATATTCTTTGCATTTTAAACTTCTATTGATACACATGTCCATCAGAAATACCAGATCGTTTTTTCATGCTGTAATAATTAACATTTATATGCTCAATATGTCTGCGCATTGGATTTCAGTACTTTCTTTTCTCCTTGGAGACATAGGCAACGTCGCATACCAATAAACTTCAAGATCCTCGAGATTCGGATAAACATAACACAATCACCAACGTTCGATTTTTGACATTTCTTCTGTAACATTATATGAAAAGTAATCGGAGATTTTTCATTACTCAATCGAAAATTAAGTGATTTTAATATTACTAAAACGTCAAATGAGTGTGCAGTTACTATTTTAGTGTAAGAAGGAATTATTTACATCAGTTTATAATTTCCAAAAGTGATATCCCATAACCTGTCTTTATGGACCTTCGGGGGCCCGTATCTCCTAAAATTATTTTTTCCGCGCAAAATTTTCGATTGCTATACTGTTTTTACCATGTTCTGAAGAATCTGTGAAAATTTTGTTAAGATACTGGGTGATCTCATATTCTTGACCTATTCCCTGATATTTTCACAAAATATATTTTAACTGACATGACTATTGACAGATAATGTGTTTGAATATTCTGTATCTTCGGTCGTGAGAGTCATTCATTTTGATTTTTCGAAGGCTTTGATGTAAATTTGAAGAGGAATGTTGAGAGTAAACTTAATGAAAGCCTTCTCTTATAATATATTGTATCCAGTGTTTGCTGAAAAGAATTGATTGTTTAGTTATAAAACAATATGTGTGTAAATAAGTCAATTTTCTGACATGACATGTATTTCAGAATATAAAATAAAAGTTATTCTTTGAATATATTTGGAGATGGGATTTCTGTCCGAAATATTTTTCCAGGAGAATGTGCCAGCTTCATCCTCTTTCCGATGTAGAAAGTCCCCAGTGTTTGGATTGGTGTCTTGGTCCTGTCTCATGTGTGTGGTAGTCCATTCGTCTTCAGTTAAGTCTCGTTCGTCTAATATCGCCGATTCCTTCATGGCATTCAATACGCTGACAATGCTAACAGGCTTCTAGACACAGTTTTCCAGATAGGGTATCTGCATTACTATATAGTCGTCCTGGGCGACACGGGTAATATTTTCGCGCTATCCATTTTGCTACAACTCGCATAACGGGATGATGGAATAATGGGAAACGGGCTAAGGGGAACGAGTAAACGGGTTAACGGGATAACGGGAAACGGGATAACGGGAAAAGCGAGACCAGGCATAACATAGAAGAAACAGCACAAATAAAAACATGGGGGAAAAAAACAAAATCTACAAGGACAAAGTCACGGGTACCAGCTAGTTTAAAAAAAAAATAATTTCAATATTACAATTCTGGACTGATCTGAGGATTATATCTTGCTGAGTAAATCGTAATGGCAAATTCATCATGGGCAGCCTGAACATTCACTCCACATCGGATATACTGAACTTGCTGGATATTTTTCCAATAGCCTTGATGGAACCTATCGAAAACTACCCAGATAGAGTGGTAAATTTGGTAAGGGATTATATTTACATTAATTCAACCTAAACCCAACCTTGGTACGGTACCTCATGAAATTTAGGATAATATCAATTCATATGGAGAAAGGCACAGATGTGAGAGGTCTTTCACTTCTGGAAATTGGGTAAAACTAGGTAATGCCCATGGCTTTGCCGCGTGAATGTCGAGAAATTCATACTCTTTCAGTTTTTGATTTGATGCAAAAAATGTATACGGAACATCCGTAAAAATTTCGATAAATCACGCCATGTTAACACTACTCGTTCCTCAACGTGAGTTGATTGAAAAAATATGCATATTAGTGCAATGGAATTGCGAGAAGAATCATACATTTTTCCATCCAACCTTCAATTTTAACACTTCTGAATATAAAAAATATTCAATTATTCAGAGAGTAGTTTTATACGTATTTACCACTGAAATGTAACTCTCATCCAGAATTTCATTTTCTTATAACCGATACTCTTTGAAATATAACTTTTTTCATAATAGGGGTAGTTTTTACTATCTGGTGTGTGAAATTCAGATATAAAAAATATATTATATATGGTTGTTTCAATTAACATACAACAATAATAACAATATATACAAATCATTCAAATATCCCCCTGACAGTTTCAATTCCTTTAGATTCAAATTTTCGAAAATATTTCTTCAGTATGTATGTATTTTGTTAATGATACCTTCTGAGATATAAACTTTTCTATAATAGGGGTAGACCTCGCCAGGGGGTGTGTAAAATTTAGACCTGAACAAAATGTGCTTTCAAACAAAATATCCAATGAAAATGACAAGTTTTGCCGTTTTGTTTATTTAACAGTATTATAGATGAAAATAAAACCCCTTGGAATTCGAAGCTTGGAAAAAAATGTTTCACTGCAAAATTTCATTATCTTTTTTGGGATATAACCTGTTTCATAATATGGGCAGTTTTGAGCTACTGGGGTATTTGATGAATTGAAAGTTTCATAGATAAACATCTATCAAATTTCAGGTGGTAGTTTAACGGCTTAGGATTCAAATTTTGAAATTCTCACTAGTGTCTACATCATGAAATCAAACTACTAACGAAATTTCATCATAGCTTCAGCGGTTTCTTTCGGCACGATGAATCAGTCAGTCAGTCAGGACATTTTATATATATAAGACATGTTATAGAATAAGACCGAAAAACTCCGACTGCACATTCCTCACCTCATTTCGAAGTGAAAAGTTGCTATCAAGGTATGTCCTAAAATGCGTCTCCTATGAGATACAGGGTGTCGAAAGTACGAAAAAAATTAAGATTCAATTTGTTTTCTCCAGAATTCCTTAGGGAAAAAATTTGAAAGTTGGTACACAATCAAGGTTTATCAACGTGCTAATTTAAAGTTAATTTTTCATTTTCGTAATCCATGGCGTAGTTACGATGGTATGTGGTCATATGTTACTTCATATTTCCTTGGGACAAGTGAATGGACAAATGAGCGTTTGACATCAGTACTCATCGATACTCAACCTAAAAGTCATGACATTACATGTATCAAAAAGTGGAGGTTTCTGAGATAATTGAGAGAAACTGAAGATATGTCCTTAGTAGAGACATAATTTCCTATGTTAATAATCACATAATGCTAATTTCTTACAACATATCGGAATATGCGTCAACCTCCTGAACATTTTTCAATGTTGGGAGAATCGGAAACATAATACGGGTGAGTCAGAATGAGACCGATAACTCAATTTTTTCATTCATCATATTATTTGATCGAATGGATGTCGCGGATTCACTGATATGTTACCATACTTTCTTGCATATGATTGTTTTGACAGATCAACTGACAAACAAACACAACCTCAAATTCATAATACTCCACTTAGATAAGAGTTAAGGTCTGAAATTATTTTTGCGAAAAACTAAAGATAAGTACTCTAGATTTGTTGAAGTTTATGGTGCAGTATCATTATCAAAGCCATTTTTGATTGAATTATCTATGAAAATATTATCCAATCAACATGTTTTTGATGAAGAGTAACAATTTTTGTGTATTAATAACTACTTAAATGATAGAAACGGATAGAAACTACATAGAAACAAACAAGACATTCAAAGCAAATGTTCAAATGGACCACCATTTTGTTCAATACACAATTGGCATCTCCGTTTTCTCGAATGTCGCACGCTTTGGAACATTCCTGGTGTATCCTGTATTAACGTACATTCTGCTAAAATTCTTGGAGTTAAATTTTCCACAGATTCTACAGGTGTTTCATACACTAGGTATTTGAGGTATCCCCACAAAAAAAGTCTAGTGAAGTTGAATCCGGAGAACGTGCAGGCCAATGTATGGGACCACGTCTACCTATCCACCGATCATAGAATGTCTGATCAAGAAATTGACGAACGATTCGTTGGAAATGGGCCGGTGCTCCGTCATATTGATACCACATCTTTTGACGAACCAATAGAGGTACGTCTTCAAGTAGCCCAGGTAAAACATGTTCAAGAAACACTCGGTTCTGCCCATTCAAACAGGGAAGAAGAAGATATGGTCCAACGATACGATTTTCGATCATTCCTAACCAAATATTAATGAAAAATTTTGTTGGCAGCCTTTTCGAAACATTCCATTCGGATTTTATTCATCCCATTAATGGCTGTTTCTACTATTGAAATATCCATCTTTTGTGAAACATGCCTCATCCGTGAATAGAACATATCTAGGAAAGTCATTTGCTCATTCATACATCCTCAATCACCATTCACAAAAAAATCTACGAGGGCCATAATCACCAGCATCTAGGGCCATCACCATCTGTAGGTGAAATGGATAGTTGTTCACGTGCTACCCGACTAACTGTTGATTGGGACACTTGTATTCTATACGAAATAGCCCAAGTGCTGGTAGAAGGATCTGCTGCTAATCGTTCAAGAATTTGTACTTCCGTAACATTATATCTTCTTGTTCTTTTCGCCCACAATGGTGTTTACTGAATTTGAAGGACCCCGTTTCCTTCGATCATCGATGCACAGCTATAAAAGTAGTGAAATGTAAATGATGTCTGTTTGGATATCTAAGTTGATATAATTCAGCAGCGGCTCTGGCATTTCCCCCTGTTTTTCCACAAACGAATTGCATATCTATATATTCCTCAAATGAGTAATCTATTTTGAAACGATGTTAACTGACTGAAATGATGACAGATGACTTGACAATAATACAAACTGTTTTGGGTTACTGTCAATTATGTCTGATGTAAGTATCGATGTATCAGTGTGTTTCTACCGGAAACAACGGAAAAAGGCTACGTTTCTTCTTAGTTCCAAATTTCGTGTATGTTTTAAGCGTTGAGCATTGGTGTACTGTACATCCTACCACAAACTAGCATGAAAGGCTCGACTTTGCAACTAGTTATCACGAATCGAAAGAAATCATTCAAGTAGATATTCACAGACACCATTGTCACTTTCTTGAAATTATGACTAGGAGATGAAATGAGTTAAGAGTTACTCCTAACTATCGTCCAATGGCCCCTTCTGTAAAATTTCATGTTTTTAGAAAACATCTGAATTTTCGCATTACATTTTTTTCAGAATAAGTGGAGGTAACAGAACGAATTGTTTCCAATAATTTACTAACTGAAATAGAAATGAATTTGTTTACGAAACATCCCAATGACTTTTGAAAATACATTCAGCCTGATGTCTTTTTCCTGTGAGAATTTCTCTTTTTCCTTGCTAAACGATACATTCCAAGAATGGTTCTCAAATTAGATTTTAATTTCCGTCGGAGGCATGTGTTACTCTGATTTCTACGTTTGTTAATAGTTCGAAGATATTTGAAATATTTCTTATCTATCAGATTTGTTGATAATTCGTATAATCGTATTGTTCATTGATCGTTTACCATTTTCAAGTATTTAACAATGTGAAAGTATTAATTGCACGGACCCTTTGACTACGTGACGACTGTCGTTTCTAATGATTTCAGGAAAACCTCATTAAAATGATAATGATTTATATACTACTCAAATTATTTTCGATTACAGGTCCAGTCTCACACGGTTATTCTTAGGTGAACTTTATTCCTTTGTGAAAAAATGGAAGTTTTCAAAATCGCTTTGGTAAGCATGTTTTTTCGAATATTCATGTATATAAAACTATTCAGAACACTACCCTACATCAGATGAGTATTTTTTTTGTAAACGTGAATATGTTGTAGGGCACTGTTGAAAACTATTTAGAGGAATGCAATTTGTGTATTTTGTAATAAGTATTCATTGCCTTCACCTGCTCAGTTTGTCATCATTTAAGAGCCGTTGGAGATTATTTTCAGAGTGTTAACGATGAAATGTGAAATCTCCGCTATCCGACATTTTGGCACCACCTTCATGAATTCTTAGATTTGCATCCCCATAAATAACATATAAATAACAGATCGCATTCACCATGTTGAAGCCGCCATCTCAAATGAAATTCTCTCGAATTTTGACGAAAAATTTATAATTTCCTTACTCATAAACTTCCGAATACCGAATGTCAAAAATCATTTGCTGTTCTGTAGTCAACACCTTCAATTATTGAATTTTAACATCCTCAATCCGCTTCTCAAAAACACCCGAATATCGATTTTGTAAAGAATGAGACAAAATCTAGGGCCATATGTATTGTTGTGTGTTCCTATACATGCCAAATTTCGAAGTAACCAAATAATTGAAAGTGTGTGAAATGTGTGTAACAGAATTAAATTATCGACGGAAGAAAAAGTAAACAAAATGAAAGCAAATTATCCCCTAATATGTAGCTTTCTATCCAATGTCAATTTTTTGAATGATGTATTGTCGATGATTAATTATGTTTAGTTTATTTTTTTTTTCAATATTGTTTTTTTATCAACTCTATTTCCAAATTATAATGAACACATTTATATATTGCTTCCAACCAATCTGAATTTTGCAAAGATTTTTTCTAACAAAATGAAAATATATTCGAAGATTCTCAGTTTTGATTTGTAACGAACATTCATGAAGAAAAAGGAAACATTCTCAATTGAATATTGAATAGAAATATTTTTCTGTGAATTGGAAAATCCACGATAAAAATGGAGTATTATTTGTGAATATCTAACAATAAACAACTACTCTCCCGGCTAAAGCCACGCTGGACATTGGACTACATCTGATAGATATTGAAAAAGGACCCTAACTAAGAGAAAAAATCTAAAAGTGAAAATTTTAATTTTTATTCAGATAGTTATTTGATTTTCTATTCCAGTCTTAATTAGGAACTCATATAGATGAATGAGGCAAAGAAAAATGTTTTTCAAGAGAGAGTATTCACCAGAAATCATTTGTAACATTGATTGCTTCTAGAAAATGTGTTTGCCATTTCTTCCGGTCTTCTTGATGATCGTGAAATAGATTTTCGTCGACAAAAATGTACTGAAGATGCCTCTCTTGCATCAATGTTACAAATGATTTCTGGTCTCTTGGAAAACATTCTTCTTTGCCTCATTCATCTATATAAGTTCCTAATTGAGACTGGAATAGAAAATCAAATAACAATCTAATAAAAAGGAAAATTTTCATTTTCAGATTTTTATTTTTGAGTTAGGGTCCTTTTTCAATATATTTCAGATGTAGTTTAATGTCCAGCGTGGCTTTAGCCGGGGAAGTAGTTGTTTTCTGTTAGATATTCACAAACATTTTTATCGTCGATTTTTCAATTCACAGAAAAATATTTCTATTCAATATTTAATTGAGAATGTTTTCTTTTTCAACATGAATACCCCACAAGAGATTATCTTGAACGATGAAGATAGTGACTAAAGTTTATATTTCAGTCGCAGATGATTCCATATCTGTTCTTATTAACATTCTGCTCCTATTTTCAAACAAATCAAGAACATTTATCCTTATCCATATATTTAGTTTTATGCAAAAACCCCCGATTGTACCATAAATCTTGTATATTTTTATAACTAATTTTCTTCACTCCATTTTCCTTTATCACGTGATATGTATCACTGCGGAAATTGTATATTTGTGGAGTATTTTCCAATCATTATTATCCACAAGGAAGATGTCGGAAGGCATGACCTGACCGGAAAAAAGTGTTTTTCAATTATTAAAGTTTAATTTTTCACACAAAATTTGATGCCGGTACACCGTATATAGCTTCATTAATGTAATGGTTTGGATATTATTGAATACCTCCAACATATGTTAATGGTTTATAGTATATATAGAAAATCCAATGGATCGAATTGTGTAATTCAATGTTTCTTTGTGATTATCGATATAAAATATCAGCATTATTTCATTGCGTTTAATAACATGTATGTATAATTAAAAATCGCTGTATGAAGAGTAGTTTTAACGAAAACCGATTTTATAGAAATTATTCCATCTAGAGATTCTTACAAATTGATATACATTTAGTATAATTATGGTATGAGCATATGAGCAGTTAACATGTCAACTGAAAAATAATTATGAAATTAAAAAAAAAAACTCAGAGGTGCCTTTAAGAAGATACATGCTTTTTCAGTAATGACAGAATTTGATGTTATACACTCGAATGTCACTCGAGAGTCATTGTAGTCGTGCCATATACTTACATGCGGGTACCTAAAATAGTATATTACCCTACAAGGGCAGAAAGTTTAATTTTCCTGTACTGCGCGACATGATGGCCGAGGCAAAGCCGAGGGCATCATGAAGCGCAGTGAAGGAAATTGTTCCTACCCGTGTGGTGTATACTATTTTTCTTTATAGCTGGTCGAAAATACGTTACAACTTACATTTTTAATTATTTTTTATAAATAATACACGTTCCAAACTAATGTTTCTGGGAATTGTTGAATCGTTTCTGCTTATCCAAACAGGTTCTAATACTGACATAATATCCGTAGATCAGAGAGCTTTTGACAAGTTATTTATAGCATCGTATTTCAAAAATGTTCATACCTAGATATGATAGAGATCAAATGGCATAGTCAAATACTTTTCAAGCATATTATTGCAAAAGCTGATTTATTTTGATATTTGCCTTTTGGAGTATTTCAGTTGAGTTGACGTTGGATTCGAAATTATCCCTTCAATAAAAACGGAGGTTTTTTCGGAATTGTTTTATCTGAAAATCAGGGATATTTGCCATCATTCATTTTCACAACAATGCACAAAAAAATGACGCCTAAATGATCTTTAGAGAGATATAGTAGTGTTCCTTACCATTTTTCTAAAACTTTACGGTGAACAATGAATTTGCATCGATATTGAACATTATTAATACAGATTATACTACCTTCGATGTAGCTCCAGGAATCCCTCCAGTACCGTTTCTCAAATGTAAATGTATCTAAAAATTTCAATTGGGATTTATTTTGGAAAACTATTTTTAACCGAGGAAAAAAAAGGAGAAGGTTCTCTAGTCGACGCGTTTATTTTATTTTTTATAAATGACCACGTATATCTTTTCCTAGAGTAGTTCGATTCCGATGATTTTTTTTTCGTTGGCTAGTGTATACCTTGAAGTTGATCCCATATGAATTAAGAAAAAAAATCACCCTTAAGGGTTGAAAAATAGGGGATATTTATCGAACACCAATTGAATTTTTACCCGTTAACCGATTCTACCCCTCATAACTTTGTACTGGGTTATCCGATTCAGATGATTCTTTTTTATTGAATAGGGTATACTCCATATTCGAATTTGGAAAAGAATTATCTACCTCTAGGGGTAGAAACCTGGGGGGATGATAGAATTTTCCTCTGTAAACCGATTCTGTTGAAACTTGGACACATATAGTTCTGATGACCAGACAACATAATGCATACCTGGAGTCAATTGAGTAGGTAGTTATTAGTGGATTTTAGCCACAAAAAAGTAAAAGTAAAAACTTTTAACAAAAAATCAAACCGGCGAATGAAGAAACTGAAAAGCGGAAAATAAAATAAACCCTCTTAGTCTTAATAATAACTCAGGTCCTGAACTGATGTAACTGATTTTGAGTCGGCGTCAAACAAGCAATCAACGAAGATAATTGAATTTATTGAAAAACATTATCTAAACGCCGCCGTGCATCCTGCTGCCATCATTTTACTCTTTACCTATAGTCCAGTAGGCAGGATTTTTTTTTTCTGCATGAAATTGAAGTAGCGATTTTTTTGCACATGCTAGAAGGGTCGGTCCTCAATATAACTCTAAGTTGGCGCGGTAGGAGGGGGGATGTGGTTTCTCGGACGCGTAAAATACGGGAGATATTTTTTCAGATAATTGATTGTTCTTTCATTAGTCTTAATAATTTTTTCTGTAAAATCATATTTATGCGAGTTTTTGAGTCAAGTGGAACACATGCTTTTCTGCGGATAACTCAAAAATAATTGATCCAACGAGAAAAATAATTATATTAGAATTTGTAGAGAGTAAAATTGTCTACGAATTTTGTCCCAAATTTGTTTTCTATCTAAAATAGTTTTTGCACACTAGATAGCTAAACGAAAATTCTTCAGATACAATGAGACTGAGGTAAGGAACACGAACAGTGGCAAGGTAAACGAGGAGCAGAAAGATGATTTCCGAAGGAATTTGTAGTAGAATGAAAGGTCTTTGGCAGGATAAAAATTGGGCACGATAGCGGGGGCCAGGAGAGGGTTGAAAAAGGCAAAGGTAATGAAAGAATGGAGGATAATTATCAGGGTGAATTCGGGAAAACTGTGGAGTGATTTACAGGGGGAATTTGAGAGGAATCATGTTCAAGAATGACTGGGTGGTTTAAATCCCGAAAGAAGGATATAAATTATTTGGAAACATGTTTTTTAAGATAATGAATGTTATTGCTATGTCTATTTGGACATTTCTTCACATAATCGATGATATTTATTTTAATTTCTTAATGTAATGTACATTGTAATAGGTTAAAATACATTAGTAATTCACATTATCCATTTTATTCTTCCTATTTTCGATGGGCCTGGTTCTAATATTTCATCTAATACTCCTACATAATCCAGTGTTTCGCTCTCACATTCATCTTCTGAAAAGATGTCGTCAGCTCTAATATCATCATCATCATCAATATTTTCTATTAAATACTACATATATTGAAACATTTGAGTCCAGCTTTTCGACAACCACATGAAACCCCGCATTTTCCTTTGCATTTACAAGCAATAAGTTTCCAACCCCATTCTTTAGGTTCTAGGCTCATTCCAAGTCATGCTTGAACTTGATGATGAGTTTGGAGAGTTTGTAATCTGGCTGCGGCGTGCGTTAGTGATAGAGATGATGAATTTACCATAGTATTCGTTGCTGATTTTGCGATTTTTTTGTAGCAAAGAGAGTTCAATGATTTTCCGTTTTTGTGCCTCCATATGAAGCAATTAAAGAACGTTCTCCCGTGTCAATAATAATATTTTCGTTTGGCTATCTACTGTGCGAAAACTATTGTAGATAGAAAAAAAAGTGTCAGTGCCAGTGCACTTTTTCCGAAACGAACCTGCAAGCAAGATTCTCAAGCCATTTTGCGTACAGGAAATATATTTTTAGACTATTTCTTGAATAAAATATTACAAAAATAACAGAAACAAATTCAATTTAGAACAATACAAGGTATTACTATTAGAAACACAATTATTATGAATCGTACTTGAGGTTGTGATCCGATTTTTTTTGTTATCGAACTGGCCTCCAGGCGGGAACTACTCCCTGAGGCTTTTGACAATGATCTTCGAATTTCTTCTCCTCTCATCTTTTTGACAGTATTTCCATGATGTTTGACATCAAGTTGCAAGGAAGATATATAATTGAGCTGGTAGATGCATGGCCCGTTATTTTGATTAACTGCTCTTCTACTCCACTCGTAAAGCTCGTAGAGAATGATTTGATATTTTTTTCGTTCTAATTGTAATCCTGCCGTCCTTGCTGCTCTTGGGTCTACGTGAACATCGTATTTCAACCAACCGGAACATTCTGGTACCACTTTTTTTACGCCAAAATGTTGCTAATGGGATTATTCGTGAAAAAAAATAGTTCTCATTGAGCATCTAGTCTCTTTTCAATGTATTCATCAAAAAGTCTCATCGGGCATTAATCTGGATTTTTCACCAGGCCATCTGGCGTTTCTTTGTCGCATGTATCTAACAGTTCTTTGAATTCGTTATAGCACAATGGTGTAGAGCTCGTCTTTCCCTTCTCCGGAGACTTTTTGTTAGTAGTATTGTTAAGTACTTCTGATGACGTCACATGTAAAGTTGGTAGTGGTGGTTGCAAAAATGTATGAGATCATTATGTCAAGTTAATGTAAGAAAGTCAGTATATATGTCATGTTGTCGTTCCCATTTTTCTAGTCAGAATAAATAGTTTGAATGCAGTTCTGAGTCTTTCATTGTGTGAATGGAATACCGCAACAGGTTATGGGCCCAGAGCTACGGCGGAACTGCATTGGAAAAGTAAAATAGCAAAACAAGTTTGATTGGAATTTTTGTGCTAACACGCAAAAATGGCTAGTACCTCTTCATCATTTGTAGCTATCGACAAATTGACTGGCAGAGACAACTACAGTAAATGGAAATTTGCCATGAAAGCACTATTGGAGTTAGATGATCTCTGGAAGGTGGTAGAAGGTACAGAAACCGATGAAAAGAAAGACCAAAAAGCTCTATCCAAAATAATACTGTCTGTCGACAAAGTTAACTATTCGCACCTGAAATCTGCAGCTACAGCAAAAGAAGCTTGTCAGAATCTAGAAAAGGCTTTCGAGGACTCAGGTCTCACAAAAAAGTTGGTTTGTTAAGAGCCCTGGTAACTACGAAGTTAGAAGACTGTCGCTCAATAGAAGAGTACTGTGATACTATCATTTCTACAGCACATAAATTGAACGAAATGAAATTCAAAGTAGAAGATGAATGGGTAGGAACACTATTGTTAGCTGGTTTGCCAGATGAGTACCGTCCAATGATCATGGGTCTGGAAAGTAGCGGGACCAAGATAAGTGGTGACTCTATCAAAGTGAAGCTACTGCAAGATGTTAAAGCACAAACTGATCCGAAATCAGCAAGTTCTAATACAGCCATGTACATAAAAGCTAGTTATTCGAAAGGTTTTCAGAAAAAGGGACCGAAATGTTACAACTGTGGTAAGATTGGACACTACAAAACAGATTGTAGAAGCAATAAAAGTTATTATGCACAGACTGAAAAATAACAGAAAAAAATACAAGAAAAGTGACACCGCATTTTAGCTTGTTCAACAACTGAAAAAGTGAATAAACCTTGGTTTTAGACTACATTGTGCCTCAACACATTCAACAATGAACAGAGATTGGTTGAATGAAAATGTTATCAATACAGAAGCTAAAATCAAGATTGCAAACAATAGTGATCTGAATATTGTATCGAAAGGAACAGCAACAATAAATGTTGTAGTAGAAGATGAACAAAAGTTGATCCCAGCAAATGAGGTTATGTATGCTCCTGATGCAGCTGTAAACTTACTGTCTATAAGTTAAATTGTGAGAAATGGACACAAGGTAATTTTTGACAACACTGGTGCAAAAATTATTAATTCCAAAACAGTAGCAACAGGATCTGAAACGAATGGAATTTATCAATCAGATACGGAACCTATAGAAAATGAGGTATATCCTTGTGTTGGACAGACCTCAAGCAATCTGTGGCATCGTAGGCTCGGACATGTCAACCGAAAAAGCATGAATTTGTTGGTACACACGTCAACAGGACTTGACAACTTCGGAACCGTGTACTCCCTGTATAGAAGGAAAACATAGTAGATTGCCCTTCAAGCCCAGCAGCAGACAATCAAGTCAACTTTTGAAACTCATCCACAGTGACTTGGCAGGACCGATGGAAACAGCATCACTTGGAGGTAGTAGGTACTTCTTCACACTAATAGATGACTACTCCAGATATGTTTTTATATGTTTTTCGTCAGAAAAGAGCCAAGTTGTAGAAGCGTTCAAAGAATTCAAAAGTGTTATAGAAAATGAGACAGATTGTAAGATTAAAGTTTTTAGAACCAATAATGGGACAGAAAACGTTGATGGAAATTTTAAAAACTTTCTAAAAAACTCAGGCATTAGACATCAGACAACTGTTAGATATAGTCCACAGCAAAATGGTGTAAGCGAGAGAGCCAACAGGACCATAATTGAAAAAGCCCGTAGTATGTTGTCAGACGCTAATTTACAAAAAGAATAGTGGGCTGAAGCAGTTAACGCTGCGGTATATCTGATGAACAGATCTCCCACTAAAGCTATTAAAGATAAGACTCCTTACGAGGTATGGCATAACAATAAGCCCGATTTATCACACCTTAGAGTATTTGGAAGTGAGGTTATGTCACATGTGCCAGACGCACTCAGAAGAAAATGGAATCCTAAATCCCAAAAACTGATTTTTATTGGATATGGAGAAAATACCAAGGGATATAGGTTAATTGATACAAAAAGTAAAAAGATAACTTATAGCAGAGATGTAATATTTTTTGAAGATAGAAATATTGAAAATAACATTGTAGGAAAAGACATAGGAACAACAAAAGAAATTTCAGCAGTGCTACCAATCGAAAATGAAGATGAAGAAGAACAAGACCAAGAAAATGATAGTCTACCTGACGAACAAACAAATAGTAGCTCCGATGATTCAAATCAAGATATGAATGAAGAAAACAATGAAACAATAGAGATTGAAGAGCCAAGAATAACAAGAACAGGAAGAGAAGTTCACAAGCCAAAACATTTTGACGATTATGAAATTTATGCAGCATATGACGTTTTAGAGTCAGAAAAGCTTATAAAAGTGAAGAGTGGCAGAAAGCCATACAAAGCGAACTAATTTTCCACGACAAATTAAAAACTTGGTCAATTACGGACTTACCAGAGGGTAAATCCCCAATTGATACAAGATGGGTATTTCGCACTAAAGAAGATGGCACTAAGAAAGCCCGTTTAGTTGCCAAGGGATTTCAACTACAGGAGGAGAACCCATTAACAACAATGTACGCCCCAGTGACAAGAATGTCAACTGTCAGAACATTGCTAGTTCATGCATTACAACAGAATTGGGACCTTCGACAGTTAGATATCCCAACTGCCTTTTTAAATGGGAAAGTTGAAACCGAAGTGTATATAAAAATACCAGATGGCGTAAATATAGATAAGTCTAAAGTTTTAAAACTTGATACAGCATTATATGGATTGAAAGAAAGTCCACGTTGTTGGAATAACAAATTCAATGAAATAATGACAGACTTACATTTTAGAAGATCAAAATTCGACTTTTGCCTCTATACAAAAGAAAATTGTTGGCTAATTGTATTTGTGGATGATTTGATCATAACAGGAAATAAAATTGAGACAGAAAATGTAGTAAGAGATTTGAAAGAAAGATTTAATGCAAGAGACATGGGTGAAGTAAAAACATTTTTAGGAATGGAGATACTAAAAATAGATAAAACTCTTAAAATCACTCAAAGAACATATATAGAAAAAGTTCTTAAGAATTCAGTATGTCCGAATGTGAGGTGTATCAACACCAATGATTACTGGATTCACAATTGATTTATCTAAAAATGACACCATAGATGTTCCTTACAGAAAGCTAATAGGGTCACTAATGTATTTAGCCTGTACATCTCGACCTAATATAATGTATGCAGTATCATACCTCAGCAGATTCTTAGATAAACCTAATCAAGACCTCTGGACAGCAGGAAAGAGAATACTACGATACTTGAAAAACACCATCGAAACCGGATTATTCTATAAACAAGGCGAAGGGAGCTTAGAAACATTTTCTGACGCAGATTGGGCCGGCAATAAGAGCGATAGAAAAAGCACAAGTGGTTCGATAATTTTATACGCGGGTTTTCTAAAAAACAATCGTGTGTAGCTTTATCTACAGCTGAAGCCGAGTACGTAGCGCGATCTCGATGATAAAAAGTTACGAAAATTTGAAACGCACGAAACACATAGACATTAAAGAACATTTCATAAAGGACCTGATAAGTAAGAAAGTTATAGATGTTGTAAAGAAAAATTTAATAACATTTGTTCTCTTATTAACATTTCAAATGTTGAAAATTAAGTTTGTTATGAAGTTGTTACATATTACAATATTCCTAGTTTTTATATTGTCATTCCAGTTTTGTTTATGCATTTGACGATTAAACAAATTTTTATGTTGGAAAAATATTTGTAAATCGAGGAGGAGTGTTGGTATTATTGTTAAGTACTCCTGATGACGTCACATGTAAAGTTGGTAGTTGTGGTTGCAAAAATGTATGAGATCATTATGTCAAGTTAATGTAAGGAAGTCAGTATATATGTCATGTTGTTGTTCCCATTTTTCTAGTCAGAATAAATAGTTTGAATGCAGTTCTGAGTCTTTCATTGAAGGAATCCGAATTTTGAAGTTCCTATATTTTTGCATTTGTTGCTTCTTATATACTACTTTTCAAAACGGTTAATTTTCCTTCCATAGTCATTGAAGTACTTCTCCATTAGAATTTCGGCGGATGTATTTCAGATGGTCTTTACTGTGCACTATTTATAGTCCTTGCCATCCATTTTCCGGATGTTGTAGACCCAGTCTTTCAGAATATTTGCTGGATATGCATCTGAAGTTTTTGAACTGGGATTTTTACGGCGCAAAACGTAGTAAACTGTCTCTGTATTGTTTGTATTGACTGAGTAGCATTTTGATGTTTTCGGGAATATTATCTGAAGAAAATTCATCAAAACAGCTAATGGTTAACTGAAATTATGTTCACCATTACTGTCAAACTAACACATTTTTCAAATACACACAAAAACTATTTCTTCGAGATAAATGTAATGGTGGATTTATGCAATACCAATTAACATTTATCAAGAAACAATTATCAATTAACAATTAGCAATTAATAAGTAACGAGTATGCACATTCAATTAATAATTAAGAAAGAAAAGTAAGCATGCGCACAAGTCATACAACGCGAGAAATTGCCGAACAAGGTCTATCCAAATATCATCATCAATTTCAATTTTCAAAGTATATTTTTACAAACAAATAAAATTCCAAAAAACGCCGCCACAACCCACAACAAGAACAAACCAGAATATTCAATTTTATAAAAGTTAGGTTAGCTTTCGCCCGGACCAATCCACAGTCATCTGCGTACTACTTGCGCACTAGAAGACAATTTGATTCAATTAAAGTAAGAAGTTAAAAGTTGACCAACTTTCTACTTGTTAATTGATAATTGTTACTTGTCTGCATAAACACGGCCATTGTAAGATGATGGTTCAACTTATAATTGCTAATTATTAATTGATAATTGTTACTTGATAATTGTTAATTGGTGTTGCATAAATCCGCCATAAAATTGTTTTTTGGATGATCTTTTTTTGATGTTGATATAATTTAAGCGAACAGTAAAAAATAGAAAATACAATACTCATAAGAAACCATTTTGTTTACATGTTGAAAATTTTTGACAGGACCCTAGGACAAAATCAAGAAACCTAGGGTTTCTAAAAGACTTTCAACATTTGTTATGATTTTTGAAGAGGGTCAGTTTTGCATATTGAGAAATAACCAATGTACTTTTGAGTAAGACGTTTGTCAAGGCTGATGGTTATTTCTGTAGGTCATCGTTGAAATTCATTTCATTTGTATTTTAAGATATACTGATGTGAATGGAAATGTGAATGGCCAACTCACCTAAGGACGCTAATAATTAAAATTCACAAAAGGACCTCAAAGTCGCAATGCAGGCCAAATATTTTTTTACACACCGATCACTGAGCTATTTAAAATTATTCACCATTACCATCTGGTAGGCTATTTGATTTTTGTTCCATATTCATTGAATGTGAATGTGCGGGCCGAGGTAATGTAAGGGACTAATAGGGGAATCTCGCACACGTTGCCAACTTCAAGAAAACCTCAAAAAGTTCTGCCTCTTGACTTTGGTTGCATAGAAAATCGCCAGTTTGATATGCCAATTGAATTACTTTTGGTCATGAAGCGCTTATATATTTCTAATATCAATTGTGTCATTTATAGAGATTTTGTGTCTGAAAATGTGAACAGTTGGTAGCGCAAAACATATACAACGGAAGTTAAGCTACAAGAGAAAGAAACGGCGTTTTTCTGCGTTAAAGTTCAAATGGCATCGTGACAGATGACAGTCGATAATGCATGAACACAGATTGAGACAGGTACCAATAGTACACAAAATTCCCTATCAATATAACTTTTTATCCACAAAAATATAAAACTTTGGGACTTGAAATAAATGATTCAGCATATTCAGTTTGTGATATTCTAACAACCCTGATGAAAGGAGAGGCAGAAGTTTTTGAAGTTGGCAACTTGTGCGAGACTCCCCTATTAGATTTAAAAGTTTTGGGAACGTTGCAAATTCAATGGGGTATCAACTATTTAATGGGTTGCTCGGAAATCGTATTGACCCTTTGAAAGGCCATATGAATAATACCAACTCAAATAATTCCATATTTAGCTGTAGAATCGATAACAATTATTTGAAAGATTTCACGTCCTTCTAGATTCTCGAGTATTTTTTCTCAACCTTCTACGGGTACTGTAATATTTATCAAAGTCAATCAAATCTATAATAGCAATATATTTAAAACATAATAAAATGGAGAGAATGTCTTTATAATTTGGATAATCTTTTTTTGTAGATATGCATGATGGTCGTAGCCTGCTTCGTTCCAGCCCAAAGCTACCGGCGCCCCTCAGATAGCAATATTTCCAACGAACTCGATGAAACAGAAGAACATCAATCTTTAATACCATCAATTTCATCCTTTCCAGTGGGGTGGATTTCCAAAGCCCCAACGTATTTGTTACAATTCTTCGATTTGAAGCTGCGTTTCATCAAGTTTATTACTTCTCTCTTCACTACGGATAACTTGACTCTAATCAAGAAGTTCCTGAATATCAGGCCTTCGCTTTGGCACATGGCTTTACGATATCAATACCGGCTCCACTACTGGAGGCATCAACTCATTTTTGTCGTATTTGTTTCCTGAAATGAACCCGAAAGAAGACCTGTCTCAGGTCCCTCTCTCAGGGACCGAATCAGATGATTCTTCACCCAGTTTTCATTGGTACGATGATTACAATACGGTAGATGAAAACGAAAATGATGAAACTGAGGAATATGGAGAACAAGTTATGGATTGGCAAAGTTCGATCAATGCGCGAAGTAGTTTCTAGAACTAGTTTAATACTAATGTAATGAATGTAAACTCTTTAGCAAATTCAATATAAATATTTATTCTGATTGTTTCTGTTTCATCTGATCCTATGATCTTTCCCAAGGTATATCTACATAAATTATATTCAATCTGAAATGCTGATTGAAGAAAAGAACACCTGTCTAGTTTTTGGTTGAATAGAGTATGCAAATTAGTGGCTTAAATGGGTTGTATTCGTGATAAAATCGATCAAGTGGTGAGTTGCGTAACTGAAGGTCTCAAGATATTTGGAAATAATGTTTTCTGTATACTCTAATCAAAAATGTCCTTTTTGTCAAGCAAGTTATCTTCCCAGAAAATAATTTCACGTGCCGCATGGTTTCCAGAGTTACGAGGGTATGAGATCCAAATTTAACAGGGGTGTTGGATTCAAGAATTGGAAAACATTTCAATATTTCATACTCTCCCATCACATTTGATTTTTCAGAAGCATTTTATTTTGTATATGCATTGGACCCACTCCAACGAATCTGATGGACATGACTGATGAGTAATAGCTATTTGTATTACTAGGGAGGAAAGTGCCACTTTTTACTCATCCAAGGGAGGAAAAAGGCACTTTACTCCCGTGTAATACCATATGATTTTTCCTCCTACCCATTTATTCAACCTTTTTTTTGGAAATTCATTCACGGCACAAATAACGAATTTATAATGAAGTACACAAGTTTTGTTTATTAAACGAATTTAATCAATATATGCTATATAATTAGGTACACATAGCATTGTTTATCTATATTTTCAACTGACGAAATCAAGAAGGATGAGGTTCTCTAGTCTACGCGTATATTTTTTTTTTGTATGACCACGCGTAACTTTTGTCAGAGTAGTTCGATTCCGACACAAGAATCCTCCCCTGAGGGTAGCAAAAGGAGGACGATATTGATCGTTCACCCTCTGAATTTTGGTTCGTTAACCGATTCGATCAGGCATAACTTTGTACTGGGTTGTCCGATTTGGATCATTCTTTTTTTATAAGATAGTGTATACCTCATAGTTGATCATTTTGGAATGGAATAATCCACCCCTATGGGTAGAAAATAGGGGTTGATTGATTTTTCACTTGTGAACATTGGCACATTGCTATTGTCATTAGTTTTGTTCTCCTACAACCGTCACAATAATCACATTCTATGAAAGGAAGGAATTATATACAAAGTGCTGGAATAAACTTACCAGAACTATCAAAAATAATTTATATCATATAACAATAAATAATTAGAGTAGATAATAATTGATTATTTGAATAGATATAAAAGGGATGTTAATAAAATTTAATGGGGAATATTTCGCCACATTGAAATTATAACAAAATAAAAAAAAAATAAAGTCAAATAACCCTCTTAGTCTTAATAACTAAGCTCCTAAACTAACGGAGTAACTAATGTTAAGTCGATGCCAAACAAACAATCAACGAAGATCATTAAATTACTTTAAAAAAAATTATCAAAATGTCACCGCGCATCTCGATGCCATCATTTTACGCTTTACCTAACTCATTTGCTTGTTTGTTTGGCGCCGACTCGAAATTCGTCACATACATTAGTTAAGGAGCTTACTTATTATGACTAAAAAGGTTTATTTTATTTTTTGCTTTTCAGTTCCCTTTCTCGTCGTTTTAATTTTTTGTTAAAAAGTCTTTAGAATTGTTTATATTAATATTGAATGTGCAGTTCAACTATTGAATGTGCATTTTATATGAATACTATTGAAAGAAGATAGTGTTTGAATAGAAGCCTCAGTATTTGAAGTATTTATGAAAGATATGCCAGTAAAACATTTTCTGAATATTTATTTATCTTGTTCCCTTCAGCCCATTGCTAATATTGCGTATATTGATTTTTAAACTTGTCTTTATATTTTTGTGGTAATAAGGTTAATGACGCTATGTTGTCTTATTCTTTAATAATAGGTGGCGTATTTGGAAATTCAAAATCACTTGAATCGCTTCCTATTTTTCAAATATTCAATTAAGTTTAATAGACTTGCACTCTGAAAGTCAATCGCAGTGTTTACTGTCAGAGAGCCACAGCATACTATGATAGTTTTATTCTTAAGTCAAAAAACGTATCTAAGAATCTTGAATTTAAAATCGCCGTTTTTTTTATTGGTGCCCCTTTTTACCCATTTAAAGCACGCCTCAGCGTGTTTAAATCGAACTTTAAAAAACGCGCGTTTTTTAAAGGTTACCATGACAACATCAACAAATCGAGGAACGTGAAGTCTAAATGACAAATTTTTGATTATTGATCTGACAGGAGTACCTTGTAACGTCAAATAACATATTACTCACAATTCGTTCATTTATATGTGCTCGTCTATCCATTTGATGAACTCTTCATATTCTTTTTTATATATATCACTGGGCTCGTCGTGAGAATCAGAATCCAGGGAATGTGTGTCTGGAAGATCTTGTGATTTGAAAGTATTGACTTTTTACAATTAGTGGTTTTGGAAATGTCAAACCCGTCATAGGTACTCAACAAGGAAAGAAACCTGTCATATAATATATTATTCCTCCTACCCCTATAGAAAGTGCCCACTTCCCTCTCTCACATCAGGAAGGAAACTCATACTTCTTCCGCTAGGAAGAAAAGTACTTTCCTCCTTAGGGAGCAAAAGTAGGAAAAGTACTTTTCCTCCCCCTCTTTTTAAGTGTTGTGAATGATGAAACTTGTGAATCTATTATATTCAAATTGTTTCCGTAATTTCTAGAACATCTTGTATATCCTGTATTCTGGTGAAAATTAAACATGAATATTACTCCAAAGATAGGTTTTTAAATAAAAATTTCAACTTCAGGATTCTTAGATACGTTTTTTGAGTTAAGAATAAGAAAATCATAGTATGCTGTGGCTCACTGACAGTAAACTAGTATATTAAAGTATAAGTGGATAAAAAGGGCTTTAAAACACGCGCGATTTTTCGAGCACGACGGCGCAGCCGGAGTGCTCGAAATAGAGCAAGTGTTTTTAAGACCAGTTATCCACGAATACTTTACGTTATTTTTTTTTATTGGTGCCCCTTTTTACCCATTTAAAGTTAACGCTTTACAGGGTGATTCAAAAGTACTTTGACAAACTTCAGGAGGTGATTCCTCACAATATTCTGATATGAATTGTCCAAATAAATATATGTCCGGAAACGCTTCATTTCCAACATACAGGGTGTTGAAGTTTTATTTTTATTTTAGTTATTTTTTAAATAACTTTCCAAATACTGACCTTAATTAAACGAAAATTGGTATTGGGAGGTTTTTTGAGGTGGCGAATTCGAACCCGATGTTATCATTGCTCTTACTCGTAGGGGACGCGACCTACACGTCTTTTTCTTTTTTGAAGATTCATTACTTTTTTGAACGTACTTCTAGCACATTTTTCAGTAAAAAAATCGATTCCCCTATCATAAAAAAGCTACCCTTGTAACAAGTCGCTATAAGCAACCGTTTTCTAGATATGTGGACTTGAAAATTTCAAGTCGATTATTTGATAATCGATGCGTGTTGAAGTTATTACCATTATTTTGCATTTTTCACAATAATGCTTAGGATATGAATGTGACGTTTAAGTAAGTAGTTTTGGTAATAGCATATTATGTGACAGTTAAACGTGTTGTTGTTTTGTTGAAGTTTCTGTGAGTTCCAAAACACTAATTTTGAAAAAATGGATTATTCAAACAATAATGCTCATTTAGCCGATATGCATTTCGTTTATGGCCTTGCGGATGGCAATGCGCGCGAAGCAAGACGTATTTACCAGGAGCGATTTCCTAATCGAGTATTGCCTTCAGCTCCAACATTTACCAGTCTCCACCGTCGTTTGGCAGAAACAGGTAGCTTTAAGAGGGCAGCTGATATTATTGGAAGACCACGAGCAGTCCGAACCCCAGAATTGGAATAAGCTGTTTTGAACGCTCTCGAGGAGAATCCAGAAACAAGTACAAGAATAATTGCTTAAGCTCTCAATTCTACTCAGTCCACAGTTTGGAGAATTTTCCACGATCAACAATTTTATCCATACCACATTCAAAGGGCACACGCTCTTTCGCCATGAGACTTTCTCCAACGCAATACTATGTGTCAGTGGTTTTTGAGAAAATTGGCTGGAAATCCTCAATTTTTAAGATATGTACTCTTCACGGACGAGGAAAACTTCTCCCGAAATGCTATCACAAACTTTCATAACAACCATGTTTGGGCTCTGGAAAATCCGCACGCAGTTACTGAAATACATTACCAGTATCAATTTTCTGTAAATGTATGGGCGGCAATAATTGATAATTACTTAATAGGTCCTTTCTTTCTTCCGTTCCGACTGAATGGAAAAACTCACAGAGACTTTTTAGAAAATGAATTGCCGGGACTACTTCAGAATGTACCATTAGAAATTTGTTTCCGCATGTGATTTATGCATGATGGGGCTCCGGCCCATTTTAGCGTTGTAGCCAGGGAATTTCTTAACACTATCTATACAAATCGATGGATCGGTAGGGGTGTAGAAGAACCTAAGACTGAATGCCTGTATCTTCGCTGAAGGTGGACACTTTGAACAATTCATTTGAATACAATTCAGTTTCTTTTATTTTATTCTACATATTCAGAATTTCTTGGAAAAATTGTTGATATTTCTTGCAAATTTTATTGAAACAAATACAGATTTTGAACCCTTGATACAAAAATAACTATTTCAAACGAGTAAAAATAAATAGAATAGGTGGCGCCCCCTACAAAAAACCAAAACTACTTACTCGAACGTCAAATTTATTTCCTAAGCATTCTTGTGAAGAATGCAAAATAATGGTAATAACTTCAACACGCATCGATTATCATATAATCGACATGAAATTTTAAAGTTCAAATATCTAGAAAACGGTTGCTTATAGCGACTTGTAAAAGGGTAGCTTTTCTACGTAGAAATGATTGAGGAATTGATTTTTCTACCAAAAAATATGCTAGAAGTACGCACAAAAAAGTTATGAATCTTCAAAAAAGAAAAAGACATTTAGGTGGCGCTCCCTACGAGTAAGAGCAATAATAACATCAGGTTCGAGTTCGACACCTCAAAACACCTCACAAATTTTCGTTTGATCAAGGTCAGTATTTCGAAAGTTATTGGAAAAAAACGAAAATAAAAATAAAACTTCAACACCCTGTATCTTGGAAACGAAGCGTTTCCGGACATATATTTATTTGGACAATTCAGAATATTGTGAGGAATCACCTCCTGAAGTTTGCCAAAGTACTTTTGAATCACCCTGTATATCTCGAGGAATATCCATCTTAACGATTTGGTTTACAGATTTTTTTTTGTAGGAAATTAGATTTCATTTTTTCTATAAATCAATTCATTTATGAAGTAACGTCAATAAAATAAGAATTTTCTACAAAAATCAGATTTAGAGACCCGTACAATCTTATAGGTTCAGAATACCACTATGTCGCTACGTCGCAATAGGCACTTTTGTAAAGCATGTAATCCTGAGTCAATCGCGCTTCGTACTTTAGTACGATATGATAGCATAAAATGCCGCTAAGTTATAGATATTTGAAAAAAAAACAACAAAGTTCCACGCTCTGGGAAAGTACTTGTTATGTTAAGAGCTAAATTTCAGAGTTTTTTTTTGACATTTCCAACAAAATTTTTGGTTGGGAGCAAGAAACACAAAAACTTGTCGTAAAAAAAACCCTAATATATATTATATATATATATATATATATATATTATATATATATATTTATATATATATATATATATATATATATATATATATATATATATATATATGGGATATAACGAAATATAGTCGTTTGACTATTAGAGTTTATCTCAATCGACAAACAGATCATCATTGTATTTTAACATTTTTCGAAATCAAAGTTAAACTATATAAATGAATATTAATTTTTGTTTTTCCAAGTGATATTGAGATTGAAACCCAAGTAGGTACCGTCTATATTCTATAGGTTATAGTTCAGTACAAATTATTTTTTTCAATCCAAAAATAGAATTTGAAATAATAATAAAATCACTTTGAAAACTTACATTCGCTAACCTAGAAAGCACATGCCATGTGGTCCTGTTCAAATAATGACAGACAATGCAAAGCCCCGCCTCCTACAAGTTGATAGCCAAATTTGAAGAAACATTATGCCTGAGTGGGAACTGTATTAGCATAAGGCTTATTGCATGCTTGGTCAATTAATATTAATGGTTCAATGCAATCTGTTCCCAAATGGGAACGATATGCAAAACAGGGTTAAGCTACGAGTTCAGAACTATTTGGAGAGTGTGATGGTACCATTTACCCAATTGACACCCTCACATCCGCAGAGTGATTATTATTAGTGTTTTCCTTGGATCTATGTCGTCATGTTCTAGCTAGCAGAGCTCCGACTTTCCGTTCTGACCAGAAAACTAATGACCAGAACTACTAATTTGCTTCATAATTGAATTCAGCATCGAGTACCTATAGCTTTCAACCAAATATAAACTCAGGAATTGAGAGGCCGTAAAGGCATTGTTACTGTGGACGAAATGATCCCCAATTTCAAGCTACTTTGAAAGTATATTCGTCTCAATGAAAATAAACGTTATAAGAATGGGATGTTGGTTTTAACAACTCATTTTGTCTTTTAATAAATGTATCTTATCATATGTCAGTGGTGTATTTAGATAATATCAAGAAATATGATGTGAAAACTTCTTCAAGTAAACTTCCAAATACCAAACTTTAATGAAGATTTGTTCAATGAACTGAACAATTTTTGGATATTAGACTGGCGCCAACTTAACATTGGAAGAATTCTCGAGAACTGTGTAAATAAAAAGTGTATTTCATAATTGGAAAATGAAATACTACAATTTTAGATTACACTAAAAATGTCATCTATGATTATGAATTGTTTTATTGAAAAATAAAAATTCACTTTATCCCATAAAATATGCCAGTGCGGTACCATACATTGTTCTGCAGTCAAGTTACAATCATAAACAGTGAAGAGGATGCCCCCAAGAAGACAGTCGAGAGTGCAAACAACTACTTCTACACAAAATGAGCAATTACAATTAATAATAATTTTTTGAACTATCAGGGATACGACATCTTCCTCATTTGGAAAACTCCTAGTATGTACTTGTACTTCAACTGATGAAACTTTCAACTCTCTTGCACCCAATTCATTATATAAAGAGCTAATTAGTATTGAAAATCCCTGGAAAATTTCGAGAGCCCGCCATATGACTTCAGCCCACGTGCGCTATTGAAACAACATGCATCCAATATCAACTTCTTCCGAACTGTTTCGTGGAGTATCAAAATCCTCAGTTTATCTACATAGTTCCGCATGTCTATTTCTTTGGTTCTTGGTGATCCGAACACCAGGTTACAGGGTTATTAAAGTTTCCTTTCAAAGAAGCTGCTCTGTATGCCATCAGAAATAGTGAAAGGTGTATGTGCCAATCCTTTTGATGTTTTGTCACAACCTCAGAAAGATGTTCCACCACACTTCGGTTTAATCTCTCAACCATATCATCCGACTGAGGGCGGAGCGCAACACTTAGTCTTGCTGATACCCATCACTCACTTTTTTTATCAACTCCGACTCAAAATAACTTTCTTGGTCGGAATATAGTTCTATCATCTGAAGAACATGTTGTCCACAAATTACCTTGCTATTATGAATGCTTTCTGCTCTGGAATTCCATGGCCTTCTACCGATTTGCTGAAATAGTTCATGGCAAAAAAAGATGTATTTGTTGCCATCGTCCGACAAAAAAAGGTACAGCTGCATCAATGACAATGCGTTCGAATGACGCACCTATGTTGTATCTTTTCATTTCACCCTTGGACTTTGTTCTGGTACCTTCATTAGCGTCGCACGCTAGACATTTTCTGCACTATCTTTCTAGATCGTCTTGTCATTGAACACACTAGAATCTCTGCCTGATCTTGTCCAAGATCTCATTGACTCCCAGATGTCCTCCTAATTTTCCTTCATGCATTTTCTTCAAGACTTCACCTATCGTCTTCCTGGGCAAAACCAAATGGGAAATTGACAACCTCCCATCAGCTGAGTCCCATACCCGTTTGAGTAGTCTATTTATTACAACCAAAGAATCTCATTGTGCTCACATGGCCTTGGAGATGGGATTCCTGTCCGAAATATCTCTCCAGTTGCCAGTTTCATTCTCTTTCTGATGTAGGAGGTCCCCAGTGTTTGGATCGGTTTCTTGGTCCTGTCTCATGTGTGTGGTAGTCTATTCGTCTTCAGTGAATAGTCTCGTTCGTCTTATATCGGCGTTTTCTTCATGGCATTCAATACGCTGCCAATGCTAACAGGCTCCTAGCCACGGTTCCCCGTTAAGGCATCTGCATTTCTATGTCCTGGGCGATGTTTGATTTTGAAATGGTACTGGTTCAGCTTTTCTCTCTATCTAGCTATTTCTACTCCTGGATTTTTCATTTCCAGTAGCCACTTCTGGGCCGCGTGGTAGGTCTTGTCGAAAACTACATATAAGTAATTGTGGAAGACCTGACGATCGCTGAAAAATCCTTCCTATTTCTTGGTCGTCTTGCATCTCTGATAACACAGCTGCAAGTCCGGTATTGCTCGCATCTGTGACCAGTATGAACACCCTTTCCTGCTGTGTGTATGCCAAGATTGTACTCGAATAAAACGCTGGCTTCAACTTTCAGAAAGCTATATCACTTTCGATAGACCAGTGGAAGTCAACCTGATCTTCTGTCAACTTCTGTAGTGGAGCTGCGATATCTGTAATTCCTTCCACAAAGCGGCGGTAATAGTACACAGGCCTAGAAAGTTTCTCAACTCGGTTTTATTTTTTGAACTCTTTCAGTCTCAAATAGCCAGGTTGGCTAGATGTTTCTCGGAATTCCTTTCCATAACCATGACAGGATCCGGTATAATAGTAACTTTTTTCAATAGTCAAGTTATGGTTTTTGTGTTTGCCCACTTGCCAGTATCCGCTTTTCGAGTCCAGCGCTGCAAACCATTGTGAGCCTGCTAATGTGGTCAGTGTTGTCGATTCTGGGTAATGGGTAGCTGTTCTTCTTCGTGACGTCACAAGGTTTCCTATAATTCACACAAAATCTTGTAGATCTATTAATTTTTTAAACCAATACTACCGGAGCGGACCATACGCCATTTTTGGTTATTTTCCCGACAAGGTTTTTCACCTACTTTTGTTAAGCAAATAGTAATCTTCTTGGTTGTTGTCGAATTGGATGGGCTCGCTTACTCCCATGGTATCTCTCTTCCGGACTGTTATTCCATCAGGTAATACATTAGCAATTCTGACAGGGATGTTTTGTTTTGTCCCAAAGAGAGCTCGTGCAAGTAATAATTTGCTGGGGGATTCTTCACATGTATGAACTATTCTTGAATTCTTCTTCGCCAAATCTCATGGTTTTCTGCTCACTATCGAAAGAAAATTTATAGTTACTTGAAATCCGTTCCAAGAATGAAATCGTCTCCTATGTCTGCCACAAAAACTCTTTCCGTTATTCGTAGCCTTCCGATGTCAGCTTTCCGTCGGATCGGTGCATCCTTTCCAGTGACCGTTCGTAGAACGAAATTGGACGTTAATGGTCAAACACTGTCTGATCCTAGGCTACCGCTGCGGACCAGGAGAACTACCGCAGCTTCAAACTGTTTATGATATGAAGACCATGGTGACTGTCCATCAGATGTCGGTTGTTCGATATGGCAACTTTGTCGAGGTGGTCTTGGATCTTCAGTTAGGCAACTTTCCTTTTCAGTTCTTCCAAGTGCTATTTTTTTTTAAAACACAATACCTATAAAAATAAAGGAAAAAAATGTTCTGAATACATAGAGATATTCATTACGAACCAAAACCCCGATAATCACCAAACAAAACATACCCCGAAGGTTCAAGAATCCACATAATACACACACACACACACACACACACACACACACACACATATATATATATATATATATATATATATATATATATATATATATATATATATATATATATAAATATATATTGCCGGATTACACTACAATGAAATCGCCACACCCCGATTGTCTGAATGATTTAGATTATTTTGTGTAAATCCTAAATAATATAACTTTTGACAGGTCGAAAATAATGTCTGCTTTTATATGAAATGCCTTGCAATCACGCTCTTGTAATGAAAAAAATATTACCCTTCTAGAATAGCTTTTAAGATGCAATGAAATAATAATTTTCATCAAATATAGCTGACCCGACATTTGTCCTGTCCAAATTTCTATATTCCCTAATGTTTTTTCCTGAAAACTCTTGTCCGCGTGGACAATTTGTTTTCCTATGTTTTTCTTAATGTTGTTTCATCTGGGTTATGCCTTTGACTCTGTCCGCTTCCCATCATCCCGTTTTCCTTTTATTCCGTTTTTATGTTATCCCGTAACCGAGTTATCCTGTGTTCCCGTTACCCCTTATTCCGTTATCCCGTTTTCCCTTTACCCATTTTCCAGTTATCCCATTTTTGGTTATCCTGTTTTTCCCTCATCATGTTTTTCCGTTATTTCGTTTTCCCGTTTTCCTGTTATTCTGTTTTCCCGTTATCTCGTCATCCTGTTTTCCGTTATCCCGTTATCCCAAGAAAAATGAGCCAAATCGGTCCAGCCGTTCTCAAGTTATGAGCTTACTAACACAAACAGACATTCGTTTTCATCATATATTATATATTCCTGAAAAGTTTTCCAGGACAAAAAAAATTCCCTGAAAACCCTATTCGGAGTATTACGAACATTCAAATAAGCAATTAGCCAAATCGGTCCAGCAGTTATTTTATAAAATAAAATAAAATATTTACTCCGACCGAGATTCGTTCCTGTGACCTTCTGCTTGGTAGGTTACATTGTAACCGCTGAGCTCATTCTCCGTTTGGTGACAAATGACTCGATAGTCTTTTTCTTTGTGAAATTTCTTATATACTCAAATTTTACAATTTCCGGGCAACTTTCCTCTAATTTTTCAACCATCCCCGGGCTATTACAAACATGTAAGAAATATTGCCCAATCGGTACAGCTGTTTTCACGTTTTGCGCATACAAAGAATCGAGATTCATTTTTAACCGACGAAACCAAAAAGGAGAAGGTTCTCTAGTCGACCCGTAATTTTTTTTTTCCATAATTTTTTTTATGTATGATCACGCATAACTTTTTACTGAGGCGTCCGATTCCGAGAATTCTTTTTTCAGTGGATAAGGTGTACTTCGAAGGTGGTTCCATTTTTTTATGTTCTGGTTCCCACGAAAAGGGATATCCTGTAATGTTCAGAGAACATCGTGGGAACCAAGGGAAAGAAGGTAGGAGTTGGTGTTCTTCTTAAATTTCTGGAGGTTGTATGCCTCGGGGAACACCTCCCTAGGCAATGAGTTCCAAAGCCTCGCTGTTCGTTGGATGAACGAGTCTTTGGAAAGTGATGTTCTGCAGGTCTCCAAAGTGACCACGAAGGGGTGTGATGACTGAACTTGACGGGTTAATCTCGAAGAGACTGCCAAAGCAGGAACGATTGTTGATATTTCAGAAGAGCATCGCCCATGAAAATATCTATAAAATAGAGACAAATCGCCAACTTTTCTACGGTGTTCCAGACAAGTGAGCGAGTTTGTAAGCGAGACATCACCGACGAGACGAATTGCCCTTTTTTGGACAGAATCCAATAGCCTCAGGATATGTTTAGGTGCCGCGCTCCAAATATGGGAACAGTATTCCAGGACAGGTCGGATCTGTGCCTTATAGATCATAAGCAGCTGAGTGGGGGTGAAATAGCTCTTGGCACGATAGTAATACCAAGCATCGATATGTATGACTTCAGTGGTATGGTTACTCCTGACAAAGTTATGTTAGACACAGTGAGATCGGCTTTTCTAGAGAAAAGACATGCTTGTGTTTTGTTTGCATTGAATTCTACCAAGTTATTAGATCCCCACTCGAGAATTGTTGCTAAGTCCATATTTATATTATTAACATTTCTTCCTCGTTCATTTCTGATTTCACGGGCTGATATAGGGGCCCTGGAAGAGAAAGCGGTATGGAGGGTACTATCATGGGCAAAGCTGTGTACTGGACATGAAGTTGCTTTCAACAGGTCGTTGATGTGAAGTAGAAATAGTGTTGGTGCGAGAATAGATCCTTGCGGAACACCAGCTTTTGTGAGTAGAGTGTCAGATGAAACTCCATCGACCACTACATGGAGAGACCTGTTTGAGAGAAAACTAGCAAGCAGAGAACACAGCTGAGGGGGCAAGCCATAAGACGGAAGCTTGGCGAGGAGTCCCTGGTGCCAAACTCGATCGAACGCCTTGGAGATATCTAATGCCACAGCTAAAGTTTCTCCATACTTTTCAATAGATAGCTGCCATATATGTGAGACGTAAGCGAGCAGGTCACCAGTTGATCTCTGATGGCGGAAGCCATATTGCCTATCGTTGACAATTCCTGAGTCTTCCAGATATTTCATGAGCTCGATGTTGATGGCTTTTTCCATGACCTTTGAAATAATAGATGGCAGTGCGATAGGTCTGTAGTTGCTAGGTAGGGCCTTTTGCCTTTTTAGGGACTGGCTGTACTCTTGCAATTTTCCAATTGGACGGAAATACCCCCAAATTGTAAGAGTGGTTGAACAACTTGCAAAGAACAGGTCTTAGTTCGGGGGCACATTTCTTGAGAACAATCGGCGGGATTCCGTCAGATCCACAGGCTTCGTTGGTGTTGAGACCCAGCAAAATCTTTCTGATAGTACGTTGGCGAAAGGTGATCTCGGGCATGTGACTGTCAATAGGTGTAATGTTCGGGGGTTGTTTTCCCGATGAATCCAGAGTGGAATTTCCAGTAAATAGGTGCGCAAAGATATTGGCTTTTTCCTGGGCAGTCGTTGCTAGTGTTCCATCTTCTTTGGTTAGAGGAGGAAATGAGCTGGAAGTGAAGTTTCTTCCCACAGCTTTGGCGAAAGACCAAAATGAACGGGATCCGTTAGGACATTCAGCAAGTTTTGATCTTATTTTGGCATTGTGGGCATCTTTTGAGCATTCTATTGTCTCTTTGCATATGCCTCTAGCCTCGACATATGCTGCTCTGGTCTCAGGGCCCGGATTTTTTAGCCATCGATGGTATGCTGCCTGTTTGGAAGCCACAGCTCTAGAGCAGTTTCTGTTAAACCAGGTCTTATCGGATGATGTTCTTCTTTCGGTATTCGTTATGTAAGTTTGCATCCCCAACATGATGATTTCAGAAATTGTCTCAGCATATCGTGTTGCATCTACTGAAGAGAAACAAACTCTCTTCCATGGAAACGCTGAGAAAAACATACGAAGACCTTCCCAGTCGGCCGAATTGTAATGCCACATGAGATGGGGTGGTATTGTGCAGCTCGAAGAAACAATCAACGATCATCATTAAATTACTTCAAAAAAATTATCAGTATGTCACCGCGCAACTCGATGCCATCATTTTACTCCCTACCTAATTTATTTGCTTGTTTGTTTGGCGCCGACTCAAAATTAGTTACTTACATTAGTTTAGGAGCTCAGTTACTGAGACTAAGAAGGTTTATTTTATTTTTTACTTTTCAGTTCCGTATTTCGTCGGTTTAATTTTTTGTTAAAAAGTTTTTTTATTATATAAATTAAAGAATATTTAAGAAATAGAAAAGGAATATAACATGTTTTATCCTTGTGGGATTTTTCATCGATATTTCCCATAACAATCGACTATTACAAGCATGAACAATTACTACCGTATATTTCAACATAGTGCGTAACATATTCAATTTCGATACCATTATAACAATACCCTGACGAGCATGCTAATTTCGGCAGCAAGTCATAACACATACCAGGTACCGACACCGTAATAAACCCCATTACGATACATTTCGCAAAAAGTAGACTACTTTTCAAGGTGGAAGACAGAGCGTGAAACAATCCAGAATGAAAGTGAATCGATTATCGATGCCGATCACGAGGATGCTATTAATTTTTCCTATTGCTACTTTTGTTGCCCCTTGAAGTTTCGTTATCGATTGATTATAGATTACTTGTGATGAATATTTATTGTTTTCTCTACTGTATATCGAACGGATTGAGGTAAATGACTGAAACATCAAATGACATTGGTCGTTGAAATACAAATATACAATTGCTTAATCTGCGATTGACCTCATCTGAACAAGCATCGTAACAGTTGGTGTTGAAAAAGTCACATAATTGTTTAGGTTCATCAAAATGTGGGAAACGCTTGCGAGCTATTTGATACAGATGGCGATAGTATATACGAGAATAGTAGTCCATACTCAAAGTGGAGGATCAAGTTTTTTTTTTGGGGATGATTAACACAAAGACTTCTCCACAATAGATAGAGTATGTTTAATATTAAAGTATAGGGTCTATGAGTTTCTGAAGATCTAGTCACCAAAAACTGTAAGAAAAATGTCAAAGTTGCCTTCAAAACAACGAAAAACATAAATAGACATCTTGTCAATAGTAAAGATAAAATTGATGAACTTTATAGAAGTGGTATTTACAAACTAAACTGCGAAGATTGTACAGCGACATACATCGGTAGGACTTGTAGAACTTTGGTAGTTCGAATAACCGAACACCTTAATGAAAACTAAAATTCGGCCTTTGGTCATCATCTCAGATTTAATAAACATAATTTCAACCGGAATAGAAATTCAAAAATTCTACATGAAGTTAGATACAAGAACAACACTAAGTAAGATTTCATTGAAGACCTTCAGATCAACAAAGAATTGAAAAACAATGACCTTTGTCTGAACTAACAAGTGAATTTAAACAGATCTTTCATTCCACTTCACAGACGTCTGCAATAAATAAATGAAATACTTTCAATTTCATTCATTCAAACTCCCATTTCTCTATGATGATTCACTTCAGAAACACTCTAGTATTTTGTTCCTAGCCAACTTCCACTCTGAGAACACTTTTTTCGCTCTAGTTTCACTCTACTTCACTCCAAAAGAATAGAACGCCATCTGCGTTTGTGACTCTCTGGCTTATCCGTTTCTAAGGTTCTAAGCCATGTGTCACTCTTGTCAATGTCAACATCCATTTCCTCTCCACTTCAACATTGACTTCCATGAAACCATGTGGAATAAAATTTAAAATAATGAATAACACCAACTTATAACACATGAGTGTTATTTAAAGAAATGTTTTAACATGTTTTATCTACTTAATGTTCTCACTTGTTTTATATAAACTGGACACAGTTTCAATGGACTTCCTGTGAAACCTGATAATAATAATAATTTATTGCATTAATATATATATATATATATATCTATATATATATATATATATATATATATATATATATATATATATATATATATATATATATATATATATATATATATATATATATATATATATATATATATATACTTCAGCGGATTTTCTTGGGGTTTCTGGTTCTGGGAATAAGAATTCAGTGATTCATAATTGAATTTTTAATGAATTTTTAATACTTTTTTTGGGGCTCAAAACCCACACAATCCAAATATATATATATATATATATATATATATATATATATATATATATATATATATATATATATAATATATATATATATATGCATATATATATATATATTTATATATAACAAGTGAGTTACATTTAGTTTAATTGTTACTGTGTACCTAATATAATTTCGTTGAAGGATATACCTGAGTTTTTTATTGCAATAAACAGAAACCCAAAGAAACCATGGACGGTTGTATATGGGTATTTATACTACAATAATGATAGATTTTTGGTGTTTGATGAAACAGTACCTAACACGTGAAATTTGACAACATGTAGAACGGTAGTTTCTTTTCAGATAGAGAATCCTAGTGCCATATCACATAAAAATTTAAGAATTTAAGAATTGCGGTAGATTTACAATTATTCTTAATATATATAAATCCAGTGTCCTGATGTTTGTTCCCAGTGAACTCTTCACCAAGTCAACCGATTTCGATGAAAATTGGCATATATGTGTAATTTTTTCCAACTTGAGAGATAGGCTATTTTTCATCCCCCTAAATGTTAAGGGTAGTCAACCCCTTGATTTTCTTTAATTTTTTTGGTAATTTTTTTTTTATTTCTTTATGATACAGCATTCAAAAATACATACAACCCCAAATTTTCACCCTTCTACTATCAACCCCTATTTTTCCATTGCGATTTTTATGTTTTTTTATTTTATCCACAGATCCGCAATAGGGTTGCAAGATGGCAATCGAATATAATAATTGTAATACGATAAATTACGGGATAAAGTACGGGATAACGGGAATAACGGGATAACGAAAAAACGAGAAAACAGGATGACTGAATAAGGGAATAACGGGAAAACGGAATAGCGGGATAAATAAAAAACGGGATAATAGGAAAACGGGATAACGGGGATAACGAAAAAACGGGATGACAGGATAAGGGGATAAGGGGAAAACGAGATAACGGGATAATGAAAAAATGGGATAACAGGAAAACGAGATAACGGGTATAACGGGATAACGAAAACGGGAACGATAAGGAAAGGATAACAGGAAAACGGGATATCGGGACAACAGGAAGCGGAATGAGTCAAAAGCATAGTCTAGATGGAACAACATAAAACATAGAAAAAAAAGAAATTCTACGCGGACGAGAGTTTTCGGGAAAAACATTTTAGGGCACATAGAAATTTGGACAGGAAACGTCTGTCGGGTTTTAGTTTTAGTTTATAACAAAAACCTTAGCCACAGCAAGGCGTGGTCGGGACTGCTAGTAGTATATAAATATGAATAATATAAGAATGTGCAAAATATAATATATAAGTATGTAAAATTATAAAAATGTAGGAAAGCAAAATGTAAGGAGTTTGAGAGAAAAAAAGATGAACAAGAAAAAGTTTGAATGAGGGCAACTTCAACCGAGGGGAACAGATTCAATTGTTTTGTGTATTTCTTTTCGATCGGATTGGTGTATGTACGATTTAATGTATTTTTTGAACATTTTGAGACTATTTATATTCAGAAGATGATTTTTATAAGTTTCGTGGAGTTTGTTCAAGATTACCGAAGAAAGGTATGTATAAATTTTTTTCGCATTTGTTTTATTAATGAGTAAGTTACCTCAAAATCATTCAAATTATCAAAATATTTCTTATAAAATTCATCTAGGTATTACTTAATTGCAGATGACTAGTATCTAGTCAAAAGCGCTCTACTACAATTTTCAAAATAAAAATAATTTTTCATGAAATACAAAATTCTTTCACTCCTGTCTATCTGATAGAAACACGAAACAGGTGGTGATTCTGTTGTTTTTACACGATTGATATTCAGAACTACCCATAAAAAGCCCTAATAGTATTCATAAACGCTGAAATATAGTATAAAATTGTTTTTCTATCGTTTGATATATTTTTGTATATATTTAATATTGTACTATATTTAGATTATTATTATTTACTCAGAATTTTATCCTCTTCCATTTGACAAAAAATTCCAAGACCCCCTCTTTTTTTATGTAACATCCGTCATATTGATTTCATCCGTAGCCTTTGTTACTCCGGCCATAATAACGAATCGATTGATACCTCATTCATCAAAATCGGATGAGTAGTTTAGGCGCTACGGGGGAACATTCATAAATACATATATATATAGATTGCTGAAGTCATTATTTGTATTCAATATTATTATGAATAATATTTATGAACTCAGAATTTTCTCGTTTTTCATGTGACATCCCACTTGACATGATAGCAAAAAAAATCAGAGATCTCCACTTTTTTTGATGTAACATCCGCCATTTTGATTTTATTCCCATAAAATGTATCCTATCTTACCCGGACCATAATAACGAATCAAATGACATCATTCATTAAAATCGGATAGTTTAGACGCTACGATGGAACATTCGGAAATACAACCATACATAGGCTGCTGAAATCATTACCCTTCCTTTTCGGATGTGCCGTAGTCGGGTAAAAAGTTAAAAAGGAAATTTTATTTTGAAAAAACTAAAAAACTTGCTTTTGCAGCAATATAGATTAAAAAGTAAAAAATAAAATTATAGTTTTAAAAAACAAATCCGTTCGAAGGTATTTAGCAATGAACACAACATACAGCACTACTGACAAGCCAAATGGGACTACAAAAAATCTTCATGAAATCGGAGAGTGTGGCAACTGATGCCAAAAGACCCACAAAAGTTATCACCTGGCGCCATCATCGACTTCATCAGAAACGAAGAACTAGAAAGTGAACTCTAATTGGGATCGAGCTATAATTGGTCTGAGAAGGTCGCGGTTATCGTCCCCTCGAAAAGAACCTAACCTAACCCTAACCTACCTTGTATGGAGTATCACTTCATGGAACCAGATCACTTTGAATCTTCATACAGTGCGGTCCATAGGTATGAAATAAATTCATTTTTAGCGTTATTATAAAAAAAAACCACAAACAGGTCGATTTCTATTGTCAATTTGACAATATACAGTGTGGAAATATTACCCCTTTCTTGCACCCCCTCTGAATTATGAGCAACTCCTCAAAAATTTTAAATGAGAAGGAGGTCTCTGTTCAGCAATATTAAGTTTTTCAACTTTGGTGCAATCATAACAGAAAATCCATTTTGAAATTGTAAAATGTTGATACTTTACGTAGAATGAAGGAAATAATGTCACATAATGTTTAGGAAGTATTTTTCAATTCATTTTACAATCAAATTGAATGTTCAAAATGGCCACCATTCCCTTCTTGACAATAAGCAAGTCGATCTTGGAATTTTTGTAGGACCTCAGGGGTTATGTTGTTAATTTCTTCCGTTATCCTAACTTTTGAATCTGCAATATTGTCTGGTCGATTGAAATATATTTTTGATTTTAAATAATCCCATAAGAAATAATCGAGAGGAGTCAAGTCGTGGGATATAGGCGGCTATTCAATCCTTCCACGTAATCCAATTCACATATTGGGAAAAACTTCGTTCAAATAATCTCTAACAATACGTTTGTAATGCGGTGGAGCTCCGTCTTGTCGGTACCAAATTGATCTATCTATTGCATTTGGACCATTAACATAAGGAAAACGTCTTTTAAATGTAGGCTGTGAAAAGTTCATAAAGAAATCTAGATAAACCTCACCATTAACTGAGCATTCAAAAACTAAGTGCCAATAATTTTGTTGTTAATGATACCAGCCCAAACGTTCACTTCTTTAGGATATTGTGCCTCACACATCCGATGATGATTTTCTCGGCTCCAATATCTACAGGTTCGTCTATTAACCGATCCATTTAAATGAAGTAGCTTCATCAGAAAAAACAATTTTGTTTATGAACCTCAAATCTGCTTACATTCTGTCCATCATCAGTTCACAGAATTGTTGCCTTCTATCAGGATCATCCTCATTTAACTCCTGAACCAACTGAACTTTATTAGGATGGTACTTTGGTTTGTTTACGTAAAGCTCTCAATTGCAACACCCTTTATTTTTGAACCCCAAATTTGGAATTATCTGATTCAAATTTAAGAAGGTGAAATCACTTTGCCGATAGGCTGCTCAGATGGATACGGTTAGGCCGTGAGTAGGGTTCAATTAATGACTTTTCCTAGTTTATCAAATTGGGCAACTAAAAAAATTATACATGAATTAACTTGACTAGTTCAAAAGTTGGGCGCCAGGCTTGCTAAAGACAAAACCCAAAGATAAATAAATATCACCTAGCTTGTATGGGAAGGCAAATAAATATGCAAGAAATCAACTCAACAAATTTATTCCAGACAATTAGAAAAAATGACTGGTTATTATAAAAAACTTTAACAAATGAGTGAAATTTATTAAAAAAAACTAACAAGATTACTTGAAGAGTATTGAAGAATTCAATGGAACAATTGAAAAATTACATGAGCATTAACAATTTTGACTCTAATGAAATTTGAACATTTACAAGTGTCAAGATTCCTCTAGATGTTGGTGATGCAGTATATACCTGCGGAGGTCGTCAATGGAGGGAGATGAAGAAGGCTGGTTTATGCGAAGCTGGTCTCAGCAATACGACGAAGAAACTGATCTGAGCGGTACGATGACGAATCTGGTCGTGGGTGGTTATATATTGATTTTTAGACCCCCTTGTTAGCGTGAGTTGGTTTGCTCTTCACGGACCAGGCTGAATTTGATGTGCTGTATGACCTCCTAGGGTACCAGTCCTTTTGTCTCAGTAGGTGGCTTCAATCCGTGGTATATATCATGCGAAGAAGATTATAGGAATCAAAATTTGTACAAAAAGGGGAGAACGAAGGATATCCTTTGAACCTCAAGTTTTTATGATTCAAATTTTAATCTAGAGTCAAAAGATAGATACAAATGATAGCCTCAGTCCATATATAAGACTGAAAGATAACAGTGAAAGAAAAAAATTAAGTAGCAATAAAATATGCTATTCTGGTTTTAAATTTCCAAGTTAATTTTAATCATTTAAAAAAACAATGAGAAAAATTCAAAACCGAACTAAACAAACCTCACCCAAAACGTTATGTTAAAATTAAGTTAAATTTTGAAACAAAGTAAGCTTTGATAAGGTGATTATATGTACCAGAAGGGTAAAAATATTTAATGAGTAAATGTATTCAAAAGGAAATATAAAAATTTCCTTAAGACTTTACCAGGAATTAAATATGGTATTTTAAAGCAAAATACTCAAATGTTGCCAATGCAAAAATATACTATGTTAAAGCAAGTACCCAAGGAAAATATAGCGTCAGGAACCAAAATAATAATCAGGCCCTAGGGCAAAAATATACTATTCAGTTAAGATAAGAAGAGAGCGACTACACGTATTTCAGTGGCACAACTCTCTTAGATAAAGATAAACTGAAATAATTCTTTTTATTGAAGAATTTCCAGAGATAAACCGAAGAGGGAGGCCGCACGCCTTTCAGTGGGCACAACTCTCTTGGATAAAGATAATTTCGAAATGGGGCGGCCAGGTAATTCTCAAAAAAATGAATGAATCTCCCTGCTTTTGGCGACAAGGTAGTAACTGAAATGAATTGATTCTACAACGATCAAAAATCAAATAACCCTCACTGTGAATTGAATGAAGTAAATAGATGAAAGGAACATATTAAATGTGAATCAAATTTTATGCTTGAGGAATATATTAAATCGAGTGTTCTGAGACTAGTTAAGCAGAGGTACAATCCTCTCCAGAAGCAATTCTTCCTCAAGAGAAAACCAAAATGATCTCATAAACGAATAGTTATGAAATTAAATAAAAAATTACTTACCAGAGAGCTGTCCTATAAGGTACTGCAGAACTGTCCCAGAAAAGTCGAATACACCCTTTGCAATCGGAATCCTTGGAATAATCACCCTGGTCCTGTGAGGTAAGCGCTAATCCCTTGAAATTACCAATTATCTGGTACCTGAAGATGGGAAAAGCGTAGAACTGATTTAAAAAAAAAAATTAGTTGCCTACGTCAAACACATAGACATGTGCACTTAATGCTTGCCCAAAATGGCCGAATTATTTTTTTTTCTGGTTTTTTCTTAACTTAAATCCAAAACACAAATCAACCTTGATAGAAATTAGCCAAAGTAAGATATAAAATAATATGTAGGTTATTTAATGGGAAATTTACTGATAATTCCAAAAGTGACGAAAATCTTACAGTATTGAATTTATACGTAACCTTCAAAAATTACCATCCAAGAATTCGAAAATTACAAGTGGATAAAAAGCGGACAAAATAATGTTATTCATCTACAAAATTAATTGCAAGATGAAGAAAATAATTATACCAAATTCAACAATGATAGTCATTCAATTTAGAAATCGTGAGGTACCAAAATCAATTCACTCACCACACCTGCCTTTGTTGAGGTTCAATCGAAGAAGAGATCGATCATTCTTCCGGTTCGAACAAATCACCAATTCTACCTGGGTTTTTTCACAACTATTCTCGGGTTTTTCTCTATTTAAAAACACTTATGGAAAAAACAACTGTTTGACGACATGAATACAACTGTCATGATACCATTTTCAAGGGACGATAAAAAAGAGCGCATTCTTCACGACCTGAGCAGTGACTACTGACCCGTACCACCGTAAAGATAACTGGAAAAGTTATTAGAAATTGGTTATGTATAAGGAATTAACGAAAAATTCGTTACAAATATTGATGATTTACTGACATCATTGACGGCGGCAAGTTGTCTACTTGCCATATGCGGATTTCCTCAATCGTTAACAGTACATCTAACTTTTTTCCTCATCCAATTTAACATTTCGACCTGGATTGAATAATTTTCACATGTCCAGTTTCACAAAATTTTGTTTCTATTTTGCTAACTGTAGACTGTGAGACGTGTGGACCATGGTATTTATTATTGAACATTTCACAAAATTCCTTTTGAGTTCTTGTTTCATTACCGCATCCAATCATAACTGAAATGTCTATTTTTGAGTTTCAGATAAATGAGCCATAGTTAAATCAAATACACACAAATATTTTTCGATACACTGACGTGTCAGCAACTTATAAATATCAAAATAACAGTAGTCTACTAGATTGACATCACATTATTTCTGTGGGTTTTGTGAATAATTTTTTGGTGTCTTGAATGACTTTTTCCTGACGTTTAGCCAAACAGATAAGAAAGTACCTGATTATTTTTTTTGGGGTTATTTGGTTGGTTGGTTGAAAGCTGACGAGTCAGAGACAGGGTTGGCACTTAGCTTCCCTTGACACTGCGACCAGCTGGGGTCTATTGTATCACTCTGTCGTCAGTGGTTCCTCGTTCAATTGGGTTTGTGCCTTTAATTAGGTTTAGTAGCCTGTTGATGAGGTGCCTGTTTCCGGGCTGATCTCTCCAAAGGTTCTGTGTCACCTACTACTCAGGGCGTCACAGTCGAAGATAATATGAGAGGCTGTTTCCTCCTCTTCATCACATAGCCCACACTCCACGGTTTCCCTGCGTACTCCTATGGTGTTTAGGTGTTTCCTTAGGCCGCAGTGTCCAGTCAACAGACCTATTATTATACGTGCCTTCGTTCTGTTCAGGTTCAGAAGGTCAGCCGTCAGGGTCCGGTTTGGATGCCCTACCATGACTTTGCTGTGTATTTGCCTGACAGTTTGATCACAATATTGTTGGTGTCTTCTTTCTATCCACTCGTTGATCAGGGTCCTGCATCGGTTTTTGCTAATCCCATGTACAGGTTCTGGCCCTGTGAATAGCGTTTCAGATGCTTCTCTTGCTATCTGGTCCGCTTTTACGTTGCCTTCAATGCCTCTATGACCTGGCACCCACATCAAGGTGACCTTGTTGTGTTTTGCCAGCTCGATGAGGTTCTGGAGGCAGTCCCAGACCAGTTTAGACTTTATCTGTATAGAGTTGAGTGCTTTGATAGCACTTCGACACTCAGATAGAATGTAGATGTGTTTTTTCCTATAACCACTTTCTAGATTCTTCTGAATGCATACCATAATAACATGTGTTTCAGCTTGGGATATCGTGGAGCATTTGCCAAGTGGTACTATGTAATCCCTTCTTGGCCTTACCCCATGTATTCCTGCTCCCGTTCCTCCAACTGTCTTTTAACCGTCTGTATACCAGACTATGTCCGCAGTTGATTGTGATTCTATACTCGAGGCCCATCCAGATCCGTCAATTCGTGTTTCGAATGGTTTTCCGAATGAGTATAGGAGTTGCATGTAGTCTGAAATCAAAAGTATATTTCAATAGACTAGACAATATTGCAGATCTAAAAGTTAGGATAACGGAAGAAATCAACAACATATACCCTAAAGTCCTACAAAATGTTGTACGAGAATTCCAAGATCGACTTGCTTATTGTCAAGAAGTGAATGGTGGTCATTTTGAACATTTAATTTGATTGTAAAATGAATTGAAAAATACTTCCTAAACATTATGTGACATTATTTTCTCCATTCTACGTGAAGTATAAAAATTTTACATTTTCTCAGTTATGATTGCACCAAATTTGGAAAACTCAATATTGCTGAACAGAAAATGAAAATCCCTTTTGAACAAGGTGCCACACGACCCCCTTCTTATTCAAAATTACAGAGGTGGTGCAAGAAGGAGGTAATATTTTCATACTGTGAATTGTCAAATTGACAGAAGAAATCGACGTGTTTCAGGTTTTTTAACAATACATTATAACACTGAAAATGAATTTATTCCAAACCTATGGACCGCACTGTATAGTTTAGCTATAAGGCCGCTTAAGAATCAGGATTTTTTTCATTATTATCTTCCTGGTAAAAACGTTTTTCCATTTGTGGCATAATTCCATGTACAATTGAAACAAAATGTATTTTGTAGAAATTGTGACGAAGCCATAATTTTTCTCGGAATTTTCCCAAATTTCCAGACATCGAATTTCGAACATTGAATAAAAGAAATATAAATACTCTGAATTATTTTCAACTGAGAGAATTAATTTTTTTATCAGGATATATCTGGTATAACAAGGGGCTAGTGGCTCAGTGGTACGAGCGTTAGTATTGTACCCAGTGTTACCACCCAGCGCGGTCGTCGAAAAAAATGTCAAGGCCCCTAGAGTGGTTTCGAATCCCACTATAAAAGGTAAGGCTCTCCTGATCTTAACTCGTACAAGTTTCCATTCACTCTGAGGGTTGGTCAAAGAACTAAGAAAGCGGTTAAAAAAACTATGGTTTACATGATATTTTGAATTGTTTTCGAGAAGTTGACACTCAAGGAGAAAACATATAATGGCTCTTGAATTTTCTCTTTTATTCCAAATTTCCAATCCAGGAAATAAAAATGTTCATATACCCTTGATAGGTTCTAATATTCTTTCTGATACTTTCCTGTACTATAGGATAAACAGAAAAACCTCCATAGAAGTATTTTCTATAGAAACACAAAAACATTTTTTATTGCACATCATTTCTATACCTTCAGTAGTTCTCAAAACATTGACAATTTGTTTTTATTTGACTTCTTCTCCCCGTCAAATTAATCATGCAGAAACATAAATGTCTATGATCTGGTGAAACTTCCTAAATTTCATAGTATGTTTTTCTGTGGGTTACTCTAGAACTTATGTTTATAATTTTCCATTCTTATCTAGTTAACAATGATAAAGATTTAGAAGAGGATGCCTAAAACAATTTTTAAAATATACAGGGTATTATCTGAAACTACAAAGTACTTTCGAATCATTCTGAAGGTAGTTTTTCTTTAAATTATACGTATTCTGACTTTATAGCACCCAATCAAATGTAAAACTTTTATCTCCCCATGTAACTAAATGAAGGACACAATAGTTTCCACATATCGTGGTCACCAGGGATACATACCTATGTGATAAAAACAATCATGTTCATATAGTTTTTTGAATAAATTAGTCAACAAATTGAATACAGAAAATTGTTTGTATATAATATACCGAATAGAGATAGACATTACATATACAATGTATACAAATATTATGTAGTTGAATGTATTGCTTATGAAACAAAACTACAAAGATGTACAAACTTTACTCCAATTTTCAAGTTCACCGAAAAAGAAGAAGAAATACTATTAGTAGGAGAGGTCGATCGATTTATATACCTTGAACCCCCAGACGATTTTGAAATTTTCTACAGGGTTCCTCATGAAAATATATGCATGAAACGACAACTGTGCCAGGTTAAATCATGACGGAAGTATTTTTATTAATTGATAAACAGACGCGTTTTTCAACATCTACCTTTTTTTTCCCGGACATAAAAAAAATCACTAGAATGGGCATTTCAATGAGACCAACTATCCTGCCACAATCCTTGGCACAGCGGCGATAAAGGGGTAAGAAATATGCAGGTAACTACCATCTCGTCCCAAGCGAAAAAAAAAACCTCAATCACAATTGTGCCGACTTTTATATTGCCGGAAACTCCCGGCTCAGTGGGACAAATCAGCAAGTGCTCGGGGCAATTTGGATCTTTGTTGCGCTTGTGTTACATTTTTTGATCAGAACTGATTGTGTACTTTCTCCGAACGTCTGAGGGAGCGACGCGCCAAACAAATGCAAAAAATAAATCTATATCAACAAAATGAAATGAAATCAGTATTTTATTCGAGCTTATTTCCATATTGACAACCCACGCAACCAACGCCCTCCCCCCGTCACCGAACCCTCCCCCCCCTCATCGTCGCGCTGGTCAATAACCCTTTTTTGAAGAACCACACTATAATGAACTCATTTCTTTTACCATTTCTATAATCTCAAATGAAGGAAACAAAGAAAGTAAGATTAACAATTAATGGTTAACTAATCCATTTTGCAATCATAAACTTTTACTTCGGCAATTTATCGAAAAATTACTAGTAGCCAGATTCAGAGACATCGGAAGTTGAAGAAATTGTTTATTAACATTCCTTCTAGTTGCAATTGCGTCGGGTAATAACGCGAGTTTATTAAAGATTTGATTCATGTGAAAAAATATTGGTTTACTCGAGTTCATAAGCGCGGTGATACAAAAATTGCCCCGACACTTTGCCCCTCCACGCAGGTTTCCGGTTGAAAGTCGGCACAGTTGTTTTTTTGGGTACATCTAGTCATCACCTACAATTTTTGTCAAGGGTTTTTTGTCCGGGACGAAAATGTAGTTAACTGCATTTTTCCCAACCCTTCATCGCCGCTGTGAGTATTCCTAGTTGTCCTCATTGAAATTCACAATCTAGTGATTCTTTTATGTTTCCGAGAAAAAGAGGTAGATGTTAAAAAACGCATATATTTATTAATTAATAAAAAATATTTCCGGCAGGATTTACCCTGGCACAGTTGTCGTTTCATGGATATGTTTTCATGAGGAACCCTATAGAAAACTTCAGGAACGTCCGAGGGTTCAAGATATATAAATCGACCAGGCTCTTGGACTATATATCAATACCGGATATAATGAAATCAGTAGATAAACTGGAGACCAAATTTTCCATCCCAATAGAACGAAATTTGGCATAAAAATACTTTTCATCCAAACCACGGTTAAGTTCGAAGATTGACTAAATCAGTCAAGTAGTTTCAGAATGATTGTAGAAATCTCTATCTTTCATTTTCATACCAATATTGCTGAATTAAAGGTCATTTTATATTGAATCCTTTATGTGAAGAAAACCGTTTAAATTCGATTTTTCTAAAGGTCATTTGATAGAGCTTTAAGAGCTACACAACTTTCATTCGAAAAGTTTTTCTCTAAATGAACACACGAATAGAACATCGCTGTAAATTACCATTGATGTTTTTCAATGAATTCATAACTATTGTTTGCCCTAAAGGCTCTTTTTATTTGAGGTTTTTTTGTTCGTAACAATCAGATACCATTCGACAACAGTTTATCTTCCTTTGTCAGACATAACGTCATTGAATAAACCATATACATAAGTATTAGTTATTAATTTTCGAAATGATATTGACATTGAAATCAAGTATTTGGGTGCTTCTTTTCAATATCTGAATGAACTTTTATATTTTCAGAAGTGTTTTGGATCTGAATTTTGGACTTTTCGATATCTTCAAAGAAATCCATAGTTGAATCAAACCGAAGGGGAAACAGTTCATTTATACTTCTTTGTTCTCATCTGAGTCAGATAACAAAAATATTAGGGAGCATTTGGGGACATTTGAATAGTACAGCTCTAAATAGAAATATATTTTCCAATAAAAATATGTCCCATTTTTCATGACACATGATTCGTTAGCGTGGCAATTTCAGAATCAATCAACAACATTAATTAATCTAAACCTCCATCGACCATTGTTCTACGCTTACAATTGAAAACGAATATTACTTCAATAAACGATCGTTTGCAAAAGGCTCATGACACAGGCGAAGTTGAAACAGAACAACCAATTTTGTAATGTGAACGCTATATTCGGAATATCTAGGAAATTTTCACATTCTGTACACGAGTCAAGAAGCATTTGCATTTCAAAATGTTAACTTTCTGGTTCATGTTAACGAATTTCAGGATGTAACTGCATAATAGGTTGTACTAAATAAATTGTACAATTGGTTCTATATGAAGGCTCGTTTACGAAAACATAAATCTTAAAAAAATCATAAAAATGCACTTTGCGGATTGGTGTCATTGTAATAAATTAATGATGAATGTTGGGAAAACGGTTTACATCGAATATCATACAGTCCAAAGATCACCATCAGATTGCTGACTATTGTTGAATAATACCGTAATTAGAAAATATATATCTGCGAAATTTATCGGAACACTTGGGACGCTCAAGTTAACAGTGTCTATAAAAACAAATCAGTTCTGTGACACCCCAGAACTTGATCGGCACGGGCCTCGGGAGAATGGGGTTATTTTTAAATAAAACATTAAATAAATAACTAATAAAAAACCTTTTAAAGACAAGCTTTCATTTAAGCCGTGCACAAAACGTATGCAATAAGTTTAAGTCATCGCTGACAATGATTTAATTAATTTTTGTTGAAATATTTGGTTTCAAAAATCTTGTCGCGCGAAATGTTCATAAAAGTAGGTACCAATCAATTTCATTGGACATTGATTGGATGGTAAGTAACAACTTGTCGAAGTATTAGTTTTATTACAATTCGCACGACAAGCTTTTTGAAACCAAATAATTCAACAAAAAATAAGTAATTCATTGTCAGCGATGACTTGAACTTATTTCGTACGTTTTAGTACACGGCTTACATAAAAGCTTGTTTTTTATTAGTTATTTCATTTTTTGCTTTTTAATTAGTTCGCCTTAATCTGTCCATTTCTGAAAGAGCATCGTTATTACAAAATCTCTTCCCTGTGAGATTTGAGCTGAAAGAAATCATGATCTAACACCCCAAAAACTCCCACACACCAATTTTGAATAGAATCTGATCATAACCACAAAACTCGTCCGCCATCCTGAAGTCGCCATCTTGAATTTATAGATTTTGACACAAACTTCATAATCTCCGAACCTGAAAACCCCACATACAAATTTGGATTAAAATAAGACCATAATCAGAAAACTCGTCCTTCATCCTGGGAACGCCATCTTAAATTTATGAATTTTGACAAAAAATTCAAAATCTCCAACCGCGAAAACCGCCGCATATCAATTTTGAATCGAATCGGACCATAATTAAAAAATTCGTTCACTATCTTGGAGCCGCCATCCTGAACTCATGAGTTTTGACAAAAAAATTCATGATCTCCGACCTCGAAAACTTTCACATACCAATTTTGAATCAAGTCGGACCATAATTACAAATCTCGTCCGACATCTTTGAGCCACCATTTTGTTTTTTTCTCTAACAAAAATTTTATAATGCATTGTCACTGGAATTATAAACACCTGCCAAATTTCAAATGAATCGGACGACTAAAAATCGGTCAAAATTCACTTGCAAGATTTGACCCAAAGTAACAAACGAACTGACTAACTAAGAAGTGAAACTGAATAAAAGCTTGTGAAAAACATTTTTAGGACTGTATGAAGTCAATTTGATCGGTTAATTCAACAGTCAATTCAACGGTCAATTGACCAAGGGAGATATTTGACTCCAGTCAATTGAGCGGTCCTGCACCAAACGCGGGTCGTCCTAGTCAAAGCCTGGGTGTGCGGCTGTCTCGGATGGTAACCAAGCCAAGAGAAAAATTGAACATTTGTAGACTGGGAAACGGAGGAAAGCTCCAACTTCAGACCTAATTTGATTCTTTTGTTCTAATCCATCATATAGATTTTGAATAATTAAATGGAAAAAGTTTTGAACTTCGATTTTTTTTAATTTGTGACAGATGTCAATTGAGAAAATAATTTCGTCGGTTTTGGATACAGTTTTCAAGGGCTTTCAAATGACATATTGCAATTCAAGTTTCGTGCGATATAGTTTCTTAATTTTTTTATAGTGACGCTCCCATTTGACAGATGACAGTTAAAAAAAGATTGCATTCGCGGTAAAAACTGTATCTTCATACCAAATTTCAGCTCGATTGGTCAAATGGTTCGGTACTTATCGTGGAAGACTACAGACGACACACTTCACTCTGGAAACGGTCTCAATCGTCTCGGGGGACATCGAAACGGATATTTCCGTAATTTTTTTTTTGCACGATTCCATTACTTGACCACTCCAGGGGGCCGGTCAAGTAATAAATAAACCATTGTTTTAATCTATTGATTGCTCTGAAATCTATGTTAGACAGGGACAATCTATTGAATGTATATTACGCATATGCTTGATATGCAGAATGTTGACCCACTTCATTCCAAAAAATCGCAGCCAAACAGAAAATATATATACATAGGCTGGAAACGGTTTAAAATCTTTGAAGACATTGGAATAAGAAGATGTTATAAATGCCAATCCTACAGCCACAAAGCTTCTATGTATTGTGCAGAGGACCACGATGTAAAAGATTGCCGAAAACAACGAAAAAAATGCATCCATTGCACAATATCCAACAATAAACACCAACATCCCAAACTGGACACAAATCATGAGGCAAACAACAGAGACTGTCCTACAAATCTATTTCACATAAGGAGACAAAACAATATTGTAAAACAAGTAAACTATCAAAATATAATATATTTTCTTTTTTCTAGCATATCTGCATTTTGTAGTAACTATTTTTTTATCTTTTTTTTTCATCTAAATAGCTGAGATAAATATTCTCAATGAAATTGAAAGTGGAGAACACGAGATAGATTTGAACAAAAACGTGCAATATGATGCAGACAAATTCCTGGAAAAAATAAGATGTAACCACAATAAAAAAATTATTGAGATCCTACACTTGAATATTAAGAGTGCAAAAAAACATTTTCATAATTCCCTATTGTTTCTAGAAACTTTTGTACTAAACAACCTAGATATAATAATACTAGGGAAAACACGTACCATTGTTGAACTTGAAAATCTGTCCATTCCTGGATATATAAATATTTTTAATAATAGTGAAAATAAGGAATGTGATGGTGTAATAATCTACAAAGGAACAATTAATTTTAAAAAAATTTAAAACAATGGATAATATAGCTTTTCAAAATTATGCCATGTTACAGATCCCCAAGCAAGCATATCGGATATCCTATTTCTGAATGACCTTGAAAACTTTCTAGATAAAATTTCAAGAGGATACATAGAAATTTTTATTGGTGACATTAACATTGACATTATCAATTCAACAAATGTATCTAGTAATAGATATTTAGCTATGCTCTCTTATTTTGGCTTTGAATCATACAGAAATTCTTACACTCATGTCACAACTGAGAGTATGTATTGATTACATTTTTGTAAGGAAAAATGTAAGTTTCTGAGGAAATGCTGTGGTATTGAATACTGATCTAACCGACCATTTTCCCATCTTCATGAATATGCATTTCAACGAAGCAACTAGTAACAACAATATCCAAGAACAGGAAGTAATATTTTCCTATCTTCACACGAATAAATTAGCAAATTTATTAAAAAACACTAACTGGGACACTGTACTCACTGCAAATGACCCAACATCGGCATATCAAATTTGAAAAAAAATACTAATACCAGAACAGTTTACAATAAAAGCAAGAAAATAAAGCCCTGGATAACAAATCGAATTAATACCTCAATCAAAAATAGAGATAAAATGAAAAAACGCGATAAAAAATAAGCAATTTGATATTTTTAATAACAGAATATAAACAATATCGTAACCAATTAAAAACAAAATATGTAAAGCCAAACATGATTATTATGCAGATCAAATAAGGGGCTGTAATAATAACATAAAAAAGTCTATGAAATAATTGGTGATGCATCTAACGAAAGAAAAAAAAACAAATAGAGATATAAAAGTCAATAACTCCAACAACAAGGAATTCGATAATGATAAGGAATGCAATGCAATGAATACTTTTCTCAAATAGGTGTAAACATGGCAAACAAAATAAGCAACTCTGTAAATAATATAAATATAAACTACCCTGCACTAGTAAACTCAATGGCGCTATATCCTGTTAATGAAAATGAAATAATAGAATACATAAAATCTTTAAAAAATAACAGCTCTCCTGGAATTGATGGAATAAATTCTAAAGTTAAATAAAATTATTAATAAAAAAACCTTTTTAAAAACAAGTTTTTATTCAAATACCCTAAAAAGTACAAAATAATTGTTTTGGATGTGTGAAGTATGTTATTCCGTGAGTTATAAAAGCTTGTCGCATCTGTATTCGAAATGAAAACTTTGCGCGACAAGCTCTTGAATCTATAACTCACAGAATAACCTACGTCAGACATCCAAAGCAATTATTTTGTACTTTTCAGGGTATTTGAATAAAAGCTTGTTTTTAAAGAGGTTTTTTACAAGTTACATTACAGGCTTTCATTTAGTTTCACATTCCCGATATTTGTCATCAAATCTTGCAAGTTAAATTTGACCACTTCTAGTTGTTCGATTGACATGCAATTTGGCGGGTGTTCATAGTTCCCGTGACAATGCATTATGCAATTGTAAGAGAAAAAAAAAACAAAATGGCGGCTCCAACATGGCGGACGAGATTTGTGTTTATGATCCGATTCGATTCAAAATTGGTATGTGGGGGTTTTCAGGGTCGAAGATCATGAAATTTCTGACAAAATTCATGAAATCAAAATGGCGGCTTCAAGATGCCCGACGATTTCTGTGATTATGGTCCGATTCTATTCAAAATTGGTATGTGAGGGTTTTTGGGGTCGGAGATTATGAATTTAGTCGAAGATTATTGATTTATAACTCACGGAATAATCTACGTCACACATCCAAAGCAATTATTTTGTTCTTTTAAGGGTATTTGAATAAAAACTTGTTTTTCAAAAGTTTTTTTTAATTAATTATGTTCATTAATTATTTCATTTTGTGCTTTTTAGTAAGTACGTCTTAATCTATGCATTTTTGTTAAAGTCGTTTTAAAGTGGCATTTTTCCTGTAAGTTCTGAGCTATCTACTTCTTCAACGAGAAGACCATCTAAAGATTAACTCGTCCGTCATCTTGGAGCTGCCATCTTCAATTTATGCATTTTGACAAAAAATCAATAATGTTCGACTAAATTCATAATCTCCGACCCCAAACATTCCCACATACCAATTTTGAATAGAATCGGACCATAATCACAGAAATCGTCGGACATCTTGAAGCCGCCATTTTGATTTTATGAATTTTGTCAAAAAATTCATGATCTTCGACCACGAAAACCCCCACATACCAATTTTGAATCGAATCGGACCATAAACACAAATCCTGTCCGCCATCTTGGGGCCGCCATTTTGTTTTCTTTTTCTCCAACAGATGCATAATGCATTGTCACGGGAACTATGTACACCTACCAATTTTCACGTTGATCGAACAACTAGAAATGGGTCAAATTTAACTTGCAAGATTTGATGACAAACATCGGGACAGGTGAAACTAAATAAGAGCTTGTAAAAAGAAATCTATGAACACATACTTGAGCCCCTTGTTCATATAATGAATATGATTTTTGGAACTGGTAAGATATCAGATGAATTTAAAATTTCAATAGTAAACCCAATCTTAAAAAAGGATCCAACAAGAGATATAACTGATTATAGACCAATTAACCTCATAACAAATTTTTCAAAAATTTTTGAAAAATGTCTGAAAAAAAGGTTGTATGATTACATGGTTTAGTTCAACATTCTAAATGAAAAGTAATTCGGTTTCAAGAACGGAATTAGCACTTGCGATACCATGTACTAACTGATATGAAACATTGAAAGGGGTCTGGGTGTCAACAACAAATGTATAGGTGTTTTTGTTGACCTAGCAATGGCTTTCGACACTGTACTTCATAAAAAGCTACTAAATGTTATGGAACATTATGGAGTAAGAGAAACAGTGTTGAAAGTCTTTGAAAACTACCTTGAAAATGAAAATAAATTCTGAAAATCAAGAAATTAATGTAGTGACGCTTGAACAATTAAAATAGGTGTCCCTCAAGGGGCAGTTCTTGGCCCTATGCTGTTTATCATCTATATCAACTCAATATTAGTCATGAAGACAAAAGGCATCTCAATATCCAACACATATGATACAGGGATAATCTTTGAAGGAAATGTATGGCATACGGTCAAACAAGGTATGAAATTGATCAAAAACTGGTTAAATTTCAACACGTTATCTTTGAACATATCAATAACTCATTACGTAGCTTTTACTCTAACTGATGCAAATAGGCCAGATTTTGACCAGTTACACATCGATTATCCTGATTTCATTATTAAAGAGGTTGAAAACACTAAATACCTGGGAATACTTATTGATAAAAATTTAAAGTGGATACCCCAAAATCAGAATCTGACAAACAAAATAAGAAAATTAATATATGAATTATACTCAATTAAAAACATCCCGAACAGAAAACTACTAATAATGATTTACCAGTCTCTAATACGTTATGGCATAATTGTATGGGAAGGGCTTTATGATAATGCACTTCAACAACTAAATATAATTCAAAATTATATTTTAAAAAGGATAAATCACAAGAATAAACTATACTCTATATTTTCACGTAAGTTGTATGTTCTTTTCAAAACTTACAAATAATAACCATATTAACCACTTGTACTCAACAAGACAACAAAACAAAACAAAATTAATAATATTTTTTTTTAATTATGATGGAAACTAAAGGTTTATTTTTGGGATAGGGTCAAAATTCACAATATTTTACCCTCAAATAATAAAATTAAATGTAAATTTTATAATTAATTTTAGATTTTGTTACTGAATCAAACTAGTCTACAAAAACTAGAAAGTTCTACTGGCAGAATTGTGAAAATATATTTTTGAATAAAAAATATTACATGAAATGTCTAACTGAACATTATGTATTTTTTTGCTGCCATAAGGTGCTTGCACCTGGTGCAATAATGAGCAGTGAAAACAATAATAGGTAGTATATGTATTATTGTAAATTGTAATATTCATTTTTCTATGACTATTGAAAAAAGCGTCATTTATATGAACATTTCTGGATAAGTAATGAACTCTAGTTTCGTCCCCGAGTAGGTAATGATCCATTACTCAACAGGTTCGAACCAATCAGAGTTGAACCAGATTCATTACTCAACACTTTGAAGCCAATCACAGATGAGCATATTCATTACTGTGCAGTTGTGTTTGAATTGTTTCCATTCGCAAGTATGCCTTGAGAATTTAACAACTTCAAACTTGTTCTCAAACGTCATAATCATTGAATTGACAGTTCGTTTTGTGAAATATTTTAGTTTCTGAAGAAAAACAAGAAGAAAAAGATGGATTCGGAAAGTGACAACGAGTGTACCCCATCAGAAATTTGTAGTGCGGCGAAAATAACATCTTCAAATCTATTACGAAATAAATCTAGAACAAAATATGAGACGATATATGCAATTTTCATGGATTGGCGAAAGAAAAATGAAGTGAATTCGTTTTCGGAAAATGTACTTCTAGCATATTTTTCCCAATTAGCTAAAAAATATAAATCTTCCTCGCTTTGGACACAATATTCAATGTTAAGAAGTACCATTCTAATCAACCACGACGTCAACATAGAACTTTATTCAAAATTACGTGCGTTTTTGAAACGCAAATCCGATGGTTATATACCGAGAAAGGCTCAAACGTTCACCCCAGATGAAATAAATTCATTCATAAACAAAGCACCTGACGAATTGTATCTTGCAACAAAGGTAAGAAATTGATATTTTTCCAAGAGTTCACTTAACAAAATGAGAGAACCTAGTTAGGAACTTGAATAGCTTCATATCACTTTAATTTGCAAGCACCTCGGTAGCACATAGCTTGAGCTCTGGACTTTCAATCCAGTGATCGTAAGTTCGAATCACGCCGTCGCCGGTGAGGTTTTTTTTCTTTTCCAACCACTGATTTAACAATTATCAAACTATTTAAAATTGAATAAAATAACGAAAATTGGGAAAAAAATATGTATTTTTTTTAGGTTGCACTGATCATGGGAATCATGGGAGCCTGTCGTGCGAATGAAATGCACTCTATGAAAATAGGGGACTTGGAAGATCTTGGATCGGCTATATTAGTCACCATACCAAACACCAAAACGAAAATTGTTCGGAAGTTCACCATAACTGAGCCTTTTCGCCATATCTGTATTAAATATATCACGCTACGACCGAGTAATATATTAACAGATTCATTTTTTTTTTAAATTATCAGAAAGGTGAACGCACCAATCAAAGAATTGGAATAAATACATTCGGAGCCATGGGAAAACAAATCGCAACATTTTTGAAATTTCCAAATCCGGAACTATATACTGGGCATAACTTTTGTAGATCATCTGCCACCCTGCTAGTGGATGCGGATGGAGACATCACTTCTTTGAAGAGGCATGGAGGGTGGAAGTCAACATCTGTGGCGGAAGGATACATAGATGATTCGATGAAAAATCTTGGGTTCAATGAAACTGTCTACCAGTACCAGCAACATCTCACAAACATTTATTGCACTGATCATGGGAATCATGGGAGCCTGTCGTGCGAATGAAATGCACTCTATGAAAATAGGGGACTTGGAAGATCTTGGATCGGCTATATTAGTCACCATACCAAACACCAAATCGAAAATTGTTCGGAAGTTCACCATAAGTGAGCCTTTTCGCCCTATTTGTATTGAATATATCACGCTGCGACCGAGTGATATATTAAGAAAATAATTTTTTTTAATCATCAGAAAGGTAAATGCACCAATTAAAGAATTGGAATAAATAAATTCGGAACCATGGGAAAACAAATCGCAACATTTTTGAAATGTCCAAATCCGGAACTATATACTGGGCATAACTTTTGTAGATCATCTGCCACCCTGCTAGTGGATGCGGATGGAGACATCACTTCTTTGAAGAGGCATGGAGGGTGGAAGTCAACATCTGTGGCGGAAGGATACATAGATGATTCGATGAAAAATCTTGGGTTCAATGAAACTGTCTACCAGTACCAGCAACATCTCACAAACATTTATTGCACTGATCATGGGAATCATGGGAGCCTGTCGTGCGAATGAAATGCACTCTATGAAAATAGGGGACTTGGAAGATCTTGGATCGGCTATATTAGTCACCATACCAAACACCAAATCGAAAATTGTTCGGAAGTTCACCATAAGTGAGCCTTTTCGCCCTATTTGTATTGAATATATCACGCTGCGACCGAGTGATATATTAAGAAAATAATTTTTTTTAATCATCAGAAAGGTAAATGCACCAATTAAAGAATTGGAATAAATAAATTCGGAACCATGGGAAAACAAATCGCAACATTTTTGAAATTTCCAAATCCGGAACTATATACTGGGCATAACTTTTGTAGATCATCTGCCACCCTGCTAGTGGATGCGGATGGAGACATCACTTCTTTGAAGAGGCATGGAGGGTGGAAGTCAACATCTGTGGCGGAAGGATACATAGATGATTCGATGAAAAATCTTGGGTTCAATGAAACTGTCTACCAGTACCAGCAACATCTCACAAACATTTATTGCACTGATCATGGGAATCATGGGAGCCTGTCGTGCGAATGAAATGCACTCTATGAAAATAGGGGACTTGGAAGATCTTGGATCGGCTATATTAGTCACCATACCAAACACCAAATCGAAAATTGTTCGGAAGTTCACCATAAGTGAGCCTTTTCGCCCTATTTGTATTGAATATATCACGCTGCGACCGAGTGATATATTAAGAAAATAATTTTTTTTAATCATCAGAAAGGTAAATGCACCAATTAAAGAATTGGAATAAATAAATTCGGAACCATGGGAAAACAAATCGCAACATTTTTGAAATTTCCAAATCCGGAACTATATACTGGGCATAACTTTTGTAGATCATCTGCCACCCTGCTAGTGGATGCGGATGGAGACATCACTTCTTTGAAGAGGCATGGAGGGTGGAAGTCAACATCTGTGGCGGAAGGATACATAGATGATTCGATGAAAAATCTTGGGTTCAATGAAACTGTCTACCAGTACCAGCAACATCTCACAAACATTTATTGCACTGATCATGGGAATCATGGGAGCCTGTCGTGCGAATGAAATGCACTCTATGAAAATAGGGGACTTGGAAGATCTTGGATCGGCTATATTAGTCACCATACCAAACACCAAATCGAAAATTGTTCGGAAGTTCACCATAAGTGAGCCTTTTCGCCCTATTTGTATTGAATATATCACGCTGCGACCGAGTGATATATTAAGAAAATAATTTTTTTTAATCATCAGAAAGGTAAATGCACCAATTGAAGAATTGGAATAAATAAATTCGGAACCATGGGAAAACAAATCGCAACATTTTTGAAATTTCCAAATCCGGAACTATATACTGGGCATAACTTTTGTAGATCATCTGCCACCCTGCTAGTGGATGCGGATGGAGACATCACTTCTTTGAAGAGGCATGGAGGGTGGAAGTCAACATCTGTGGCGGAAGGATACATAGATGATTCGATGAAAAATCTTGGGTTCAATGAAACTGTCTACCAGTACCAGCAACATCTCACAAACATTTATTGCACAGAACACTTCGGAAATGTGAATTTGGATATGGAATCATCGATACCTTCAGTTATGATTTCCAACTGTTCCAATTTTACTATTAATTTCATTAACAAAAAATGATTTTGTTTATGTTATGAAATTGTTCGAGATATAATTATAGATTTTTTCATACAATAAAAACTTCCTATTATGCAATTGAATGAATTACATTCTTTCAGGATTTCCTTCACAAATGAATCTTATTTTCAAATAGTCCTGATATAAGTCACAGAAAAAGTATAGTATTCTGCTCGCGAGCAATAGCCATTACTCGCTCGAATGATTTACGACGCGAGCCGAAGGCGAGCGTTGACAAATTTCATTCTCACGAGTAATGGCCACATTTCCCGCTCGTTGAATAATATACTATTAATTCATTTATTAAACTGTTTAATAAAGTGCTTACTCTGCAATCGCCTAAAGTGTTATTCTGTGGGGACAAGAGTGTGATATTCAAAGGGTATTCGTTTTGCAAAAGAATATTACGGTTTATATTTGATCTACCTTTTCAAACTTCCTGTTGCGATGTATTTAAAGACAAACAAAATCTTACTGTAACTTCCATTTACTTATTCAAATTACCGAACCATATTTATCAGATCTCTCATAAATTAACAAAAAATTCTGATATACATAAACATAGCACGAGACATAAAAACGACTTGTAAAACAATCGATCCATACCTTTCACAAAAATTACCCATCATGGGTCAATCAGCTTCTTACGTCAATATGCTTTCTAATAAAATAAAAAATAGTCCTTCATATGAAGTCTCCAAGGGTAGGTTAAAAAAAACTTTAATAAAAATAATTTTTAATTCCTTGGGAGAATTTGACGATTTTCTCTCTATCGATGTTTTTTGAGTTGTCCAAGTGTACTTTTTTACCTCCAATTGTAACTGTAAATATTATTTGTGGAATTATTCCTTTTTTTCAATGTTGAAATATTTCATACTCTTGCAAACTTGCAATTGTGTTTTGTAGTATTTATACCTGTAATTTGTAGTTTTTATATATGTTATTCTGGATTTTATACCTGTTCTGACACGTCCACTCCATTGTGTAATAGGAATCATATTTACTAAAATTGTATTCTACTCAATTAGAGGAGTGAGGATATCAAAAATAGTTTCCAATTATTATATGTAGAATATAAGAGAGTGAAAATCAGATACAATTTTTAAATTGACATATCATTCACCAAAACCGACGCACATTCAATCGCATGCCATTGACGACGTACAATTCTTTAAATTCCAACGATTCTGTTTTAGATAGAATCCAAGATATTGTTGAGAGACAAGGGGCAATTGTGCACATTTCACTATCGAATTCTAGAATTAATTTTAATTTCTAAAAAAACATGAACAACGTTTTGAAAAATAATGCCTACACCCTGTTCGTGTTTGAGATATTTAACGAACATTGAACAGTATTATCCCTTGAAATGAAAAAATGAAATACATATTTTTTTTAAATCGACTAACCGTATTTTTGCTGCCAAAAATGATGAGTCTCCTCCGTACACGCTTTTTGGAGCTCCCTTTACCCATACCTTCCATACCTTTGAGAAGTTGTAGTGAGTTGAAACAAGCGATAGAACTGCTATACAGAGGGGTTGTCTACTCAGCATTATTAAGAAAATTCATTACAAATATGAAATCAAAAGTCCTATAATAAATACACTGGTTAATTTTTGGAATTTTCGTTAGTTGTATCGCTGGAGTGGATTATTCTGAAGCTACCTTTCATCTCATTCTTGATGTGATTTTTATTATCCCAAATAAAGATCGAATATGTATGTTTATAAATGTTGAAAAGGGAAACATTCTCAATTGAATATTGAATAAAAGTTTTTTCTGGAATTGAAAAATCCACGATAAAAATGAAGTTATTTTGTGAATGTCTACAGAGAACAATACTTCCCGGCTAAAGCCATGCTGGATATTGAAGTACATCCGATAGATATTCTGAAAGGACCCTATTTCAGTCGCAGATGATTCCACATCTGATTTTATGAATATCCTGTTCATTTTTTCAAACAAATCAATTTATAAATGTATTCTAAAAATTGTGCAGAAAATTGAATAGCATATACAAATGAAGTTTATTTTTTCCGTTATTCTCCATCCATTTTTTTCGTAATACTCCTACAATTCTTGATGAAACACATCATCGCGGATTCTGATAAAAATTGCTGCGTACCATATTTCTCAAAATACGTCCCGACTCCCTTGGTATCCTGTTATTCATTTGATCAGTCATTCTAGGGGCACTATCCTGCACTAAAGAACAATAAATGTTTTTCCTATAGCCCTGTAAAGCATTTTGAAACTGAAAGTGATTGTCGGCGTTCGCTATTCATATTTTCTCGTCGCTTCCTCGACACATTTCCCTGATTGAATTATTCATCATGGGATGGGAGCTAAAGAAATGGCTATGATTGTTGAATATCATACTCTCCTTTGGAGAAATGGTACCAAGTTGTCCCCAGCAAGAGGGCTGTTGTTCATACAGGGCCAATGTTCTAAAACTAGCATCACGAAACTAGTAAGAATATTGTTGTGAAAGTGACGCCTGGAGTTCTATAAGTCACGTACAAAGTGTGAATTTTTCGAGGTACCTACTTTCATCGAATATTAGAGAGTAATATGGTGCGTACCAGTCTAGTAGGAACGTTGGTATTGGCATTAATCATTACCTAATTTTTATGCAATCCATCAGCTTGTTCTTGGAGAAATGTTATTGATAATAATACATTACATACATTGTATTTATATGACAGAATCCAAAAATTATCACTACATTTCCAATTATTGGGGAAAATCTTCTGAAGACTACAGTCAGTTGCAAGCAACTACTTCTCCATTTCATCCGAAACGAAAGAAAATATGGAATAGAGAAAAAGAAAGCCAAAAGTTTCCCTGAATCCATGTTCTCTCCATAAAAAATAACTTCTTTAGTACACAGCAAGCTGCTGGCACAATTACAATCGCCCTCACAAGCAACTTGGCACCAACAACCCACTGCATTATTCACTAGGCGTGGGCTTGAAATTGAACCTTTCATCAATTATCAGATACAATACCTCAAATGGAAAGCTACTCTAAAAAAAATATTTTTGAAAGATAACATTTTCTTTCCATTCCTTTTAATTCAAAAATAACTTTAAAAATCGATTCATAATTATTGTAAAATAACCGAAGACGCATTGATCATCAATAGAAAAATATATCATGATATTTTTCTCAGGAAGAGAGTGTTTCAGATTTACGTTTGATGAGTTCCACTCAATAATTTTTCGAATAGGGCGTCAGTTAGTTGAATAGCGTTGCAAGAACGGATTTCAAATAGCAGATTTCGCGTCGTCAGTAACAGATCCGTACCGCATCGTACTGAAATAATAACAATAAAGAAATCCACTACAACCATTGGTTAATTGCTCAATGGGATATAGGAAAGGCTCAAGACCAACCGGTAAGCCTGCTGAGAGAAATCATTATGAAAACTCTTGGCGGAGGACTAAGAGTCAATCCAGAAAAGCGGACTTGGTACTTTTCACCAAGAAACGCAAAATAGGAACTCTTTCAGAAATACTTATCCCAGAAAGACAGCTTCTGTACAAAAAGTCGACCGAAACACCTTAGAGTCATCATGGACTCCAAGCTGCCCTGGAACGAGCAGATTGAAAATCAAACCAAGAAGGCTATCTGCTCCTATCGGGCATGCGAAAGAGCCTTCGGCAATACATATGGCTTGACATTAGATATATACGGCGATTATTCGCCCGACACTAACGTACGGATCCATCATTTGGTGGACCGGCACCACTAAGTCCAGAAACAAACTTGATGGAGTACAACAGCTGGCTTATCTAGGAATAACAGGTGCCATCAGGATCACGCTTACTAGAGCTCTAGAAGTTCTACCAGGGCTACCACCTCTGCACTTTGAGCACGAAGCCATGCATACTGCCTACAGACTCAACGGCGCAAGCCGATGGATCGGTACTGAGGCAGATCATGGAAACTCCGCTATTTGATACGAGGCGAAGGGAGGCTGTCCAATCCCATTAATGGATAGAAACAGCACCCCGCCTGTTCGGAATTTCAGAAATGGGCCCACCATTGCCATCCCCACGGGAAGGAATAGAAAGACAATGCGCCCGGTAGCCCCCCAATCCATGGACCAATCTGGTATACAGATGGATCAAGAATTGGGGAAATGTCCGGTGCAATGGTATTCGAAGAAGGGACAAAGAGAGAAATTTCAGTCCCCCTTGGCAAATATGCCATACTCACCTGTGTCCAGAAAAACTTCGAGAATAGTCAAGGACCTACTGTCATCTACTCGGACAGCAAAGCTGCAATCATGGCGTTAGGAACAAATAGGATCGTATTCAAATTGGTGCCCGACTGTAGAAACGCCATAGAAAGTTTCTACGAAAACAAGCAGAGTAAGCCCCATATGAGTCCCAGGACACTCTGTTGTCCCCGGGAACGAAGAAGCAAACAGATTAGTCAAGATAGAATCGGGAAAGACCCCAGTCGGACCACCAATACCCAGCAGCATGACCAGTTCAAACATGGAGGGCTACAAAAGCAGTTCATCAAAACATGGCAAGAGGCGCCATGCATGAAGCAATCAAAGCTCCATACAAAGGGGCCATCAAAGAAAATGTCCAAAGGGATCCTGTCACTCAACAGACGGGATACCAAGACTGTGACTGGGCTCTGAACAGGCACATGAAACTCATTGGGATCACAGACGATCCCCTATGCAGATGGTACCTGAAAGATGAAGAGTCATGGTCGCACATCTTCACTGAGTATCTCGCTTTGGTGCACCAGAAGGAGATCAACCTTGGGAGCATAATTCTGAACCCAGAGAATGTTAAGGAGGTTCAGCTGAGGAAACTGCTGAATTTTGTCAAAGAAATCGGCATGTCCAGCTGATTCTCAGAGCAAGTGGGCGCACAATAGGCCCAAATGGAGAGGCCTACGGGCACGGTGTTCTTCGGAACCTGCCCACGTTGTGTGAAGAAGAAGAAGAGATAGAAAGGACATCAGGGAGTATTGTGCATCCGTGAATTAACATCTTATGAAATCGCAACGAACCAAATCGTATCAGAACCCACAATTATATTTTGGTATCTTGGAAGAAATGGACATAATAGAAATTGGCGTCTGAGATACTGAATTGGATGGCAAGCATGTTTTGTTTGCTTAATCCAATGACAAGTGTCCCCTGTATATTCCATTTCTTGCCGTTTTTTAATTAAATAGATCGCAGACGTTTTATTCTACCTAATTCATCGACATGTAACAGGCATTCGATTTCTCAACATCATCTATACATTTTAGTTTTTGATAAATACCATGGCGACCATGTTTTCTCGTTGAATATTTTTCACTCACTAAAACATTCTTCTTCATTTCATTCATCTTTATGAATTCTTAATTAAGACTGGAATAGAAAAATCTAATAATTACCTGAATAGAAACCCGAATTTTCACTTTTATAAAAAAATTGAGTTAAGGACCTTTCACAGCATCTATTATCTATCGGATGTGGTATAATGTCCAGCGTGGCTTCAGCCGGGGAAGTAGTTGTTTTCTCTCGAAAACTAAATTTTTATAGTAGATCTTTTTAATTTTCAGAAACATTTTCCCATTCAAAATTTAATCAAGAATGTTTTCTGTTTCAACATGATCTTGAGATGTTTGAACTAGCAGTCCCAAAGCTATGGAGGAAATGGTATCAGAACCCCCATACCACTACTTCAGAATCATACGTCTATTGACCAGCTACAAAAAAATGTATACCAAACTTCTCCCTAAAAGAGTTTTTAGATAATCATTTTCCAATGATTAGGAAATATGGTGGTCGGATAGATTCTACTATCAAATTGAATTTTCAATTTGAACAATTAGTCCAATCGGCAAGGCTTTTTTTTGCATGAGCTTACAGTAGCAATTTTTCTGTTCCACATGAAAGGGGGGTCGGTCCTGGATCGTATAACTCTGAGTTGGCGTGGCACGGGGGTGGGAGTGTGCGTAAGCGGCCATCTTGGAAAACGCGTTTTGTCATATATCTCCTAAACGGTTTGTCGGACGCGAATAATACATGATATATTTTTTTCAGATAATTGAATGTTCTTTCATTATGTTGACAAAGTTTTTTCTTTAAAATCAATATTTATGCGAGTTTTTGAGTGAAAGTTGGAAAGCATGCTTTTTCTGCGAATAACTCAAAAAGGATTGATCCTACCTGAAAAATTGTTTGAAAATTGTAGAGCGGAAAATTGTCTATAAATATTGTCCCAATTTTTTTTCCTATAATAGTTTTCCCACAGTAGAAAGCTAAACGAAAATTATTTACATACAATGAGACAGAGGTAAGGAACAAGAACAGTGGCAAGATAAACGAGTAGCAGAGAGATGATTTCCGAAGGAATTTGTTGTAAAATGAAAGGTCATTGGCAGTGATGAAAAATTGAGGCACACAGACGGGGGCCAGGAGAGGGTTGAAGATAGGCAAAGGTAATAAAGAGATGAAGGATAATTATCAGGGTGAATTAGAAAAAACTGTGGAGTGATTTACACAGGGAATTTAAGAGGAAGAATATTCAAGAACGACTGGGGGGTTCAAAGCATGAAGGCTAGAAATGATTTCGAAAAACATGTTTATATATTTTTTTTTAAATAAGATATATATTTTTGAAATACTCACACATTATTGTACAGCAGCTAACCTTACACGTGTTAACTGTCTTTTTCAAAATAAAATTTACGAAAAACGTACGGAAATTACTTCTTTACACCAAGCGTCAAAGCACAATGATACCAAAAAATGGCGGCCTTTCCGAAGGCCCTTTACAGCACTAGACGTTAAAACCTAAATTCCTATTTCGTGCAGAGGTACAAACTCCACATGCTGACGTCAGAACATTCGTAACACTCCGTATTATTTATGTTACGTATATATTTATATAAGCGTGTGTAAGAAGGCATTTAAAAAAAGATCATGAGGAGAAAATCAATGCAAATGCACCTTCAAAAGAAAAACTGATAGATAATTTGGAATCACATGTTGAAAAGTGCACAATGCTGCAGAACATGCAATTAATTTATTACATTAAGAGAAGTTATACCTACCATTTATCATCTTATAACCGCAATTCCAGATTTAATATTTCTTGTTTGGTTTCATTGTTAATTTCGTTCATCAATAGCACCATAAACATTAAATGAATATTTTATTATTCATTCATTCAAATATCTTTTTTTAAAACTATACAATTTCAGTGGTCGGATAATTTGAACGAGAACAATTAAACGCAAAAATAGAATTTTTATATTGCGTTTTGAAAAATTAACAGTTTCAAGGTATAAAAATATTTAAATATTCAGGGATATTTTTAACTCCTCAGATTTGAATTTTGTTTAATCCTTTCTTGGTTCGCCTACCCTTGCAATGGAATCCTCTTGAAAAATTCAATTAATTGACCTTTTAAAATAAAAAATTAAATAGGGTTTTCCAACGTGTTTCACACAATTTTTTTTTCTAATTTTGATAAGTGATCCTTTTTAATTTAAGTTAAGAATATTAAAAATATATATTTAAAAGAACTAAAGAACACGCTTTTAACGCACTAAAAATAAAAAAAAAAAATTTTAATATTCAACGACTATGAAAAGCATGGGGGTGCTTTTTGGTTACGTATCTTTGAGAAACAAAATACTTTTAGAGTAAGATCCCAGAGGTAGGTTGCCTCATTTTAGCAAAGCTGAAATTTTAAGTATGAAAAGTGTGATATGTAGTTGAGAACGTATGCGTACTTGCTAGCTTGAAAGCGGGGCCCTTTTACAGGTATCAGGTACAAAAGTACATGAAAAAACTTTCTTACTTACGTTGAACTACGGTAATGCGTTTGACAATTAATGTGGTCCAGTTTTTTTATTTTCACATTATATCAAAATTAGAAAAAATATTGTGTGAAACACGTTGGAAAACACTATTTTTCGTAACTCGCTTTCTTTGGCGGAACTCGCGCTGCTCGTTCCGCAGAAAATCGCTCATTACGAAAATTAGTGCTTTTCCCAATTGGTTGCACAAATAACTATTTTCTAATTTTGTGATTTAAAATGACACTTTTCAAAACTCATTGACGTTATCAAATGTTTTACTTTTCAACACCATTTTCGAAAAGAAAATTTTTCGCAACTGGTGATGAAAAGTTAATTTCACCACCAGTTGCAAAAAATACAGCAATGAAATTTGTTATAATTTTGAGGCTAAACTACTTGAAGTACTTCTTCATTGTTATTATATTCTCTGTACATATTATGAAGATTAAATTTTATTCGAATTCAATACATAATATGTATGGTAAAAACTAATTATGAATATTAATAACATAATTTGAACAATTGGTGATATTGACCCCAGCTGACAACGTAGTTTTCTATCTAGCATTAATTTCCGTTTTTTCCAAGTCTCTCCAAGGATGAGAACACGCTTTCAACGCATTAAAAAGTAGAAAAGTACATACAAAACTTTCTTACTTACGTTGAGGTATGATATTGCGTTTGGCAATTAATATCGTCCAGTTAGCCGAGCGGTCTAGGCGCAAGATCTAACCTTCAAGAGAGTTTGAATCCTCACGCCAGACGATTTTTTTTAATTTTCACTAACTAATTTTTCTTATACTAATTAGGACATGCCCAAGTTGCCAGAGAAAAAATTGTTGTGATCTTGGATGACGATAATGACAGTAAAACTGACTTAGGTTAAAATTTCATGATTATTTTCATGTCACTCTATTTTTTCGTATTCTATTTTATACCTCTCAAACTCAGTTTGATAAATTTCATTAATTTTTCCACCATTTCTCACATCAAATACATAATTATGTCAACAACTCAGTCATATCTTTACCAAAAATTTATGAAGTTGAGTTTTTATATTCTACAAGCAAGTATATTTCGTAGGTATATGCATATTATTTTACAAGGTAGGTGAATGCATATTAATTGACTATGAAGTACCACTTTCCGCACTCGTTAGTAAATACAATATTTATTACCAGCGAAATAATTTGTTAAACCGAGCCGTCAATAAAACATATCATCTTGTGAAAATTCCATTATATCGAGTACGTCTCTGCTTGTAGGTGGTTCTTCGTTGAGCCTTATCGGCAATGAATAATAATGAGTCTCTTAAACGTATTGCAGAACTATACACACATTTTTGAAAGAATAAATAAAAAAACATAAAAAAATATGAAATCAGTTATCAGTCTCTGGAGAGTATGTTATTATCATGAATATACCTGTCGCTCTAATTTGTATGAACTGAAAAAATATTCGATAAAAATTAACCAATTGCAATTTTCCCAGCATAGTGCCGGAAATGTTGTAATTTTCCGTGTTTCTTAAGTACGTTTAGAAAATTTAGGAGCATGTTGCTGACGTCAAAATGAGAAGAAAAGTTCCTATAATAGTATATTATGCAATGAGCACAAAATGATGCCCATTTTGCACGAGTATGAAATTTGCAGCACGAGCCGAAGGCAGTTGCTCCCAGTGACCTCTACCAAGAATATATTTTTTACACAAACATGTTAGAAAAATCGATTTTTCCACCAGAAAACGTGATACAGGTACGTACAAAGAAGTTATGACATTTCAAATGACTGAAAAGACATGTAGGTGGCGCCACCTTATCAAATTTGATTTTGTCATTGAAAAATACTCCCAGATCCCAAACTCCACTTGAATATCACGACTATTTTGAAATGTATTCACAAACAATTAAAATAAGAATTCAACTTTGACACCCTGCATCTCAGAAACGAATAACTTGGGGACATATGTTTATACGAACTTTTCTTCTTATTTTGACGTCAACAACATGCTTCTGAATTTTCTACATGTACTTAAGAAACACCCTGTATAATAAAAAATGGCATAATTTTTATCGCATATTTTTTCAATTTCGGGTTGTTCGCAACTTTCGCAGAATAGTGACGCGGAAGTTCGAACATTGGTGCGTAATGAAATTTCCTTATTGGAGAATTCTTTCACAAAGATATTGTAGTCTGATTTCAATAATATTTTATATAAACCAGCCGAGCAGTTTCCAAATCGATACAGTCCTGTCAGTTCGTCTAAAGACTCTTCTCTTGCCCTCAAAAATAGATTTGATAATGGATTAGGAAAGTAAGATAGGGGTTGACTTTATGAATGGGTTGTATCAATATATGCAAGGAGGTGCTTATCAATTCAGAAAATTACCCATACGTCAGCCGAAACTTTCGTTAATTTCGAAACCGGATCACAACATATTCAATGGTTTTCATGCATTTTAAAGTCAGAATGAACGACCAATAATTATTGATTAAAATTATTATGGGCGTCCCAGACTTCCAGATGATTATAGTGCGTTCATTTTTATGATCATTGCATTACAATTTATGTTACTTCGATGTCGTAATTTTCCTTTTTATGAACTTATATAGGGAAGACTGGCATTTAATAAAGATGAAAGTGAAAGGAATATCAGAACTTGATGGTAACAATGATGAGAAACCATTCTATCGAACATTTGAGGGGTGCGAATATATCAGAAAACAATACGAATTGATAAATGAATGTTTGAGAACAGTTGAAGATGAAACATTATACCATATTAATCCTTTATATCACGTTTGAGATATTCATAGTCATGTCAGGTCATGTCATGTGATATGTCAATACTAAAGAACTCTATTTGAAAATAGTTGCCTATGTTTATCTATGCTATATTAGTTATGTAATGTATGCTGCATATTATGTTATTTGGTGGCAGAGGTACAAGATAAAAGATTGAATTAAACTAGTGTGGTGTAAAACACACAAGTTTGAAACCCCCCAAAGCATTAGGACTAGGATCTTGATCCAGCAAATGCTTGGAATAAACGGAAACAACTCATAAAACTCTACTGATCAGCTGCAGATTCAGATGAAGCATCCGTAGCCAACCAAAGAGCAACTTTCTTACAGACGAAGGTGACCTCTTTAACAGTAAATGTAATACTTAATAAGTTGAACAAATATTTCAAGCCATGCATAAATGAAACCCATGTTCGATTTCCATTTTTCACTTGTGCCCAGAAAGAGGAATTAATCAATCGATCAATACGTTCCTGAATGTGGGTTTGGAGACTTTTCTGATAAAAGAGAGAATAGTGTACAGAATAATGAGTGACAATATTGGGTGAAATACAATTGGCATTGACCAAGTGTGTGGATTTTTGTAGAGCAGACGAAGAGTTGCGGAAACAAGTAAGAGTGATATCAGCAACACTTGGTTAATTCCGAGGTAGGGGTTGAAAATAGATGAAAAGCGAACATAGCAAAATACATGTCAGAAGTATGAAAAAAGATAATCTGGAAGCAAAAATTAAAACAGAAAAATGTCCTCGTTTTGACACTTGGGAATACAGTTGGGGAAAAGTATGTAGCAAATGCATGCAAACAAACAATCTCTCATCCAGTTATGGATCAAAAACAATAAATGAAATACAATATGAAGAGAATGAATGCAATTCAAAGTTAAAATAATTATTCGAGGAAGTGGACAGAAAAATTATGGATAAATGATTGTTTAGAAATAGAATTCAAACTCAAATTAGGCTAATATCTTGCACGCATCCATATTTAACGAACTGAAATATTAACCAGTGCGAAAATCGAATAAAAAATCATTATAGTCTCCAATATAGAGAAGAGACCGATATTTCGTCTCAAGAAATAGTCACGAAATTCAAAGAAGTTTTCCAATATTAGGTTTTTCCAGTAAACCTTGTACCATAAGAATAACAGGAAATGCCATGCCAAGTATTGTCAGATGCCGTGAAATTTCTTCGGCTCGTCCATACATAAACCTATCAAAAGTGTCCTGGAAAAGATAGAAAAAAAGAAATTTGTGCAGAAAGTAGAAAAAGCTACCGACTGGCTCAATGCCATGGTTATTACAGAGAAAAAAGATGGGTCAATTCGTTTGTGTATGGATCCAAGGCTACTTAATATATATATATATATATATATATATATACACGAAGACTGGAATCACCAACAATAGTAGAACAGTCAGGAAAACGGTTCACATTTTTAGACGCGTTTGGAAGGTACATGTTCAAAAGATTTCCATATGGGTTAAGCAGAGCACCAGATATCTTGCCAGATATATATATATATATATATATTAATTAATATATATATCTATATATGTATACAGGGTGTCCCTGGACTTCCTCTTTCCCTCTCGGAAATGTATAGATGGGGTCAAAATATTACCAGTACTTCATACAGTGCATTCCATTTAAAACGAGCCACCCTGTAAAATTTGTACAATGATTTTCAGGAAAAATGAAAAAAACACGTCAACAATAGTATACAGGGGGACACATTTTGACATATTCACATTTGATGTTACTTCCACTATCGCACCCCCAGAGCATGTCACCATTTTTTTTTAAATGGATCACCCTATATTGTTTCGCATTATCAGATGCTCCATGATGAGCAGATTTCACCAAAGTATAAAACATATGGTCTGACGCATATGGTTCGGGAGCTACAAATTATTTGATTGAAAACGAGCCACCCTGAACAACTTTTAAACAATGATTTGCAGTAAAAATAAAAAAAACAGGTCAACAATTTATACAGGAGGCCACATTTTGAAATATTCGTTCTAGAGACAAATGAAGCAATAAATCAGAAAAAAAATTTTTTTATTAAATTCTTGAAACAAAATCTGATGACTTGACAATGAGAAGAAAAAAAATTTCTATAGTAAATGTTCAAAAACGTTTCCACCAACTCCCATACAATGGTACAAACGAGCTTCCATTGCCGGCCTCACGTGGTTGTAATGTTGTTAATTCTATCCATACACTTTAGACTTCAAATGAACCCATAGAAAGAAATCTACAGGAGTGAGATCCGGAGACCTTGGTGGCCATCCTGTAGGACCTCTTCTGCCAATCCAGCGACCAGGAAAATGATCATCCAAAAATTGTCGCACTGGAGCTGCATAATGAGGAGGTGCACCATCCTGCTGAAAAACTATTTCTTGTTCGAATAAATTCATATCCTCCTCAATTGCCCTATTGATGCACGGTATTATTCGATTCTCCAACATATCCAAATATTTCTCACCAGTCAAATTACCATCGATAAAAAAAGGTCCTATGATGTGGTCACCTAAAATTCCTGCCCAAACATTCAGTTTTTGAGGTCGTTGGGTATGAACTTGACGGTATAAATGAGGATTCGTATCACTCCAATATCGACAATTTTGCCGATTCACCTCTCCATTCAAACTAAACGAACTTTCATCCGAAAAACAAATTTTATTCAAGAAATTCTGATGCAAGTTGATCTGTTCAGTGAGACTTTCACAAAACTCGATACGTCTATCGAAATCATCTTCGTTCAATTCATCAACTAGTCTAATCTTATATGGATGAAATTGTACTTATGAAGGATCCTGAAAACATTTGTACGACTGATTCCTGATTCTCGAGATAACTTAGTAAGAGATTGCGTATTTTCCATTAGTCCAACGTGCCCTAAAACTGCAATAGAAATAGCATCGTTGACAACTCCTGAACGGTTATGCTTTTTATTGCTAACAGATCCAGTTTCCATAAATTTGTTCAATAATTCCGAAACGTATTTGTGTCGTACATTTCTTCCTGGATGATTATCATTGAACATACGGGCAGCAGCTCTAGCACTGTTTCCATTCTGGTAGTACAAACTCACTATTTCAATCCGTTCTCGAATCGTATAAACCATTGCTTCTCAAGAATTCACAAAAACAGAAACACCAATTGTAACTTCACCTGGTAGGTAATCGTTATTGTAGAATGAGACAAATACAAAATGAAGAGAATATCGAATTCAAACTTAACTAGGCAAAATAAGACTTTTTTGAAGTATACTTCGAAAAAACACCTATGAAACCTAGGTAACAGATTGTACAGAAGTTCATTCAGGGTAGCTTGTTTTCAACTCAAATAATTTATAGCTCCCGTACCATATGCGTCAGACCATAATTTTATACTTTGTTGAAATCTGCTCATCATGGAGCATCTGATAATGCGAAACAATATAGGGTGATCCATTTAAAAAAAAATAGTGACTTGCTCTGGGGGTGCGATAGTGGAAGTAACATCAAATGTGAATATGTCAAAATGTGTCCCCCTGTATACTATTGTTGACGTGTTTTTTTATTTTTCCTGAAAATCATTGTACCAAAAGTTATTCAGGGTGGCTCGTTTTAAATGGAATGCACTGTATAACTTTTGTTCCTAAAAGCCTTCGTTACCAAGTTGCGGGCCCTCAAAGTTACAAAATGAAAAATGTTTTTCTTTGATAACTTTCAATATTCAAAATCATCTAAATTACGGTGATTGACTAAACAAATGAATTCCTTCGATGAGCTTTCATGGAGGAGTCAGTTGTTTTGCTACAAAGTCAGGAACGGACTACCCCCGATGGTCCACACCCCAAAACTTTGAAATGACTGGGATTTGTCAATATGTTTCAACAAAACAAGGTTACCTGGACAATTTCCTGAATAAAAGTACTCGTGTGGAAAATCGATAGGAGCAATGATTTTTGATAAAAATGCATTTTTGTTCGACGACATCCAACCTGAGATGTCTACCATTATTCGAAAAGATTAATTTGTAATGAAAATAGAAATGATAGGGAAAATGTTCATAACGAATTTTTATCATGCAAACACGTTTACCTTACAAAACTCATGGTGTAAATAATCAATCGCAAACCTCAAGAGCAAACAGAAATGCATAATCCGATACAAAAACTGCTCGATATGACCCCCGTCTCTCTCAATACATTTTCTTAGTCGGCGCAAACACCCTCTCTGCACTTGAAATAGCATGCCAGGGACGTTTCGTATGGCTTCACAATGTAATGTAATTCTATTCAACAAGGCATCTCTGGTGTGAATAGGTGTAGCTAAATTTATCTTCGGGTTTAATGATTTTTTCCCATGAAATTATACTTATCAGTAAAACTCCTCCTCATTTGAGCTGTGAATACGAATTTGCAACACCCAAATGTTGAGTTTCATGAGATTCAGATAACACAACACGTAACGTGCTTATTCCACGCGTACATACAAAATATGGACTGAATTCGATATTTCATAGTGGAGTAGCTTGTTAGCTCAAAAACACCACGAATCTACATAACTTGATAATTCATTTGAAAAAATATCTACATTGTGAATGAAACTTTCAACTGGGTACTGTACTTTTTGTTTACGACTTTATTTTATCATATTTCGCATTATCCCTGTTATAAATGTTGTTGAATTAACGTTAACATTAGTATTTCTACTGTGAACATTTTTCATTTCAAATAATGGTGGACGATCGGGTTTGAGTCGTGAGTAAAACTGCATTTTTTTAAGAAAATTTTTTTAAAAAAAGTTTTGGGGTGTGGACCATCGGGGGTGGTCCGTTCCTGACTTTGTAGCATAACAACTGACTCCTGCATGAAAGCTCATCGAAGGAATTCATTTGTTTAGTCAATCACCAGAATTTAGATGATTTTGAATATTCACTTTGAAAGTTATCAAAGAAAAACATTTTTATTTTTCATTTTGTACCTTTGAGGGCCCGTAACTTGGTAACGAAGGCTTTTAGGAACAAAACTTATGATAAGTACTGGTGATATTTCGACCCCATCTATACATTCCCGAAAGGAAAAGAGGAAGTCCAGGGACATCCAATATATATATATATATATATATATATATATATATATATATATATATATATATATATATATATATATATATATATATATATATATATATATGAATTTAGAAATAACGACTGAAAATTGGTATGAACAGTGGGGAATAACGGGGATCTTCAGTCAGCACAAATGTTGAACTATGAAAAACTCTTTAATACGTTGGACCGAGCTTTCGTTTCAATTTTGAAACTTCTTCAGGGTCAGTAATCTGAGTGGTTGATTAATGAACATTAACTTTAAAAAAACGTAAAATATGTAAATATTTGTCGGAATGGTGTTATATCTTTGACGTTTCGAAACGTCAAAGATATAACACCATTGTTCACCAGTGCTCTTTGCGTTCTAGTGCAATTATTATGTTCTGCAGAAATTGGAAAATTGCAGTCAGCGTTGATCTGCCTCTAAGATATCCATGTTGGTAGTTATTCAGTAAATTATTGTGCTCGAACCATTTGATGAGCCTGTTACACATAATTTTCTCAAAGATTTTTGCAAAAGATGACAGTAAGCTTATTGGTCTGTAATTTTCAATTCTGGATTCATCTCCTTTTTTGTGTAACAATGTTATTAATGCTACTTTAAGCTTGTCAGGGAAAATACCAAAACGTAAAGAGTTGTTCAGAATATAATTCAACGGTACTATAATATAGTGTATACAATATTTTATAATACTCATAGGAATGTCGTCATCACCACTACTGAACTTGTTTTTCAAACTATTTACAGCTTCCAATATCTCATCAGTTGTGACAGGGGAGACAAAAAACGATTTATCGTGAGGTATAATGTTGCACGTGTGAGGGATATTATGAGATTGTGAATGTAATGTAATGGGAATATTGATCAAGAAATCGTTAACTTTGTTGGCTACTTCCATAGGAGTGCCAGGAATGGAGATTTCTTTGTTTCTGGATTTTTGTTTGCCAATGATTTCATTGACGATACCCCATGTGGTTTTACTTTTGTTGTCAGAGTTGTCAATCTGGCGCTGATAACTTAGCGCTCTGCGACTAATGAGTAAGTTGTTATATTTTCTTTTAGCATTTTTGTATTGTTCACTGAAAGCTTTGTTAGTATTGGAGAGAACATAAAGTATATTTAGGATTCTTTTGCATTCAATGACTTCAGGATCGTTGCAGATTTTTTGTTTCACTTTTCTTGTTTTTACGGCTTCGAGCGGGAAACAGTTGTTAAAGTGGAAAGAAAAGGTATCATGGAATAACTCCCATTGTTTATTCACATCTTCTGGATTTGTGTTCATCAGATCACTCCAGTCGATATGTTCAAAACATTTTAAGAATGCAATTTTATTTTCATGACTGTAACTGCGCTTTAATATTTCTTTTGTGGTTTCTAGTTCTGAGTGTGTCATCTTCTGTGCAGTATGATCAGAGATCATTGAATGCAAAATGATAGTGTTGTAATTAAAATCAGTGTTGGTTAGGATGTATATATATATATATATATATATATATATATATAGTTAGTTTTTTATTTTCTTGAACCACTGTATATATTTTTATTTCCTTTCTTGGACAAAAGGTTCATTTAAATAGCAAAAATTGCTTATATTTTAAGTCTGACCCATTGAAAAAGGCCAAAACCCTGGCTGAAACGTCTGGATTTAATTAATTAATAACATGAAATAACAACCTCTGCTATTTAAATAAACCTTATGTCCAAGAAACAAAAGAAAAAGCTCTATATAATATATATATATAATATATATATATATATATATATATATATATATATATATATATATATATATATATATATATATATATATATAATATATATATATAATATATATATATATATATATATACATATATATATACAGGGCCAGAGAGAGCCAGCATTGGGCCTGGGGCAGAGTATGCAGCCGGGCCCCTACCTAATTTTCTTTTCTATTTATACCAACAGTTTCTTTGAATATAATACAACTGAAGGCGTTGGCTTAGTACTGGAATTGGTATTTATTAAGAATATGACCTGTTTTTTTCTGAAAACTATAAACCATAATATATGAATCCACCACTGTGTGTGCAATCTGAACTAATGATTTTTTGCAGAAAAAGGTCGTTTCCAAATACTTATGACACATTCGAGATCAAACTGAAATATTTTCAAACTAACATTTGTTTTTTTTTTAACATATTACACAATACTAGTACATTTCCATTCCCGGGCACTATTCGAACCATGGAAATTCTAAAAATATTTTTTTTATCGTTGATTCTTCCGATTCTGGAATGATAATCCTTCTTCTTTTCAAGAACTTATTATATATAACTCAGTAAAGAATTCATCAGGTCCAGTTCAGAAAAACTTCATATTTTCATTAGCATATGACCTTTGAGGAAGTTGCGAAAATAAAGTGAACAATTTTTCAAATCTTCCCGATAAAACAGAAAAAAATATCAAACTTTCAACTTTTGCCTAGGTAGAAATTAAAGTTTCCGAGCGCTTGTTCACTCTTAGATATTATTAGATATAGAAATGAAATGTACAAATGAGATGTTATGCTAGCAAGTTAGTGAGAGTATTTTTCTTCATTCTCGGTTGAACTTAATTTTTGTCTTATTGATTTCGAAATGAAATATGCAGGACAAGTTCTCAATATTGGGAATCAAACTACCTGTTACAATAACAAAATTTAACTAACTCTTCCATGGTCCTGCTTCTAGCGGTTCTTCTACTTCATCACAACTAAAATCCAATTTTGGAACAGAACCCAATCTGAAATTTTATTGTCCTTTCTGAGCACCGACTTACATTGATACTCCATCATTTTATAATAGTTTAAACACAATTCAAATTCAGAATAATTCAAATTTGCCTAGCTGGCTTGACATTCGACAGTAGATACGGGAGCATTGTTACACCTCGCGTCGCCACATCTTTCTAAAGTTAGAAAAAACTTCATCTTGTGCGTTTTATAGTACTGTGATAGTAACAAAAGTGACCAAAAGATGTAGCAATCCGCAAAAATGAAGGCTAATGAATCTTAATAGACATAGACAGTGACTGCTTGGCCTCACTTCGGTATTTGGTGTGGGCATTGAATAATCATTGTTTCAATGTTTCAAGAGGACTCCGGGCCACCTTTCCTCTCGGGCCCCGGGACACCCCTTCCCCCCCTTCTACCCCTCTCTCCGTGCCTATATATATATTGTTATGTTAGGTAATGTTTATAAAATGATAATTCATTTTTATTATTAGGTATTTAAGTTATCGTGGTTCATGCTATGTTCTAGTCGACGCATATGTATCAAAAAGTCAGTCCTGAAGTATCTCTATTGTTATAAGTAGGTGACCAACAATACATTAATTTTGAATACATAATAAAAATAATATGGAAATTTTAATTCATGAAAAAACGTTGTATCTCAAGTAGATGAAATAGTATACAGGTTGGAACATCCTGTATGGTGAATCATGTCAGGAGGAAACCCAACAGCGATATGTCAAAAACAATGCGAGGCAAACAATGAAATATAAAAATTATAACACAGAAAAATGTCAAATATGAATTTTATCCAAATTTGTACATAGAATAAAAGGTCTAGAATTAGATATTGTAAATAAAATCATTAGAATAAGTTAGAATAACGAACAGTGATATAGAAAGTAGGAACACATTTTGAAATTTGTGAAAATAAACAAAATGTTTGTATTGCCAAGAGGACATGTAACAAGCTTGGGGAGATGAACATTGAGATGTAAAAACGAAAACAGATACCAAATTTAGAAAGAAAAAATATAACAAAAATCAAGATAAAAACAAGCAGAACTATCTAAAATCAGTATATAACTGATTCACATACAAATGGAAAAATAAGCAAACTAGAAGAAATATTATTAAAATAACAAAGTCCAGTCCATGCCATTCCCAGGAACAAAACGGGGCTTTTTGCAGTAAAGCTGTATGTTCCAGTAATCACGAACACTTTCAAGAGGCAGGAGAACACCACAAATGAAGAATAACAAGGTATTTTGAAAGCTGAACTGAGAACAGTGCAACGTATCAGGTCCAGAAACTCATATTGGTTATTTGATCACTTGTATCCTTTCTTTTGAACATTTAATGATTTTTGATGCTCACAGACTTTTTGAATAACACTCAACCGTTTGTTTAACTAGTATTGATCACACATAAACAAGTTTTCACCATTTTATATTGCTGTTTTCAGTTAGATAAGTTAGATTTCGCAGAGTAGATCAGTTTTAAGGATTGATTTCAATGAAAACAATTATTTGAAGATTTTTCTGCAATCTGTGTTTTAATTATTGAACACCTAACCATATTTTTCCCCACAAAACAGCATATTTGACATCAAGCATTGCGCCAAGTTGGCACTACTGAACCTGCCGCTGATAAAAGACATGACTCATTCTTCATAGGCGTACCGACTGAGCAATATATTGGTACGTACACTGGCTTATATTGATGAAATCATTTCATTTGAATAAACTCTCATCGGATAATCACCATAGAGACTTCAATTTGCTAAACATTACCTTCCTAGGTAACAATTAAACAGATAAAGGTATAGAAATTCTGAAAAAAAATTGTTGGAGCAATCCAGACTATGGAACGACCAGGGGATGTTGAACAATTTTATTCGAAGTTCAATAAAAAATGTTTCAGGGGAAACTGCACCGTTGAGACTCTTGTTGGGCTTCTGATACCCAGACAACGTAGATTAGACATTTCAAACAAGCTACATTCCTCTCATCAAGAGATAATAACAGAAGCATGCTCAGGATGCAGTATTTTGGCCAAATATCAATGAGCATATATATATATATATCTAATTTAGTTCTCTCGTGTTTGATATGCTTACAATATTCCAAATCGAATGAAAAATAGGAAGGAGTAGAGAGTAGCTGTTAAAATTCACACAACATATCATACCTATGTAGCGCAGTAACATTTTTATTGACTTAGATGAACTATTCATGCATCATGTTAAAAATCTGTATGAGGTTATATCTGTATTATTTTATATTTTTGAGTCCATTTTAAACAATATCTCTGAATGATTATTTTCTGCTTTTAAGTCTGTGTGAAATTTTGCAATAGATTTCAATCATCTTGATGAGATTATGATAGAGACATGTGGTAAAATTCACTAGTTCAAAATCGATTGCTCCTTACTACTATTATGATTATTATCACAGACAGGCAAGACAGACACCATGAATTTGTCGTTATATTGAGTGAATATTTGGAAGGCAGTTGAATTTAGTGCAATTCACTCATCGATCATTCTGCTATGGAGAGTTTGTGTGATCCTAACGTCACTTTTTGTGCTCCGTTAGAAAACGAACAAACCTACACAAAAAAAACGAGCTTATTTTGTTTTGTCATCCAGTTTCGAGCTATTTCCGAAGTTTCAATTCTCTAGCTCATTAGTTTGAAATCGATTGCAAGATTTGCAGCAGATAAACAGACACGAAAGCAAGCTAATATAAACGTGGTAAAAAAGGAATATAATACAGACTCGATATCAACCAATATCTATCATTCAGATATCAGTTTTCTGAATCATATTCAAACTGTGACTCATGAAATACTTTGATTCTAATCAAATTTTCCATTATAGTCAGTTTGGATTCAGAAGTAAATGTAGTACAACCCAGGCTGTTTTCGAAATTGTTTTGTTTCCTATTATATATAGTCGATAGGTAGGTAGATAGATAGGTAGGTAGGTATATGACCTATCGAGAGCCTTCGACTGAGTATCTCAAAGAAAAGTTACGATAGGATGGTGTAAGAGGCGTAACACTCGATCTGATTCAGTCATACTTATGTAACGGGAAACAAGCAGTTTATATAAGGGAATCACGTTCTGACTTTCGGAACATTTCATCTAGTATCTCAAGGATCCGTTCTGAGACCTTCAGTATTTCCGCAGATGATCTATTTCCATTTCATGTCCCCGAATAAATGTGTGGCTAATGATGATTTCACAACTTTGATGAATACTGCTTCAGATGCAGAAAGTCTCTACATTACTATGGCAGAATCTTGAACTTCTTGACATGGTTATTGATGACAGGACTGTCTGGTTGTCTCATATATATATATATATATATATATATATATATATATATATATATATATATATATCGCTATGTTATGATTTATCTAGTACGATACATTTGTTATGTAACATGAAAAACCAACTATCTTTCAACACAGTTCAAACATGCTATTTTCAATTTCTTCATGTTCATATGAACTACAGTAATTCTTGTCACGCAATCGGGGTTTTCTAAATGCAGAAAAGAGCCGTTAGAATTATCGCTAGTGCTGTACTGTCAACCAATTTTCAGAGATCCCTCCATTACCCCTGTTCCTCCTTCACTTATATGTGCCACAATGTTGGAAACGAACAAACGAGCATTTTCTGCGAACACCGATTTTCATGAATACCAAACCATTTGAGGCATTTTCATCTCAGGCTGAACAAATCACAAATAATTTCTCTGTATATCAAACTTTACAACTTCTTGCCTCAAGAGTACAGGATTCTGAATTTCATATTCAAATTGAAACTCAAGATATATTCTCAGCCATCATTTTTATTCCATTAACAAATACCTGAGTACGCCTGTACGCCTGACATAGTCTGGTATACAGACGGTTCAAAGACAGTTGAAGGAACGGGAGCAGGAATACATGGGGTAAGGCCAAGAAGGGATTACATAATACCACTTGGCAAATGCTCCACGATATTCCAAGCTGAAACACATGCTTTCATGGTATGCATTCAGAAGAATCTAGAAAGTGGTTATAGGAAAAAACACATCTACATCCTATCTGACTATCAAAGTGCTATCAAAGCACTCAACTCTATACAGATAAAGTACAAACTGGTCTGGGACTGCCTCCAGAACCTCATCGAGCTGGCAAAACACAACAAGGTCACCTTGATATGGGTGCTAGGTCATAGAGGCATTGAAGGCAATGTCAAAGCGGACCAGCTAGCTAGACAAGCATCTGAAACGCTATCCACAGGGCCAGAACCTGCACATGGGATTAGCAAAAACCGATGCAGGACCCTGATCGACGATAGGATAAAAAGAAGACACCAACAATATTGGGATCAAACTGTCGGGCAAATACACAGCAAAGTCATGGTAGGGCATCCAAACCGGACCCTGACGGCTGACCTTCTGAACCTGAACAGAACGAAGGCTCGTATAATAATAGGTCTGTTGACTGGACACTGCGGCCTAAGAAAACACCTAAACACCATGGGAGTACGCAGGGGACCCGTGGAGTGTAGGCTATGTGATGAAGAGGAGGAAACAGCCTCTCATATTATCTTCGACTGTGACGCCCTAAGTAGTAGGCGACACAGAACCTTTGGAGAGATCAGCCCGGAAACAGGCATGAATCCGAAGAACCTTATCAACAGGCTTCTTAACCTAATTAAAGGCACAAACCTGTTTTGAATGAGGAACCACTGACGACAGAGTGATACAATAGACCCCAGCTGGTCGCAGTGTCAAGGGAAGCTAAGTGCCAATCCTGTCTCTGGCTCGTCAGCTTTCAACCAACCAACCAACCACGCCTGTATGTCTCAAATGATCCGTGACTTTTTTTTATTTTTCGTTTTTTTGATGTGTTGTTTATACTACTTCAATATTTTACTTCCACTTTCAAATATTTTTAACTATGCCATATTACTTCCTGCTATTCGCTTATGAAAAGTATCTGTAATTTACAGGTAGAAATTAGCCACAATGCATTTTGGCAAGAGGTCTAAGGCTAATTTCTGTCAATAAATGTACACATTTTAGTGGAGTAGACCTGTAAAACCAGAATTCCACCTCAATGGACTATTTTCAATATCTGTAATTTGATCATAATAAAACAATTGGAATTTACGCATAATACTTTCGTTCGGAGCCATTTTCTGGGGAAAGTACGCCAAAAAACCAGGTTTAGAGACATTTTCAGCAATCTTCGGCCATGTTCTGTGAAAATGCTGTTTTATGTTTTGAGGGATTGTGAGGGTAAATGTTGTCAGGTTAAATGTTTTGGTGACGAATAGCAGTGTTGTGATTGATTTGAGTGAAATACAAAAAATGCATAAACAGGCTCGGGATCGAACCTGGGTCCTCGTAGTTAAAAAGCGAGAGCTCATCTACGTGAGCTCACTTGAATTACTGAAGCTCAACGTGTTTGATTGCCCGCTCCCGCTTTCCACCCCGGGACTGACTTCTGCCTGAAGAGCTACACGCTTGTCAGCTAGTAAGGAAGGTTCCTGTGTAAAAATGTCCCTTGTATTCTATCATTTTTATTTTCGTAGCCAACTCTCCGCCTATTAATCATGGAACAGGTACAAGCGAACTAATTCACGGAGAGCGCACTAATGCAACTGAAAAATGAAATACAAAGTACACTGCCAAATAACGAAACTAAAAGTGAACTCATACATATACACTTCCTTGGAATTGAGTAAGCTGAAGACGAACCACAAAGCGCTTACCTAGAAGGGGCAGATCCAGGAGGAGCCTAGCCATACCGAAAGCCTGGAGGGAGACCGTCGTGGTGTTCATACCAAAACCTGGGAGACGTCCAGCGGCCGAGCCAAATTATTATCGCCCCATCATCATCAGTCTCTCCTCCTTTCTCCAGAAAACAATAGAGAAAAATATGGACTATTATATAAGAAGTGAACAGTGCCTGGTTGAAAGCATCCAAAAGACATATTCTATGTGCATTCATAGATATAGAGGGTGCTTTCGATGACACCTCATATGACCTCTTTTTTCGGATCGCTAGAGGAAATGATCAAAAACACCTCACTGATTACATGGATACATGTAATGCTGAAACTGTAATGATGATAGCGAAAAAAGGTTGTTTTCTAGGCGGGGTTCTATCGCCCTTGCTGTGGTCAGTGACCGTGGATAATCTAATAGTAGAGTCAGATGATTTGTTCGAAAATATGAACAGGGTGTTCATAAAATCAGATGTAGTTGTTTTCTGTTGGATATTCACAAGAATATAAATTCATTTTTGTCGTGGATTTTTTAAATCGAAGAAAAATATTTCAATTCAATATTTAATTGAGAATGTTTCCCTTCTCAACATAGAGTAACATGACTCTGGAATTACGACTCTAGGTTACGCCGATGATCTGGTGATTATGACAGGGCCAATATTTACATGTCACACTGCAATATTAGAGGTAATGTGAACCTTTCGCTCCTGCACTTGTATGTAATGGAGGAGTGCCTTCAGACTGCACCGGACTTCAAACTTGAGAGCTGAAATGACTGGCCATCTGAAGATTATAGAAAATATTCCGCAAGAATCTAGGTAGAAACCACCAGGAACGACTTCGAAGTACATTATGATGCGGTCATAAATAACCCCATATATGCATAACGAATGGGCCTCAACTAAAAACGGTGTTTGGTATTCTGATGGATCCAAAATAGACGAATGGGCTGATAAGAACGGTCAACCAAAGTTTAGAGGAGATTGCGGGGGGATGGATTACGGATCCCAGGCTAGACATAGCCTCTCACAAGACTGAAGCCATCGTAGTAAAAGGTCCTAGGAAAAGGAAAGGTGTTTCTTTACGATGGCCAGCGCATCTATTCAGCCAAACAATATGTGAAATATCTTGGAGTATGGCTCGACGACAAACAAACTCACAACGAGCATGTCAGGAAGACCTGTGAGAGAACCGACAGACAAGTTGCAGCCCTCAGAAGAATTCTCCCAAATACTAGGGGACCAGGCATATATAAGAGAAGAATTATGTACGGCATCGAACTGTCTGTCCTACTATACGCTGCCCCAGTTTGGGGACAGGTTATGAGGGTAAAGGAGTACAGGGCAAGTATGATAACTACGTAACGAAAGATGCTCTTGAGAGTAGCCATGACATATAGAACGACATCCGCAGATGATCGGCGGGAGAACTCAGATACACAACAGTCCGGAAGCAAATCAAAGATCCAAGAAGGATGAAAGAGAAACAACCATTGACCTATGGCAAACTAGATGGAATGAAAACACCATTAACGCACAATGGACCAAGCGGCTCATTCCAGACATTAAGGCATGGGTGGACTGTAAATACACGGCTACCGATTATCAGGCCCTACGCGGGCACGGTTCGTTCTGGTCCTTCACGTATAAAATAGAGAAGTCTACGAACGACAGGTGTATCTATTGCGCCGAACGTGACGACCCCCTACACACAATTTTTGTTTGCAGAAGATGGCATTCAGAGAGAAGAAACCTTGAACTCGCCACTGGAGAAAAACCCCCCAGAAAACCCCATCGGACTCATGATTAGCAGCCCAGAGGGATGAGAAAACGGAGGAGAGAGAACACCAAAGACTGGCTGAACCAGCAAATTAAAACATAAGACACAGTGCCAGAAAAGTTTCCGCCGATATCTGAAGTGATGTCCGCAAGATAGTTCCGGAATAGGGTGTGACATAAGGGTAATTTTCAGTGAGTATACGGATCACCGGAGTCTCACACTACCAGGGAAACCTGGAGAACTTCTATAAATAATTTTCCTCCCGTAAAAAAAAGACGAATGGGCTGGAGTGGGAGTAACAAGTCCTAGGTTTAGTCTCTCAAAACCCCTAGGCAAAGACCCAACAATTTTTTAAACAGAAATCCATGTTATAAAAATTTAGGCGGAGTAGCTCACAGTTTATTTCAATCGTATTTGAATAATAGAAAACAACGTGTTTCAATTGATGACCTATAGTACATTCGAATACTGAGTACACCAAGGGACAGTACTTGGACAAATTATTTCCATCGTTTATATTAATAATTCATCTACCATAAGATCCCCTGGAAACAAAGTTAGCTTGGCCGATGCTACAGTTATATTTTATACATCAAATAGCTGAAAGAATCTGAAATTGAAAATTCAATCTGAAATTAACCATAATTACTGTCTATTAATATTGAAAACACGATTAGAAAAACAATCTGTCTTATAATACATTAGAAATAAATACACATAATCAAATATAAATTACTAAGAATATAAAATATCTTCGAATAATTATTGATTGCCATGTTAACAACATTGTCAATACGATCAGAACCTTTTTTGGGGCATTTCAAATACCTAGCCAACATTTTAACTCTTCAACACCTAGAAATATTTTATTTTACTCTTGTAGATTCTCGTTTAGCGTATGAAATTAGGATGGAATGGAACTGCAAACATAACAAAAATGTAAATATATTACAAAAATATTTCCTGAAAATTAAACTTAAAAAACCAGAACGAACCCATCAGATAACCTATATAAAGAAGCAGGGATACTAGGACATTCGTCAAACCTCGTTGTGTTTCTGTACATATATAAAAACCAAAACAATATCATCTCACATATAATTACTCCAATAATTACTAAACAAGAGCTTGATATTCTAATAAGATGAAAATCTGTTCAGACAATTAAACATCAGTTACCAAATTTCTTCCATTTCTAGGACCACGATTTATAAATTTATTTCAGAAACGTTACTTCCATTTCCGAAACATATCATAGAAATAAGGTTAAGTCGTTTCTATGAAGTAATCAAAGACAACTTATGCATAAGTTCCTCAATTGATTTTCGTGACAAACCGATTAATGAACCATTAATTATGAAAAAAATGTACATACCAATATGCCATTGTATTTCCTATGTTCTCCATCCTTCTTAGTCTATCGTTTCCATATCATATGTCCGTTTACTCATGAATGTTTATCTCATTATCACCAATCACAATTCTCAACTACATTTGAGTTTTTGTTCTATTCTATTATCATATTATATTTTATATATAATAATCATATATCCGTCTACTTGTACATGTTTATGTCGTTATTACCAATTAATTTCCTTATAGTATATTAGATGTGTGTCTATGATATTTTAATGTCAAATTATTCTTGTCATCAATAATTATTATTCAATGTCAAGATTCACGACTCCATAATTGGTGAATTTATCACGGACAGCGAAAGATTTGTGGTCTGCCATATTATTTGTTAAAAATAAACATTATTATTATCCATATATATTTGTATATATATATATATATATATATATATATATATATATATATATGAGTTCACAATAATTTTATCAAAAGCATTCAGTGGTGTAATATAATGTAATACTCGGTATTTGCCATTTTTGGATTCATCATTTCTTTCTTAGCAAATGTGGTCCCTTGATTTTTTCCGTTTTACGTACGGTTTTCGCATAAAAAAATTAAATTCATTCATTTGCATCTCGCTAGACCACTTACGTGAAAAAATGATCTATGTAACTTTAAACAAACATTTATTTATGAGAATATTTTTGAAACGGTAAAATTATATAATTAAAGTAATCCAAATTCATGTTGGAATAGAAACTATGATGCGATTTCTCAACTGCTCTTCAGTATGAATTGGTGAAAAGATGACAGGAAATGATCTAAACTATCGAGGTCCGGGGACCTAGGTGGCCATGTCATGCCATGGTCCTCCGCGACCTATCCAGCGATTATTGTTTAAATATTCGCGCGCAGGAGCACTGGAGTGCGCTGGCGCCCCGTCGTGCAAAAACCATAATCGATTTCTTACTAAAATGGGATCATCTTCCATCAAAGTTGGCAATTTTTCTTAGAGAAACTGCCGGTAATTATGCCCATTAAACCTCGAATGAAGAAAATAGGATCCAATTGAATAATTACCGCATATTCCAGCCCACACGTTAATGGAAAACTGCTCATGGTGACGGGATTCCAAGATTGCATGTGGGTTTTCTTCAGCCCAAAAATAATTATTGTGAAAGTTTTGGATAGCGTTTCTGAAAAAATTTGCTTTATCGGTAAATAAAATTTCAGTATAAAATAATGGATGTTCATACTCTTTTTGAAGAAACCATTGACAAACGAACATCCGTAATGGAAAGTCGCAAGGGAGTAGCGCCTGAGCCCGTTGGATATGGTAGGGATATAATGAAAAGTCATGGAGAATTTTCCAAACGAGAATATGTGAGATATTCAAATTGTTCCCGGGATCTTCCTCAATTGAATTCAAAACCGCTACCACATTTTCTGGTGTTCTAGTACGTTGTACTCCTTTTTGAGGATTGTCAGGTTCAAAACTTCCCTTTTCGCACAACTTTCTATGAATGTTTGAAAATGTTCGTGTATCTGGAATATTTCTATTTGGAAAGCGGTCTTCATACAACCGCCTGCTTCCAGTGCGTTACCATCAGCAAGCCCATACATGTAATGCATATCTTCAAACTCAGAATTCGTAAAATGGACCATGCTTTCTTGAAAATATTGTTAATTTTGATGACTTAAATAAGTGACAACTAGAGTAGGTAGACAACTGCTAAAACTGTTTGTTTACAAAACAAAATCTGTTTCCTATCTACTACATACATTTTTGATCTTTGATAACACCCAATTTCATATCACGTGCAAATGAATGAATTTAATTTTTTTATGCGAAAACCGTACGTCAGACGAAAAAAATCAAGACACCAGATTTGCTCAAATTGGAATGAGGATTTCAAAAATTGCTTTTACTTCAAGAAAAAGCAGTGGCGTATCACTTTTCTCTTTAAAATGATTCAGTGCAAATCCCGCACGAATGCCACTGGCAAGAATAGAAAATCATGTTGTACAGCAGAAAATGCCTTTGCATAGAAAATGCGCACAACGTTTCACAAAAATATCTGGGGTCATACCAAAGTTATCATAAAGAAAATTATATTTTTCTTAAAACTTTAGCACCCTGTAGTTCAAAAGTTAAGACCTTTAGAACATACGTTCATATGAAGGTTTTTTCTCAAAATGGATCCAAGAATAACCTCCTCGAATATTAGCATGTTATTGAGTAACACCCTGTATAATTATAATTTTGTATCCCCAGTAGGCCTAGTCCACAGATGTTCTTTTTTGCAATTGAGTAGTGGTTCCCTAGTATATTTCCATTATTTTTTTGTATGGTCCGAGTCGGTTGATGTTGATGCCTTCATGATCATCTTTGTTATCAGTGTTATCATCTTACCTATTTTCCACACTGAGAATCTGGGCTTCCATCCATATCATTGCCTGATCCTTCGTCGTTGTTCTCCATGATGAACTCTGGTGCATTCTCGCATGGTTCACCATTGCAGAATCCGAAATCGAAATTTCAATAATCCTAACGAAATATGAGATAAGCAAGCACATTCTGAAATGAATATATTTGAATTGAATAATCCTACACGAGGAATAAGTTTGATATTTAAAGGTATTCAACCACGTGAATTTGATATCTTACCTGAAAAAAAAAACATTAATTCGTGTCTTGAGGACCATGTACAATATCCTTGATGAAAACAATGAATACCTGGTGATTTTTCAATATTACTTGTGTGTCCGAAAATTGAGAAATAGCGATTTTCGTAACACAAAAACGAGGGGGTCTATACCTGCTCTATAAAACGCCTGTTACAAAACCCACGGAACGAAACAAATCCATAGAATAATCTTTATAATACTCTTTATAACATCAGATAGTAAAAAAAATTATACGCAACAAGATCACAGAATTTACTGCATAATTGGATAATCCTAAACATGGAATAAGTTTGATATTTAAAGGTATTCAATCACGTGAATTTGGTATTTTTCCTGAAAAAAATAAATACATTAGTATTTTTTGTACCATGTACACTATTTTTTTTTGTACACTATCCTCAGAACTTTTCAATTCATCTAGATGAATACAATAAATGCCAAGAGATTTTTCAATGATACCTGGGTGTCCAAAAATTGAAAATAGCTGCTCTATGAAACGATTGTTATAAAACCCATGGAACGAAACTTGAAAAATCCATAGACTAATATACTTTGTATAAATTTATGCCACAGTGGCAGTAAAAAAATTGATATTCCACAAAAAAAATCACTTCAACTTGAAGAATATTTTGCCATAAATATTATTGTGATGATAATTATATTAGTATTATGATTATGAAAATATTGAGGTGGACGCTTTATTAGGAATTCAAAGAAACGGATACTCCCTCTATTGTCGATTTTTGAAACTATACATGAGTACATTGTTCACTTTTTCAAACATTAATGTTTATATGATTTATATGTATACCTGAAATTTGTCGAATATATTGTGATTGTTGACATTTAATGATATTCTTGTTTACCTGGCTAACGTTCTGTTGACTATTGTACCGTCCTCGAGTCAAAAAATTAGGATTCAAGTTCAAATAATTATTGTTGTGTACCTCAATGTGACTCTTGGCAAAACGATACCGTTGTACTGGAATAAGTTTTCATTATTTTCCGTGAGAAAATGAACATAACGTTCTGGTGCAGACTAATCTAGGATTGAGAGAATCTATAGACAGACGATGGGCTCTTGAAGAAGAATACAGTCCATTCCCAAAATATTTCTTTATCGTCTGTGACCAAGAAAAAAGTGAACAAGAGAACCTTCAAAGAGAGTTGATAGCAAAGAAAAGAGTTAAGAAGAGAAAAAAGAGATATTATTCAACATACCGAAAATTATTCATACACTATGGAAAAATAGTGACTATATATGTATATCTAGGTGATAAGGACACATTGTTTACTTTTCGAAACATTAATGTTTATTTGATTTTAGCCATTGAACACTTAAAACTTGTCGAATCTCTTTTGATTGTTGACATTCAATGAAATTCTGGTTTACCTGGTGAATATTCTGTTGACTATTGTTCATCTACAAGTGAACAAATGAATGATTCTAGTTCAAATCATTATTGTTGTGTAACTCAATGTGACTCTTAGGCAAAACGATCCGTTGTACTGGAATAAGTTTTTATCATTTTCCGTGAGAAAATGAATGTAACGTACTGGTGTAGACTAATCCAGGATTGAGTGAGTCTCTAGACAGACGACGGGCTCTTGGGATCTTGAAGAAGAATACAGTTCCTTCCCAAAATGTTCCTATATCGTGTGTGACCAAGAAAAAACGTGAAAAAAGGAACATTTAAAGAGAGTTAGGAAGAGATAAAAGATATATTATTCAACATACCGAATATTATTCATACTGTATGGAAAAAGAGTGACTATATATATATATATATATATATATATATATATATATATATATATATATATATATATATATATATATATATATATCTAGATGATAAGGGAACATTTTCATACGATCTTGTTTGTTTTAGATAAAATAAACAGTTTTTGTTAGTTTTATTCTCAATTCGGACATTCACAAACAATGTGTAACATTTCTTCAAACTAATTCATAACATTGATTCCCGCTGACTTCACTAAGCTGTCCAGAAACTTCTAAAAATATTTGTTTTGCAAGCAAATTGGACCATACATAACACTACATAAAAAACTGGAAAATAATACCAAATGGAAATATTTTAAGAAAAACTCCAAACACAAGTGTATAACCTCTGAGAAAACAGACAAACAATGTACGAATGTCTGGTTTGAATTTTCGCCACTCTGGCACTGGCATCTAATTTTGAATTCCCAATTGGAAGAATGTTCACGTGTTCCCCGGTATAACTCGTTACACGTCAAACTTACAAAAAAAGTATTTTCACAAAAACTGTAGAAAATTCATTTTCTCGCTCAAATTTGTGATGGACATTTTTATCGTAGGATCAACAATTGAGGAATTATTAAAAAAAATTGTTACCTTCAATCCAAGATGGCGGATCTCGTCGACCACTCACAGGTCGAAAACTTGGATTTTTTATCAGGATCTGGAACTAACTACATATATCGTAATCATTTCTCTCCCACGTTTTGTAGGTCAGAGGCCTTTTTTAGTCTCTATTGATTGGATTATGTGGAACAGTTAGGAAACGTGATGAGGGAAACAATAGCCAAAGCATTTGTCGTATGGAAACGAACAGATTACACGAGATTTATTATCAACTTGGTGTTCGAATCTGTTATTTGGAATGTATTCTAATTTTCGAATGTTTTTTTTTTAATTTTCTCCCATATTTTAGTCAAAATTTAGTACCTATTCCAGTTGATTTTTCGTGGATTATGCAATTTGGGTATATGTCGGAAACTCTCGACTCGCTCGGCAGAAGAGTGTGAAACCCTGTATTTTTGAACAAGAGAATACAAATATAATATAGTCAACAGTATGCTCCTAAAAAAATAATCCGGCGAGCAACAATATTCCAAAACATATCGCAGTTTTCTGATACATCTCATATGCTGCTTACAATTTTTCGTATTCAGCAGTTTGGATATTTAATAATAATAATATCGTCTTTATTATTTCATGTCATGAAAATATAACATAATTATTCTATTCTAGTTATCATGAAATAAAGGGCGAAGTTCATTGTCTGCAATGTTATGCAGCACGGAAACTGTTCTTCCACTTAACCCTAAAAAAAAACAATGATTGTTATGCATAACATATTGTTTATAATTTGAATACGAACAAACATTTGACACAAAAGAATGTAGTCAACCTATTCTGGACAGGACATTGATTATATCGTTACATTCCAGTCGAACAAATAGTTTTTATATTAATTTTGAATTTGATGAAATTTAATTGTGTAAGGAGGCGGAAACCGAATTATACCTTTGATAAATTGGTATCTAAAAGACCGCCTGAATTTTGCCACTGCAAGTACATTTTTATATTGAATATTCAATTTGTGAATGTCTGTACGATATGTAATTTTTCTATGCAGAGATGAACGCTTTTGCGTTACAATTATTTTATGGAATAAACAGACAGCATGAAATACTCTTCTTTTTTCCATGTTCAACCACCCAATTTCTTGAAGTTTATATGAGATTTTTTGTCGCCGACGAATGCCAAAAATTAATCTGAGGCACTAATTCCGAAAAATGGAATGTCTAATTTCGAATAATGGTAGTACAAATATTTTGAAGTTTCATTAAAATCGAACCATTTATACTGTGGGACCGACGATTGGACCGCATTTCAGCTTCATTGATCAGACTAAATAGTTTGATAACTTACATTACAAGCACAGTATCCCCAGTTTCGTGTTGTAAGTATATCAAGGTTATTTTCAATTTCATCGGAAGCTAGCTCATTTGAATAATGCATGGTTATTTAATTAGATATGGGTTTCGTTACGCTTCCTGCCGAAATTTCACTGCCAAATGTTAAAGCACTCATCAAGTTTCGAAAATAAAAATTTAGAAAATCCAAATAACATATTTCAAGCATAATAAATCTCATGTTCAACATCGTGCGGGATATTCATACAATTAATCTTGTAACTGTTGAATTAATGAGTGAAGGTATTTCCTCTGATGCATAACAGTTTTCAGTTTCTGGAAATAATTATATACCGGGAGAGAAGATTCCTTCAAATGCCTTCTAATATTCTGGTACCGGATATTATAAAATTGCATTCTTATGGAAAATAACATTATTTATTGCTCCTGAAAATTACATATACAGTGCTAGGCGACTCTGAAAATTTCTTGTGTGATATGAATTTCAGGTAAAAGTTCTTCGCTTTTCAAAATAGAAGGGAATGCTATATAGATCACATCTACCAGAATTATTATTTCCTAGGAATTCTTCAATATTTGCTCCCCACATTGTATATAACGTGTCTTTCTCCTCATATACTTCCATTTCTGTAGTTATTATATGATACTGTTTTAGTTTCAACAAGACTGTCCTATCCGTTATCAACATTAAAAAATCCCGAAATAAAATACATATTATTGGTTTTTACAAACCCCCCCTAACAACTTTGATAATGATTTCATTCAGTGCCAGAAGACATCTTTAATTGTTATTGGAGATATGAATTTGAATATTATTCTAATAAAATATCGTAAAAAATTAATCTAGAACTTCTCTCAAATAAGGTTTTCTGATGACTACGCCTCTATTTTGGAACAGATCGAGTTAAATTACATATAGTAAGTATGAAAACCATCGTAAAATATCCTCTAGATCTGAGCTCATGTATTTGTAAGACAATTCCATGAATGAACTCAATTCAATTAAACTTTTTTAACAAACTAAAAGAACAATAAGTAGAAGAATAATGTTCAGAAAGAACCATTGTTAAATACAATTATTATATACAATTGGTCCATAAATTTGTCTTACTGATACAGATTTTGTTGTTGACCATTGACATGGATGTTGTTGACACTGTGTAATCCATTATCCAAAGTTTTATCTGAGATTTGTTAAAGATGCGAATGATGCTCATATCAAGTTGTAAATAAGGCTCATATACTTGGAGGAAATGTCGTTATTTTAATTAATTTGGGCATTAATACCCTGAGCTAAAGTTGACACGGCGCTTACGTAGAATGATTAGAATTTTTAATTCTTGATCAGTCAATTTTTCAGTGAAATATTCGTCCACTAAAATTTCGTTGACTCCTATAGGAACATTTTGAGTACCAACCTCTGATGAATTATTTTTCCAAAACGGATTGGGAGTTACAAATAATCTATCACTTGTAATATGGTTCGGTCTATTTGATAATATTTTATAAAACAATGTCACTGGGCATATGCTAGGGTTTTCTATGTTTTTTATGAGCCATTAACTATCGCAGCACTTGTTTGAGCCACCTTGACATGTTCTTGGAAAAACTGTATTTTATTCAATGCGACCAGTTGAATCACCATTATTTGATTTTTCTTCTTTAAAATAGTGTACTTTACAATTTGCAGCTTCACCTCCTATGGGACTATTTTTATCCCAATTTCACTTTCAGTTGATGCTATTAAACTATTTTTACGTTTTTCTGAATTACCTTGTAAGTTTTTTCGCTTAGAATTACGTGAATTACAGGATTTCTTAAATGCCAAATCAGTGGAAGGGTTGAAAGTAACACACAATTTTCCGAAATACATGCTTTGCATCATTTTCGCTGTTGTGTTCCACATTGTTTTCACCGCGTATTCATTATAATCTTCCCCATTCTGTTTCTTCATATTAAAGCCCCAGTCCATCAATATTCCTGCCATACATTTTCCACTGACTGTTCGGTTTCCAAATTGGAGTTTCGTTGTTTACAAAATTCGCTAAATTGATTCCAAATGGAGGAATGACTTTTGTATTTTCTGAGTTGATTTTTCAATCTCCTCATTATTCTGCCTCAAAATTTCCAAGTCTCGACATACTTACTGGAAATATTATTTGCTGTTTAATTCTTTTTGAGATTTACAATTGTCAAACTGATGAGACGCGTAACGCTTGATAAACGAACAATAAATTCTAGCGTTGCTACGGTAATGTAATTTATCCGATTATTTTATCCACTTGCATTTCTGTTCCTTCCTATTTAGCCGATAGTAAACTACGATTTTTGTACCCACAAATGGAAATTATTATACGTGAGTGGAATTGTCGGGTTAATTTGGGTTGTTTAATGAGAAACTGTTGCCTAGCAAATAGACCAGAAAAACTGTCAACTATTAAAAACGCGACACCGAAGGTGGAGCGTTTTTAGGTTGACAGTTTTTAGGTGAGCGTTTTTAGGTTGACAGTTTTTCGAGTCAAATTGCTAAAGGAAACAGTTTAGAATTTGAACAACACAAATTTACCCGATATCAATACAAACATCGAGTGTAATTCGGCAGGACAATTTAATGAATAAGAAATTTAGAAACATATCAATGCAAACTTTATTTATTTTGGCAACCACCACCGCGATAATTGATAAACAAATGAATAAGTGAAAAAACCACTAGTGCATTTGTCGCTGTAGAAGTTGCAGCTAACTTTTGCCGCTATCAAACTGACAATTGCACTGTGGCATATGCGATTTTTTATACATGAGTTGAATTGCCACGAAAAAATCTCTAATGATTAGCCTATTTCACAAATCCTTTGTGAGACAAGCACTATTTCAAATCTCTCTTGGAGTTTTCAGGTTTGTTATGCACCGCAGATGTTGACAGGATCTTAACGTGATATTTTTTGTACGAAATTTATGTAATTCCACCTCCTCTTTCAGTAGGGACATCCATGTTGGAACCATAGTGGAAGAACACGCAGCTATATTATCATTTCCTTTTTTACAAAATACAGACTACTTTTAATTTTATTTTCGTGTCATTTTGTTCATGTTTGGAAATTTTCATGTTCCAATCCGCCATATGGGCCCCTGTTTGTGTTAGTATATGTTCGCCCAATTTTTATCTTCCAACTTCTCTATTTTTTTCTTATATTATTCTTGTGTTCGACCTTTCTTATTCTCAAAGGTCTTGATGTTTCTTCCGAGCGAGTTTTACCAGAAACATATGGGACACTATGAACCCAATTCTTTGAGTTTTGTTCTTAGTTTCTTGGTTTTGTTTGGGTTATTTGGATCTCAAGGTAGTATGAGTTTTGAATACAGTTTTGAATAACATTCAATTCGTTGGTGATTCTTTTCAATTTTTCGGAAAGACCAAGAATATATATTCGTTAATGAATGTTGTTGTTGAGGTTCTTGGTGTTGTTTTTTTTTATTTCAATTTGTTGGATGGTTCTGTCGACAAATCTTCAAGGATATTTTTTATTAAAACAATCTCATTCTTGAAATTTTGTGGAGTTAAGGAAATCAATTCAGCTCTGTCATAAAGAGTTTCGGTGATACCTTTTCTTATACCCCTTTTGTTTATTTATTTATAGTAGTAATACATCCAACAGACAAAAGAGTCCAATTATAGGAGTATATAACGTAAAATTTGTGTAAACAGTATACTTATTCCGGGTTCATATGTTAACAATAACTGATAAAGTAACAATACTTTCTGAAATTACGTTTCAATTCGAGATGAGCCTATATAAAATTTGTTTGAATTGGGATGCATTTGAAAAGAATATATCCACTGAGGGAAGGTTGTTTAGACATCTACACATACAATTTAGACAATTATAGAAATGATGTTGGGAATTCGGTACATCAATACAAAAGGTAAGATTCGTTCTAGAGGCTAAACGAGGAATATTGAAGTTCAATAAAGATAGTAATGTTGATGAATCGATTTCATTGTGTACAAGTTTATAAGTAAGGTCGGAAATTTCACGACGTTTTCTCAAAGAAACCATATCATTTGGTGATTTCAATTGAAATTGAGTGTGTGTATTTATCCATGCTCGATACCGATTGTATTGCCAATCCATGAATGAATTGTTAGTGAATATAACATCCAATATTTGCCGTATAATGAGATGCATCCATTGAAATTCAATCATTTTTCTTATCCCAGAGACTATTTCCAAGATACATGCGTTTATAAGTGAAATGGACCACAACACGCTAAGTGGCTCCGATGTATTTGCCGCAAAGCCAATGTTAATGTGCTGTGTGGTCTTGAGTGCTACTAGCAAACTTTCTTTACAGATATTGCTGTTAAATTGCTGAAGTGATTCACCTCTTCAAATCGGAAAACAGTGAACTTGTGTTTAAGGTAATTGAATTTTGTATTATTGAGAGATTAGTGAAATATCTTATCAATACATAGTTTCCCAAAGTTAAGTGATACCGAGATCTCATAATGCATTTGCAAATGAATTCAGCTGATGATGAAATCCGTTCTCTCTTAACACTTGACAAATTCGTCGACACTGTGGATCATACCATCTTTTTGAGAAAAATTTGAATCATTGGAGTGAGAGGAGTCGCTAATAGTGGTTAAACACAGAAAACGATTTGTTAGTTTTAATGGTACCAAGCAATATGAAAAACATCGAGTATGCAGTAACACATGGCTCAATTTATAGGACCTACCATGTATCTCATAAATATTGAATCTATTTTCCTGTTGCCCTTACATGGTAACACAAAATCACATGTTGGTGATACAACAGTATGTAGGAGAAAGAATCGATCACTGAAAATGGATAAATCTTATATATGTTATTCAGCAAATCACGGAACTATGGAACCTCTAGGTACAAAACTTTTTTAAATATTTTCCACTGATCATGCTATCTTGGAGTAACCATATCAATAAAGAGCAATGGAGATTACTGCCGTAGGAGTTCTGTGTTGAATTCCGCATCTCATTTTCCCTATGCATGAGACAAAAACTAAGGTAAGTGCGGTGAATATGCCCATGTTGAACGAAATCCATGATAAAAATGAAAAATGCAAAATATTCAATTCGGATTTTCATAGAAAGCGTTCTTTCAAAACCAAAGAAGTGATGTTTGGACAGTAATGGATGATTTAATCTTTAATATATTTTTAGAAAATTGTATACTGGCCATATTACCAACCCATGCCCATGGCATGTTCCTAATGTGCCCAATGAATAATTTTATCAAGAACAAAACAACATATTCATATGGCGAGTATATTTATTTGGAAAAACGAATTGAATGATGACAACAAACTAAGCAAACCCAAAATTCTAATTTAACTGAAAAATTGAACTTGAAACTTCACAGTGGTAGACATCCCTTAGTACTGAGAGTACAAAAAGTAATTATTTCATAACATAATATATATATATATATATATATATATATATATATAAAAAAAAAAACTATGAATTTGAAATAAACTTTGTAGAAAAGATATTCCTTGAGGTTGCAGTCAAAATAATGGCCTATGAGAAAAAGTAAAACTCTTTCTTATTTAGTCAAGCTTTCGAAAATGTTTATTTTCATTATCAAGACAAGCTGTGGAGAAAAAAGAAAACACAATTGTGAAAATACGATTTTAAACAAATCTATAGAAATTACTAAGGTGAGGTTAAGTGAAGACAGCGAACTAAACACCATTTCGTGTTTGAGGACTTTTCAAAATCATATCACTATGACCCACACTTATTGTAAATTCCTACGTCTAGCCCGTATAAATATTTATCTAATTTAGGCAAGGAATATATATGACATTTGATTTTCATATATCGTTAAGGCTTTAGTTCTAGTGTAAGCAAAGTTTTAATGTTGTTTGTTTAATGCTGTTTATCTAGTTTGAACACATTTGTCAGTTTTGAAGTTAGTTCTCTTACATAAGGTAACTTCAAAACTGACAAATGTGTTCAAACTAGATAAACTACGCATTGCAAACAAAAACATTAAAACTATTGCAAGCCTTTACACTAGAACTAAAGCCCCTTTAACGATATATGAGAAATCAAATGTCATATATAGTATTCCTTCCTAAATTTGATAAAATTATATCCAGACGGGTAGGAATTTAACAGGTCGATAGCATCTCATAAGAGTGATTGCAAAATAAAAAAAAAACAGTTGTGCATTAGCTGAACATAATATTAATTCTAATCATTTTAGTAATTTTAACAACCCTTCCATTTTAGCAGTAGAGAATAACTATCATAAAAGGAATTTCCTAGAAATGGTTTTCATAAAAAATGAACCAAACAGTATGAATAAACGTTCTGATATTTCCAACCTTAGTGTCATTTACAATTACTTGTTGAAACTTGATTCCAATTTAATATAAAAAATTGCTTAGTATTTTTTGATTGTTTCTCTCATTAAACAAAAATTTTCTTTTTTGTGTCATATAGATTGGTACTATTCCTTCTGTTTTGTGGACAAAGCACATGGTTCTCCCTTGACTGTTTCATGTTTGGACAGATGACATTTGACACTTGACACTTCATGTCATGTATTACTTGTCAGCTACCATTTTCCTTTTTCAGTCACGCTTCAACCATGTGGTAATTATTGTGCCGTTTCAAATTTTAAAGTGTTAATTTAATTATCTTAAACAATATGGGCAGTGCCATTGTTTAGTTTTATATATTACCAGTAGTGGGTCATAGTGATATGATTTTGAAAAGTTCTCAAACACGAAATGGTGTTTAGTTCGCTGTCTTCACTTAACCTCACCTTAGTAAGTTCTATAGATTTGTTTAAAATCGTATTTCACAATTGTGTTTTCTTTTTTCTCCACAGCTTGTCTTGATAATGAAAATAAACATTTTCGAAAGCTTGACTAAATAAGAAAGAGTTTTACTTTTTCTCATAGGCCATTATTTTGACTGCAACCTCAAGGAATATCCTTTCTACAAAGTTTATTTCAAATTCATAGTTTTTTTCAACTAGTCCAGTCACGAGACTACCCTTTCTTCTATATATATATATATATATATTTATATATATATATATATATATATATATATATATATATATATATATTTATATATATATATATATATATATATATATATATATATGCGGTCCATAGGTATGGAATAAATTCATTTTCAGCGTTATTATGCATTTGTTTGAAAAAACTGAAACAGGTCGATTTCTATTGTCAATTTGACAATTTACATTATGAAAAAAATACCCCCTTCTTTCATCTCCTCTGAATTATGAGCACCTCCTCAAAAAAATTAAATGAGAATGTGGGTCCTTGTGGGCACCTTGTTCGAAAGGGATTTTTATTTTCTGTTCAACAGTATTGAGTTTTCCAAATTTGGTGCAATCATAACCGGGAAAATTTATTTCGAAAATGTAAATTTTGATACTTTACGTAGAATGAAGGAAATAATGTCACATAATGTTTAGGAAGTATTTTTCAATTTATTTTACAATTAAATTATATGTTCAGAATGACCACCATTCACTTCTTGACAATAAGCAAGTCGATCTTGGAGTTCTCGTACAGCATTTTGTGAGACATCAGTTATGTTGTTAATTTCTTCCGTTATCCTAACTTTTGAATCTGCAAGATTGTCTGGTCTATTAAAATATACTTTTGATTTCGAATAACCCCATAAGAAGTAATCGAGAGGAGTCAAATCGGGGGATCTAGGCGGCCATTCAATCGTTCCTCGTCTTCCAATCCACCTATTGGGAAAAACTTCGTTCAAATAATCTCTAACTATACGTTTGTAATGCGATGGAGCTCCGTCTTATTGGTACCAAATTGATCTATCTATTGCATTTGGATCATTAACATCAGGAAAAAGTCTTTTTAACGTAGGCTGTAAAAAGTTCATCAAAAACTATAATTAAACCTCTCCATTAACTGTGCTTTCAAAAAAATAAGGGCCAATAATTTTTTTGTTAAGATACCAGCCCATACGTTCACTTTTTTAGGATATTGTGTGTGAGCCTTACACATCGGATGAGGATTTTCTTTACTCTAATATCTACAGTTTGGTCTATTAACCGTTCCATTTAATGAAAAGTACTTTCATCAGAAAAAACAATTTTGTTTATGAACTGCAAATCTTCTTCCATTATGTCTATCATCAGCTCACAGAATTGTTGCTTATAACTAGATCATCCTCATTTAACTACTGAACCAACTGAACTTTATAAGGATGGTATTTTTCTTTATGTTCAATATCGATGATTTACTTAAATCATTGTCGGCGGCAAGTTGTCTACTTGTCATATGCGGATTTTCCTCAATCGCTAACAGTACATCTAACTTTTTTCCTCATCCAATTTAACATTCCGACCAGGTTTTTGAATAGTTTTTACATGTCCAGTTTCACGGAATTGTAATTGAAGACTGTGAAACGTGTTGACCAGGGTTTTCATTATTAAACATTTCACAAACTTCCTTTTGAGTTCTTGTTTTATTACCGTATCCAATCTTAAGTGAAATGTCTATTCTTAGAGTTTCGGATAAGTGAGTCATAGTTATAGTATATTACGTATCAAGTTACGTACTATACTTTACCTACGGCCATATACAGTGTGCCAAAAAAGTCTGGACTACTTTTAATATTTTCATTATCATTAGGTATTGTAAATGAAGCGATTTTTTATTTTAGTTGTCGTTTTTTGTTGTTTGTTTCATGTGTACAGAGATATCTGAAAACTAGTTATGACAGGGCACTTCATTTCTTCAAATGGGATACTCTGTATATTATTGCAACTTTAGATTTCTTGAACAATTTTATTTCGAACGATTTTACAGAATTATGGAGGATATATTTTTCACAACTTTGATGATCATATGGATATACTTTGTTCTATTTACTACTACGTTGGTTTAATTAACATTAGGAACATTATAATTATTTATAGTTACTGTACCATTATTAAATATATCAGAAGTATTTCGATGTGTCGAATCATATGAAATTGTAATATTTTCATTTGTTGAGGTTGTATTACTATTATGTAAAATAGCGGAGGATATTCTCGATGAGGTGAGTTCTTCGTTTTTTAAGAAATTGTCAACATAACCTTCTGGTATTGAAGACGATTGCCAGCCACCATGTCTCTTCAAATCCAATAGATCCCCGCCAGCATCGACTAAAATAGTTGCCAAAATTCTGCGAAAACAGGGTCCTGTGTAGCGATTAGGATTTTCTAGTTAAAGAAATATCTCTTGGTATGCTGCCTAATTTGTTTATCCCAACGGGTTGTTTGGTGAATTTCCCATTTATATATTTAAAAAAAAAAACATTTCGTATTGTCTTGCGTATAGTATAATATTTTTTTATTCTAGAATAAAAATGGTCAGAGATCGCAAAAGAATGTTGAATTTTGATTTTTGTATTTGGTAATGAAGGATTTTTCTGTGTTTTCAACATCTTCAATTTTCATATCTCTCAGTTCCTGTTTTCGGCATGCACCACTTACGCCAATTATAAGAACAGTCTAAAAATAAAAAATAATGTAAGTGTGAAAAATAGTATTAGTGGACATATTTTACCTTCATAAACAAGTACTGATTGTCAGGAGCCGTTTCGAGGAAATCTTGAATATTTTTGGCCGTTAAAATTTTAGAGTTTGTGCTTCTAAAGCCATCTGATTTCGTTTTCAATAGCGCTATTAACTTGGAATAGGCTTCTATTTATATTGTTTTTTATGTTTAGAGTCGATCTAAGCATAGAGAGCTAGGTTTCATTTTTGCCGATAGGTGTTGAAAATATGCTACTAAAACATTTTCGGAGAAAGAATTCCCCCTTTTTTTGTCTCCAGTCCATGAATCTACTGTAACAATTTCCGTAGCGTTCGCGGGATTTACTTGGCAGTAAATCATTCGTTGCCATTTTTGCCATTGCCATGACGTTGGGAGGAGTTATATTTTCGTTCTCACTATCACTTGACATATTGGTAGGTAGGTATTCTTTTTTAAACAGTATGTATCTTATAATTATCAACTAGAACTTGTTTGTTTGAAGGTTGTAGACGATGTGGTAACTTGATTACTATCGTTCCGGACGTCCATCGTCTTAATGTATTTTAAAGGTTTTCACGACGTTTCGAATGCTTGTATCTGCAATCGTCTTCAGGTGAATACTGATAAGTTTAGGTGCTACTTACCAATTTATAGGACTGTCGGCGCAATGATGCGTGCAATTCCGCCATGTGCAGCGGTGCGTGTAATTTCGCGCGGTGTGGTGGTGCGTGAAGTTTCGCGCCTCTGCAGCCCGCCAGAAAGAGCAATCAGGGGTTTCCATACGTTCTTGATCTCAACGCTTGGTTGACTAAAGGCGTTATTGGCTTCGATGTAGGCGGCCTCTTTGAACTTTCGTTTGAACCAATGCAACCTCTATGTAGAACACTTGCGTCGTCCCATAGAACTCGATGGTGCTCAGTCCAGGCGTGGTCAGCGATTCCCGATTTTGATGTTTCTCCACGTTGAGTCCATTTCTTGTGCTCATCTAATCTTACCGATAACGGTCTCTTTGTCTCTCCAATGTAGGAATCTCCGCATTCACATGGAACTTCATAAATGCAATTCTTACTGATTTCATTTTTGTTGTCAGGTTTGGTCTTGGTCAGGAAACTCCGTAATGCCGGATTGGAAGCAGCTCTTGATGTTGAACTTGTTTCCGATCCTTCTGATCTTCTCGGAGACACCTCTGATGTACGGAAGGCAGATCACTGTGCTTTGTTGTTGCTCTTCAGATGTCTTCGTTCTCCGGAGTTGTTTCAATACTTCTTCTAGGAGTTTCTTGGGATATCCATTCCGGTGGAGGTCCTCTCTGATGTGGTTTAATTCGGCATCTAATGACTCCGCGTCGTTGCATATGTGCGTCGCTCTCTCCACCAATGTTCTCACGATCCCTCTCTTCGTCGAACTCGGATGGTTGGAGCTGTAACTGAGGTACTGCCCTGTATGCGTCTCTTTCTGTAGATGGAGGTGCGAATTTCATTGCCTATTCTCTCAACGTTCACATCGAGGAAGGGTAAGGCACTGTTGGTTTCCATCTCCATCGTGAACTTGATCGAATCCCTGATTCTGTTAATTCCTGAGAAGAAATCCTGGAGATGTTCGTCTCCATGATTCCATACAATGAAGGTGTCATCCACGTACCTCAACCACAGCTTTGGTTTGTATTCTGCCTCCCATATAGCCAATTCCTCGAACCACTCCATGTATATTTTGGCGATGATTGGAGAAAGGGAAGATCCCATCGGGAGTCCGTCGACTTGAGAGAAGAATCGGTCCTTTTCCTGGAAATATGAGTTCTGTAGGCAGCACTGTCAGTCCTCTCGTGCAGCTGGTCATCCTCTTCGAGTTTCCTTTTGATGATACTGAGAGATTCCTCTATAGGGACATTGGTGTAAAGGCTCTCCACGTCGAAGCTGATGAAACGATCTTCTGGTCCAAGTTCAACATCTGTGATGGTGTCAACGAAGTGCTTGGAATTCTTGACGTATGAACTGCTATTTCCTTGTAAGGGTTGTAGTAGTTGTAGTTGTAAACTTCACGTATAAATTGGTAAGTAGCACCTAAACTTGTCAGTATTCACCTGAAGACGATTGCAGATACAAGCATTCGAAACGTCGTGAAAACCTTTTAAATACATTAAGACGATGGACGTCCGGAACGATAGTAATCTAGAACTTGTTTGTCTTTCAAAAAAGTTTGTTTGTATTATTTTGATTTTGACAGTTGCTATGACTACGCTGTTGACGGGCGATTGCGCAATCATGATCTACTTGCGGAATTATTAAATGTTCCGCCTACTTTTAGGTATACATTTTAATAAATTCAAAGTGTGCGTTTTGTTTACGAGAACTGTGCGATTTGTTTACCGTGCGTAATGAGCTATTTACTGAGGCTGTGTCGTGTGTTTTTGCCTATTTTCTACAGTGGTCGTAGGTCAAATCAACTACACACACAAATATTTTTCATTACACTGACGTATGTCAGCAACTAGATTGACATTAAATTATTTATGTGGGTTTTGTGAATAATTTTTTGGGGTCTTGAAGTACTTTTTTCTGACGTTTAGCAGAACAGATAAGAAAATACCTGATTATTTCTTATGGGGTTATTTCAATAGACCAGACAACATTGCAGATTTAAAAGTTAGGATAACATAATCCCTGAGGTCCTACAAAATGTTGTACGAGAATTCCAAGATCGCCTTGCTTATTATCAACAAGTGAATGGTGGTCATTTTTAACATTTAATTTAATTGTAAAATATATTGAAAAATACTTCCTGAACATTATGTGACATTATTTCCTTCTATTCTACGTAAATTATCAAAATTTTACATTTTCAAAGTACATTTTCTCAGTTATGATTCCACCAAATTTGAAAAACTCAATATTGCTGAACAAGAATTAAAATTCCTTTCGAAGATGCCCTTTGTCATTCAAAATTTTTGAGGGGGTGCTCATAATTCAGAGGAGGTGCAAGAAGGGGGTAATATTTTCACACTGTAAATTGTCAAATTGACAATAGAAATTGACCTGTTTCAGGTTTTTTCAAACAAATACATAATAACGCTAAAAATTAATTTATTCCATACCTATGGATCGCACTGATATAAACTTGTGATGGAATTTGCAGAAGCTCGGATACAATTTCGTGTACTCTATCAACTTTTAGAGAAAAAACACACCAAAACATCTTTTTGAAAGTGTTCATAGATCTCATTCATGAACTGATAGATGAGTGTTAATTCGGATATAATCGTTTTGTGGAAACTATCGAGTTGTTTAATGAATGGCGGAAACAGTTCAGGCCAACAAATATAGAGTCTACTTCACGATTAACCTATAGGTCGATAAAATGTTCACAGGGTCCCTTTCGAATCATTGGTAAGAAAATGGGAAAAGAAGTACAAGCTTACCGACTTCTTCATTCCATGTTCATGTGAAAGTATTTGATGTTATAATTGTAATTGTGCTTAATTAATTTTTATTATCCCTTTGTGACTGTGAGGGTATGTTTGAGGTTAATGATAAGTTATTTTCCACCATCTTATTGATTAACTACGATGTTGAAGTAATAGTCATAATCATGATTTTTACAACCTGGATTATGACTTTGGAGTCATGTTGATTTGAAAGTGAAATTATTTGTAATTTTTCCTCTGTTTTACTATAAATAAATTATAGTTATTCTGTTTATTGGAAAAACCGCTCAGATGATTCGTCGGATACTCTTCGGTAGAAAATCACTTTCATTTCATATTTATGGAATCGAGGAGATCTTCCAGGGACGAATTTGAACAAGAAGTGAAGAAGGTTTTGACGTGATACATACAAATTCCGTTTAGGAATATATCATTTATATTGGTCATGAGAAGAAACATGTGTTTAGTTTCAGAGAAATATACTATTTTCTTAGGTATATGAACCGCGTAATCAATAGACTTCTTTCTCGAAGTCATCTTAATAAAATAGTACATGGTGCGATACCCATGGTGCACGAATAAAAGTCGTACTTAACTTTTTTCATTTCGTTCTTACAGGCCGCCTGTCTAGCTTTTTTTTGATCGGCGATTTTTAACCAGATCAGCAATTTGGAATGAATATTATAAAACGACAAAAGTGAGGTATAATCAAATTTTCATATATGAAACGAAAACCCCATGAAAATGCAATTTTTTTCCGAATGATACCCAAGATATTCCACTTTTCATAATTGCGAGGTGTATTACAAGAGTTACTCAATGATTTCTATTATTAGTATCCGAAAGTGAAATAATTATTATATTTCATGGGTATACTTTGCTTATTCAAAATAGTGGGAATATTTTACTATCCTGAAATAACACTTAAACTTCTCAGCCTACTATTATTCCCAAATGATGTTAGATTGATTGTATGTTGATAGATAATTAAACAAAACCAATGTTCGAACGAATTTTTTTAGCAGATTTTCATTTACAACCGGTATGCGTTTCAGTGTTTATTGAAATAGGTATTCCTTTCACCCAGAGCGCAATGAACAAACATATCATCAACTATAATTTTTATAACGGAACACCTTGTATAATCGCTAGCATACAAGGTCTAGCGAGTAACACTTTTACCTTTCTTATTATGGTGCATCTTCGATACAAGAGCGTACGCCATATCTTTTAGAGGGGGGAGCATTTCTGTAACAATAACATGTGATCCCCTACCGTCAATCATACCGGGTGCCCTTTTTTATTTTCATATAAATAGTATTTGACCGAAACTCCGCTCAGTAGTGTATACTCAGTGGTGGTTATTTTTTCTCCAAATCCCAAGATGAAATATTTGGTGGTAGGTATTCCTCATGCGGGTGATCTTAGAAATAAGTGATCGATAGTGCGTATCTTTTCGAGTGATTGTGATGAAGTGATCACATGGATTATATTTTTTAGTCTGGATAACAATTACTATTTGTATATCAAGGGAGAAAACCTTTTTTTTCCCAGGCAGATGGAGTTTGAAATGGAACTTTTCTCTGGGGCTATACATCTTATTTTTTCACCTTAGATTAATTCAATAACTTTGGTAACTTAGTGGAGTTCCTTTCGACTGTTTATGCTTTATTGATATTGACAACCATGACACAGCTTTCTGAAACATATTTATTTATCAATGCTGACTTGATAGCGTCATTGCGTCTATGAACATTTTGCGAACATAAAGATAGGGCTGACAAAGTTAAACAGCTGATATTGGGGAAGAAACCTGGGGGATAGCATTTTTTATATGCTTGAACCTTTTATTTTTCGTCGTTAAATGTTTAAAAAAATTTCATTCATCCCTTTAACAAAATCTGCGTAGAATCCATTTGCGGAATTTGTGAAAAATAACAAAAATAAAAGAACAATTATGAAAAAATCCCATTTCAAATCTTGAATATAATTGTGTCTCACATGTAGGAAAGAACTTATTCAGTCAACTTAGAAATATAAGAAACAATATATATTTTTCACACAATATTTCACAATATTGAGAGAGGTTCTACAAAATATTTTATGTCAAACTGAGTAAAAAATTAAAATTGAAATTCCGTTAGACTTCTTCCATTGAGAATAAGGACAATCAAGGGAAAATATCAATTTGTCGAAGGAACGTAAATGAATAGAAATAATATTAAATTGTAACAGATTTTTATCATATTAGGTATTCCCAGTGAGTCTTCTAATATGAATTATTTTTTATCCTTGTGGAACAGAACATAATTTAAAAAATAAACTGGAGTAATTTGGAAACTCAAATAACTGAGAGAGAAAGAGAGAGAGAGAGAAATCTCCCGAGAGATGAGCCACATAAAATTCACAAAAAGTTGTTTACTGTTTTGGGTTTTTTTCTCAGCTGTGTACTATTGTGAAGTTATTCAATCTAAATTTCAGTATAAATACTGTTACAATTCATTTTGATTTCTTCTATCTCTCCTCCAAACTCGAATTATGCATTTGCCCTCCATTCATCGATAAAAATTTCCCAGTTTTCTTTATTTCACCAGCTTATATCAAATGTAATTTTATTGGACTCCAAATAAAGCAAATTTTAACTTCGGTTCATATGGCAACACTAGGTCATCATTCACATAAGAAAAAAAACTTTCCTTCAATTCGCATGTTTGCATCCAAACTCATTCAAGGAACCACTCAATTCTTCATATGAGATGAGAATCAGCTTCTCTTCAATACAAATCACACGATTACATACAATTAATAGCCACTATAATTTTCAGCCTTCTGTAATGTCAAGGTCCTAATAGACCTCTAGTTCACATAGCCTAAAATGCACATTGGTACAATTTCCAATGTGTCTTTTGATTTAGTTGTTTCGTTCTGGTGTGAAATTAAACTCCCAAGGCAAAGACCTCTCAATTCGAATATCGTTAGGAATTATTTTCGCTTCAGAAGAATTTCTACCAATCTTGACCCAAGGGTCAATTCCAAGTTGGACAGTGCGCTAATTAAAGGTTATGTTGTTCTGTATAATAATTTTAACAAATTTTATGTTGACCTGATTTCGTAGTCGACAATTTATTCTTTTTTGGATTTTTTATAATAATCTGTTTTGGAAATTTATGTAATATCGTCAAACATGCAACGAGCTAGTGATTTCAGAATTTCTAATGAAAAAGCATTAATGAGTTTGATGAAGAAATACTAAATAATGGCGAGACTCATTGCGCAGATCTGCAAATGTATGGTTTTGCAATATTTTACAGATTAACAAAAAAAATATTTTTCCAGAATAGTGAATTAGGTGAGGTTGTTGCCAATATATTCTGATATGAGGAAACGATCAGGTCGTATGAAATTCTTGTGCGTGTGGTGCAGCGTTAATGGTTGTATTGGTATTTTTTTCAAGAAAGAATACTAATTGCAATAATTTGAAGATTGAAAAATTCCATGGTAACTTATTTTCACCATAAGTGATCATTTGAAATATATCTTGGTGGTATTTCGAGGAGAGAATTGAGAAACAGGGATTATTAGGATTAAGTGAAGTATCAGAATTTCGTTGAAATCAACTTATTATTCAAAATCGAATCAAAAATTGAAGGGAAGTATTCCGACGGAAATGATTCTCTCCAAAATCAGTTCATAATAGTGTTTTTTTTTTCAGATGATTCGAAATACAAGAATTTAATACCTTCGTTAATAATTTTGAAACTGTTTCGAATAAGCCCAACCGGGAACGAATTCACACATGATAATTAATATATACGTTATATTCTCCACTTCCATGTTTCATTGAAAATGATGTCCATTTCTCAGTCATCATGGTCAACATTATGTGTAAAATTTCATTTGACAAAACAACATGAGACATTATTCAATTTCAGATTGTTTCATAAAGTTAGGGCACATAATGAATATTATAAAATACAGGAGATTCCATTCGAAATAATCGGGTTTTGTCTCACCCTATTGAAAAACCGTGGATGTGGATTTTTCTATCTGAAGAATGAGTGGATATATTCATCAAGACAAGCACCGACAATTCAGTTCTTATTTTTATTGTTTTAGTATTACACACGTTAATGTCACTTTCACTGAAAAAGCATCAATAACTTCTGACTCACTCAGTAGAAGCATACAAAACCAATCACGTTTGTAATTGGAATTGGGCAATTGGAAAAATCACATGATTCGTAGGGTGCACAATAACTTTAGTGTTTTCTGACTCTATACAACGAACACCACGTTGATTTTTTTTTAAATTATGCACTGTTATGATACGGGGGTAATTTACCTCTTCATATAAAATAAATATATTTTTCCTTTGAAATTTTTACGATAAGTTCTCAATGATCCACACAAAAAATATTACCCACCAAAACTCCGCTGTTTCACAGTTCCCACAATTTGGACAAACTTGACAAAAAAAACTTTTAGATTTTTTTTTTCTAACTTGTAATCACTGTAATTTGTTATAAAAAGGCATTATTCTTTTTTCACGGGTATGCAAGAGGTTAAAGTACTCCCTGTATATGATATAACATGAGCTGCATAACTTTCATTCAAAAAGTTTTTCTCTAAGATCTACTCACAAACAGATAATTTCTATGTTCAATAATTTTCATTGAATGCATATTTTGTGTTTACCCTGTAAGCCCCTTTCATTTGAAGTTTTTACGTTGTTGTCAATCAGGTCAGAACGAATGGAGCACTGTCAGTGACGTAATCTGACAGTTGTCAAATAGCTGATGAAAGGGCAAGCAAAGCTTTTTTCCATTAGACCTCGTGTGTCTTTCTTGTGAATTTTCTCCAAAAAACAATATCCTAAAAACTATTCTTGACATTGTTGTGATCCTCAGTTCATAGTAAATATTGTGCAAAAGTCTATAGAGGTGTTATAAACATGGATTTTTACAGCTTAAAAATACGTCGTCATCATAATAACACACCAGAATAATTTGTTTTTTATATGTCATGAGGTTCATCATAAAAATTTTGTGCTGTTATGGGTTGTAGTAACCGATCCGATCAGGACGAACACGTGAGATTTTTCAAATTTTTTTTACTAGAAGCATAATTAGGAGAATTATTGGATTTTTCAATGGAAAAAGGAATCTTACAATATATTAACAGATAATATGTTCACTAAATGTCTAAAAAGTTAATAAAAATCACAATAAATCACTGACAAACACAAAAAACAATGATCACACACACACACACTGAAATGCTTCGTTGCTCCCCTTCTTTTGATTTGTGTCAGATTACCTAGGAATATTAAGAAGTGTACAGAGATATTTGATTCCTCCACCTTTTGATCGTATAGTTTGAGGTTCATACAAAAATAGAAATGCTGTTTTTGTTCCCAATTAGGGGTGTCCCATTTTTTGACACATGATTCGTTAGCTTGATTGGTGGCAATTTAAGAATCAATAAATACATTCTACACCTACATCTACCTTTCCGATTGGCTGCGCCATCGGGTCTTTTAATGTCAGCCATATCAAAAGCATAGTGCCCACTTGAGAGAAAATCTCGAGAGAAAGTTTCGAAATTGGTCTCAGGGTGTTGTCCATTTGAGATCACTAACGCTCTCGAGACAGTTGTGCAAGACTCGACAGTAACTGCAGTCTCGTGACCAGGAAAAGTTCGTGTCAACTTGAGAGTCAACTCGTAGTCAGTTGTGTGACTTGATCGCAAATTTTTGTTCCCAAATGGATTCGCGCCAGGCTCTAGCTTTTCTAATTCCGTATAAAATTGTAAAAGTTAATGAAAACTCTTTAACAAAATATTAAACCGACGAAAAAATAAACTGAAAAGAAAAAAAGAAAATGAACCTTTGAGGTCACACGTCGTTGCGAGTGATAGCGCGGAGAGCGCACTTTTGGAATGTTATTGTTTATCGGTGGAGATTTCACGATGCATTTTTATGTTATTTTGCTTTGATCATTTCGTTAAAGTAATTTAATGATATTCGTTGATTGTTTGTTTGGCGACGACTCAAATTTAGTTACTCGTTTAGGAGTTTAGCTATTAAGACTAAAAAGGTTCATTTTATTTTTTGTATTTCAGTTTCTTTTTCGTCGATTATTTGTTATTCTTTTATTTTTTGTGGCTAATATCTACTAATTTCCTACTTAATTTGGATTACTTTCAAAATACTTACTTGCCCACCTTACTTCAACTATTAACTGTTATATTTATATATATATACTTGAACTTTGTATTTTTTGTGACAACTTTCACAAATTCACTCACCCCTTTAGGGACGGAATTGATCCCAAATACCAATTGTTATACCCCTTACTTCAAAACTAACGGAACCCTTATACAACTTCACCCCCTAAGGGTTGCTTTATAAAACAAAACATATTTCTTCTTCCCAAACTTCCATCTCCATTTACCCTCTAGGGGTTGAATTTCGAAAACCTGAAATACATATTTCGTCTTTTTGTAACAGAAACCTCAAATATCAATTTTTTTGACCTCAACTTGAATACTAATGGAATCCCTATACAAACTTCCCAATTTAAGCTCCATTTCACCCCTGTAGGAGTTGAATTTCCAGAAACACCAAGACACGTAATTTTTATTTGTACGAAACACATTTATCTTCATTTGTGAAGAAGAGCCCAATTACCAATTTCCATGATTCTAATTTCAAAGCCAAGTGTACTTTCACTTTCACCACCTTCTCACCCACCTTTTTACCCCTTTAGGGCTGGACTTTAGGGATGGAATATCAAAGAATAAGCTATCAAAATTTCAGCTCTCAGCGGTTTGATCTTGGTGTTGATCGTATATCAGTCAATCAGTGTGTCGATTAGTCAGGACATAAATATATATGTACATATTACCCCAAACACGAGGTAGCTGCTGTGAACCGTTGATGAGATCCCTCGACTGTCTTCCGTCTCCATCATCAGATTAATTCCGGGCGTCCATTATGTTGTAGTGTCAGAACTACATATGTGTGCCAAGTTTCAATAGAATCGGTTCAAAGGTGTAAAATCAATAAATCATCCCCTATATTTCTACCCTTAGGGGTGTAATTTTGGGACCAACTTCCTATACAATTAAAAAAGAATGATCTGAATCGGATAATCCAGTACAAAGTTATGCGTCGTAGAATCGGTTAAAAGTAAAAATTCAGTGGGTGAACCAACAATAATCCCCCATTTTCCTACCCTTAGGAGTGGATTTTTTTTCAAATCTAAATGGACCAACTTCGGGGTATATCCTATCCGTTTAAAACAGTATCATCAAAATCGGACTACTCTGTAAAAAGTGATGATGATAAAAAAATGTACGCGTCGACTAGAAAATCTCCTTTTTTTGTCGGTTAAAAACAAATATTGGTTAAGAAAATGGGTAGATCGATGAATTGGAAATTGAATTGGAGTTGAAGATTCGTAAATGAGTTGCGGTTGGAGATGCATAACAGTTTAGATTTTCAATGCTGGAAATAATGTCCATTCACTATCATATCTGTCATCTACATTTCATAAAAACCCCAGTTCCTCATAAAGATGGATAAAAACTTCATTAGTTCACTCTGGTACAACGTTGTAAACATTTTCTCTCTCATTTTTCAAAATCACAATATTTACTGCGATATTAAAATAAAACTTAATTAATGAAAATGTAAAACCACTTGAGAAACCCTCAGGTCCTCCAACAATGGCAGAAGATTGTAGACTAGTTCACGAGAGCAGAAATGAGCATGTCCACTTACGACCCGTGCAGTGTTTGATATCCGAACCTGCTTGTATGCGAGACACTTATCCATATGCGAGTCTAGTTTCAAGACTGTTTTGTCTCAAGTGGACACTAAGGGCCGATATTATAATGTCAGTTTAAACTCCGAAAACCTCAAACCAGTTTATCTTCAAGTTTAAACCAAAGGTGGTAAAAAAGTCATTTTATAAAAACACAAGATTTTATTTTCCATGTTATAAATGTCTCTGTCACTTGGCCTTATGGTGTTTTATCGTAACGACTGTTCGTTTTGTGAAAAGTGACGTGAGCAAAATCACTTTCCATTTATATTTGAGGTAACCTCCAAATGCTAATGGAATAAATTCAATTAATAATAGAATGTCAGATGAGTTGTTGATAGGTACGGTATATTAGGATTAAGATAAGATACATGAATATTTTATTTACCGATTAGTAGGGTGCTGTAATTAATCTACCCTCTATCTGAGTCAATATATTGTCAATAGTTTGCTTAGACAATCTGAATCTATTTAGAAATTCTATGTCATTCCATTCATCATACTGATTAGGCCTGATTCTAAATTTGCGAGCGGCTCTTGGCACATCCACCAAATACATTATCCGACATTACCTCTTCGAACACTTCAAAAATATGATCTTCAATGTAGTCCATTTTATAGTATTTCCAACTACAAAGTATAGCTTATTTCAAAACAAATTTTTAGGGTTAGACTCGATTTTAAGATGTCAATTTTTGTAATTTTTTGTCCTGTTGGCTAACCTACTTAAACGTTTTCAATCCTTTAAACCATACCTGAGGTAGGGTCAAGGTTTAAACTGATGACGTCACTCAAGAGTTTAAACTGACATTATAATATCGGGCCTTAGAGTTTTAGGTATTATCGAGCAAATTCAAGAGTTTGAGATACCTTGTATATAATTCAATGTTCATCCTACAGGTTTCATTCGGTTGTGCCACTTTCCATCATCCTACGTACCATGAAAACTTGTTTCCTTGTGATGAAAACTACGTTATATTTTTTTTATCTGCCTGTTTCTATCGTCTATAATTTTTAATGAATATCATATAATATAGGTCCACTTTTTATTCCAACTGCGTCATCCTTTTTTTTATCTGCCTGTCTCTATCATCCAAACTTTTGAGTGAATATTGTGGACTTTTTTACATATATCATATTATGTCATTCAGAAACACATTTCGATAGCTTGAGCCATTTTGTTGTATCTGTTCAACAATTTTGCTCTCTACTGCTTTAGAAACGATTTCGATTTTCAAAATCATCTCCGTTCTATAAAGTTCGGAACATTCACTCAGTTATAATTTTACAAACTGTAAATTTGCTCATGATGATAAAAATCAAATATCTAATCCACAAATCATCAAAATCTGCACAAATTGGCTTTTCGAAAGCAGGAAGCTGTTATGTTCGAGTAATTACTTCATTTATTACTGCATTAATTTGCAGATTAACCTGATCTAGGAAATAATGTAATTATGTGTTTTTAACGAGACTTCCTAATTCATCAAATTATATTCACTAAATTGAACAAATTGATTCAATCAGTCGATATCACGTACATATATGTGTTTGATTTGAACAGAATAAATAAACCGGGAATATTCTTGGAATTGAAAGTAGTTCTAAACTATTATTAAAAATTATTAGTCATAAAAATCTGTATTACTAGAGCATAAACACCAATATCTTTCAGAATAATCACTTTGTACTCTCACATTTCAATGACTATTTCTGAAGTACAGTGGAAAATAACGAATCAAAATATAAATTTGTACAGGCATATATCCAAATGATTACACCAATTGCACAAATAACAAAGAAAACCTGATATTGCCTAAAAATGTATCTACTAGACGTATTATATTTTGTACCGTAGTGCTGAAAGATAATTAGACTAAAGATGTCAGTTTTTTCGTTTTAGAATTTTAATGCCATATTCTGTTTTTGCCATTTCGCTTTATCCTCCAGCATAACCTAATTTTGCCATAATTCAATGAATAATTGGGAAGGAAAGTTTCTGCTAATACATGTTTTTCTGGAGGAGTTTCAATGAAATTTGAGATAGAAACTCAGAGGGTGAGTGTGAATTCGTACGATAATAGGAATATTAGCTGGGAAGTCAAGGGTGAATAATAAAATGATAATTCTTTAATTACCAATGGATTCTAATGGAAACAGCGAAAAAATGGTCTGTTTTCGATATAAATTAGTTATCAATGTAGGAAATGATTATTAAATCTTTTTTGGAGACCAGTATGATTTTTTCATACCCTTAGTAAGGTCAGGGGTTGATTAAATCTAAGAACTTATATGTTATGTTTTCGTTAGATTGTCAGTTCTGGTTTCCCTATGTGGTCCTATGATAGATCACGATAATTTTCCTGAATACATTTCATGCTCTCGTTTGATTATTTCGCTATGAAGGGCTTTACCTTTTTTATTAAGCTATACAAGAAAATGAATAAGAAACAAAACATAAACAAATACAATGGAATTTTGATCGACTCTCATTGGTGTTAATTGGAACTTCAGAATGCAGACAAATGAATTTTAAAGAAAGGCTAACCTAATATACAATAAATTGTTCAGAACCATAATTACAGTCATCAAATATTCCCATGAACTATATAAGATTCAGTACTTTAATTTTTGTTGAAATGTTTGCTAGACCGATTCCCATATTTCATAATTCTGCGATCACGTTTGCATTTGACAATTTACTTCGCGTCACACGGATTATTTTGTTCTTCGAAGATGGTTCTTCTTGAAATTCAACTTATTTTGGTCTTCATGTCGACCCTTTTACATACTACGGAAGCTATGTTTTTAACGTGTTTATTTTTTGATATTTCTAGAAACCAATGAAAACTTTCAATGCAAATGATATATGTACGTTTTGGCCAATCAAAACATTATTATAGTGGGAATATTCTACCTAGAAAATTGACGCGAAAATAATTTGAGGTATTTTGTTTTCATTGTCTGATAACGTATATTTATAATTTGACGTCTGTCATCAATTCACATGAAAATGAGAAATGAATCAAACAGGTTTAGTACATTGTATCATTGTGCGAGGAAATGTGTTTATGATCTTAACATTAAAATATAATCTATCTATCTACACACGAGAGTTCAATAAAGTAGAAAATAATTCTCCAGATTTCTTTCTCAAACTTGTTGCCGTTTGGCAATAGCCACTCGAGCCCGTTGGGCTCTCGTGTCTATTGCCTGGCAACAAGTTTTCGAAAACTTGTCGAATTATTTTCATTTTATTCTCACTCTCTTGTGATATTACAACTGAAAACATTTCTCGGCATTATTTGCGTCTGAAAATAGCTCAGGTCCCTGAATCTTGGAGAATCTACTACCACTACAGGAAACATATTGCTTTCTTGGTACTTATATGGAGTTCCCTAAAGAACTACAAAAATAACTTCATTTTCATCGTGGATTTTTTAATTAACAGAAAAATCGTTCCATTCAATATTCAACTGAGAACACCCCACAGAAGTTATCTTGAACGATGTAAGTTCCTAGACTGAAGTTTAGTTTCAATCAACTTGTATTATTATTCTTTCAATTTTGAGCGCTTGTACACTTTCTCTTTCTTCTAGTAAAAGTTTCGTTTTCCCACATTTTGCGTTGTTTTTTTTCTATTTCTGTCTTAACCAGTATAACATTGATTGTGTTTGACTGTAAAGGAAATCCATGTTATGTAACAGGGAGTGGTGGACATCTTGTTCTTTCGTAAAAAGGGAAAAGTCGACGGGAGAAAGCAACACCGTGGTTTCGAAACCTGGTGCGTGTTATACGAAATAACCATTTTCTAAACGTGTCAACTAATTTACAAGCTCGGAAAACATTATTCTTCACTATGAGTGAGTACCCAAACACAATGTGTCGTTTTCCATTTTTAAAAACCGTGTAATGACAGTTTTGTAGACATCGTACAATGAAGTAAACATTGCGCAATAACGAGACACAGAACTTCATAAATGAGGTATTGTTTTGCTGTTAATAATAGTAATTGCTTTGATACAATGACTCACTTTCTAGTAATTAGTGCAATGCCTGGCTGCAAAGCATACGTTCCAATATTTTGATTGAGAATAAGTACATACAAAATCAAAACTACTAATTATTTCTTGAATAGATTGTGTTCTATCAAGTAACAAACATCAATTACATGTGTAATATCCGGAATACATATTATTTATTGGTGTTGAAGATGATAGTTCATTATTGTTTATTACCCAAGCGTACTTACTTCATTTCTTATTTAACGCAATAGCGAAGCACACAATTTTTATCGAAATTATAATTTGTTTTATGATTATTATAATTAAATTATGCTTTGAGATTTTTGAGTTTACAATAGAGGAATTTCATATTCGCAACAATAGTTCCTATACATTTTTGGTGATTATCCATTACTTATATATTTTGCAATTTTCATCACTTCAGATGTTTTGCTTTAACTTTCATTTCTGCGAAAAAGAAGAAAAGTAAATTGATCTTTCTTAATATTCCCTCATTAGGATCATTTGATTATGCACCAAGAATGTGTTCGTCAACAATATCGAAGCGTTTTCCTACTCTTTTTCAAATAAAAAAAATATAGAAATGTTTTTGAGTTCGTGATAGTGGAGTTCTGCACAAGTTGCCAACTTAAAAAAACCTTCAAAAGTTCTGCCTCTCTAAGGCAATTATTTGACTTTGGTTGTATTTTTATATAATTATATACCAATTCAATTACTTTTGGTCATGAAGCCCTTGTATATGTCTTATATCAAATGTCATTCATAGAGATATCTAAAAATATGAACAGTTGGTAGCGCAAAATATATTTTGTGACAAAAAGATTGTATCAGAGAATACACAACACAATAACAACTGATAATAACGGAAGTCAAGCAACAAGAGAAAGAAGTGGTGTTCTTCTGCGTTAGGGTTCAAATGGCATCGTGACAGATGACATTTGATAATGCACAAAACAGATTGGGACAGGCACCAACACTCGAAATATAGACACAAAATTCCCTATTAATATAACATTTTTATATACAAACATATAAACACTTTGAGAATAAAAATAAATGATCCAGCATATTCAGTTTGTGATTTTCTACACAACTCTGATGGAATTATTACAATTGGAGAGGCAGACGGTTTTGAAGGTTTTTCTGAAGTTCAACTTGTTCGGAACTCCCCTTTTGAGTTGAATTATCGCGTAAGCTCAGAAGTGAAGAATGGGAATGAAGACTTATACAAGCTGAAATTGATCGTTCGTATTATTTTCGCGCTACGACAAATAATATTATTAGCCCCACTCAATTAAATGGTTAATTAAAAGGAGTATTCATTATGTAAACTCTGGTCCAATCAAATCTCCACAAAATAAAAATAAAATATTCATATGTCATCCCGAATAAATCCGTTTGCAAAACACTGAAATGCTATAGTAGACAACCAGTATACCTACTTGATGTAGATTAAAAGGGTACAATAAAAAAAAACAAAAAAACCGACTGAGTAAAAAGTAAACTTTAAAAAAGATGGAAACAAGATGTCCAGAAAATTATGTTTTGAAAGGTTAACCATTGAACTCAATACTGTAAACAATCTCACGCAGTCGGAGGCATCTTCTTTAATTTAACAATGAAGATATATTATTGCCTTAAATTTTAACCTCTCAAAACCTCTTAAAACATAATTTTCTGACAATGTTTTCCGGTCATCTAGTTTTCATCTTTTTTAAAGTTCACGTTTTACGCAGCCAGGTTTTTTAATTCTTTTATTTTTTTTTATTTTACACCTTTTAGTTAGGATTATAAGACAGTAATAATATTAAGTCATTAAACCGTTCGTTATAGACGAGTTTGACTGTACTTAATTGAGTTTCTATTAAAATATTTAAGTGATAGTGTATTACAAATGTAACGAAACCCAAATAGTAACTGAAACCGAAATGAACCAACCAACGAGCAAATCAACCAATTACGCTGTTATAACTTTTTCGCAATATGGCGTCTGGTTGTTGCCATATTGAATTTTGTCACAATATTGCGTCTGTTTATCGCCATATTAAATTTTCATTACTGTCATGTCTTTAGTGACTGTCGCAAGATTAAGACAATTCAATTGACGTAAGAATCATCAAAATCGGCTCACGCGTTTGTTCTCTAGAGCGCTACAAAGGAACAAACATACAACATGATAAACACATTACCCTTCTTTGCGTCGCGCAGTTGCGTATAAAATGGTTAAGGATGATCGGAATTACCAATCGAACTAAGACTTGAATTTTTAATAAAAATCATTTAATGACAAAAAGTAGTTTACGATGTTTTTTAAGTATTTGTCAAATCATAAGATTTTTTAATTATACGAGTCATTCCGAATATTTTTTTTATCTTGCATTACATTCCATTGAAACATAAAGAACATGCTACAAGACTTCCGAAGACTACCAAAATACAGTCACTAACAAGGATCCAATCAGGACCATGTAGACATTTGAGGCATTTTGACGTCTTTGAAGTGCCAGTCAGGTGGCTTTTATGATGTTGGTTTGTCATTAGTATATTAGGCAACGATCGTGTGATGATAGCTATTAATACATGAGCACAAGGTAAGTTGGGCGAGTGTATTGATCGCCATTACATGATCGTTGCATACACTATTTTTTCTACGACCAATAAACTATAAAATAAAAAAACAAGAATTTCTGGTGGTGTACAAGATAATTTTTCACTGCTCGACATACTTATAGGTACTTTTGACGCATTGTGATTGAATGTCAATTACAATTAAATGTCAAACAATTTCGTAGAAACATTCTACTTGATTATCCCCAAGTACGTGTTTCTATAGGCAGAAATCTGTTTCGAAATGAAAATCCGTGTTAAAATGGACAATATTAATAAATCCGTAGCAGATATTTAATTCGTGTATTATAATACGGGTGTAGAAAAAATAATAATCACAATGAGTTTTCAACATGGAAAGGTGATGCCACCTAAAAAAAAAAATTTATTTTCCTCTCCCGAAAGTATCAACAGGATACAGTCACCATAAATATTGAACAGTGCGGCTTTTTATAGTATGTTTACTTCTGAACGGTTCGACGTAAAAAAATAGAACGAAAACCGTTTTGAATGATATCAGCGATACTTTTTTGGAATGAAACACATTGTGATTGCTCGATAGATAGCGCAGGGGACACATCCAAATGGCATGGGGGGACAAGTGATACATCGTTGAAAAGATAATTCAATTTTACTTTCAATCATCTTATTTTTTTCGAATTTTGTTTATACGCCTTTTCATAATATGCATTTGAAATGTCAAGTGTAAGTACGGATCTGAATGGTACCCTTATCTCGATAACTTTTGAACGGTTTCCTAAGAAACAATGAGACAACGAATATTTTGAATGGTATTACCGATCCTACTTTTTGAGAGAAGATACATAACAATTACTCGACAGAGGGCGCTGCGGGCACATCAATTTGAAAATTCAGAAAGGCATAGAGATCGAGTTGCACATCGTTGAACAGGTAATTCGATTTTACTTTCAACCATGGTTATACTACGGGATCACAATTGCGATGAGTAACACGAAATACGCTCAAAAAAGGAACATTCATGACTTAAATAATTTTCCATTTTAGAATTCAAAGCTTAATTAGGTAGATACTTTGAATCCATACAATAATCCAATTTCCGAATCAAATAATACCTAATTCTTTTATTTTTAATGACCATGATCATAACAGGTACCATTTATTGGATTTGGTAGATTGAAAATCAAGCAGTTACCTAGAAATGCCTATATGAAGTTGGATTATTTTGTCGATGTTTAAGACCTTCTAATGTATACATGATTATAACACTACTTACCTGCTCTTCATATTAAACACGAATTATCGCATTTGCATTTGGGGAAAGAGTTTCATCTAGAGTAAATTGTGTGCTGGTATAGCTGCAAATATGTTACATAATGTTCTGCAAGAATTTTCGAATCGAATATTTTATTGTCAAGGAGCATTAGGTGGACATGTCGAACACATAATTTGTTAATTGAAAACAATTTTGCTTCTCATCTCTTCTCTACATATATAAAAATAAATTGCTGTTCGTTAGTCTCGCTAAAACTCAAAAACGGCTTGACACCGATTTGAATAATTTTTTTTGGTTTTGTTTGCTCTAATACAGGGATGATTTTAATAAAATTAGGAAAATCCAAAAGAAAAGCTGAAAAAATTGTCTAATCGTCTAACTGACGTGCTATACAAAACTGTCATTTCTTCCATGCGGTTGTGTTTTTAAACGTTGTCGATTTTGAGAAGAGGATTGGTCAAAGTGAATTTAGGTACACTTTGCGAAGGTTTGTCATTTATTTTGATCTGCCATTCTATTTACCTATGTAGGTATCCACAAGTTTTTTAGTTTGAGGTTGAAGTGAAAACAAAGTTCATTAAATGCTGACATGGTGTCGAAGTCAATCAATGTGCGACTACCTCACGTGCAAACTGATTGTCCGAATCGCGTTCGAAGTGACTGAAAATTCAAAGTGGATAGATTTAGAGTGCAACGAATTCGTACCCATCAAACACCACAACAGCGCGCACGACACAATGAACATAAGCGATTGCGCCGACGCAATGCTCCTGTGAACCTGGAACGAGTTATATATATATATATATATATATATATATATATATATAATAAAAATAAAAAACGGCATAATCACAAAAACGGAATAACGGGATAACGAAATAACGAAAACGGAAAAGGGGATAAGAGGAAAACGGGAAGCGGGAAAAGGAAGTGAAACGGGATAACGGGATAACGAAATAACGGGATAACGGAAAACGGTATAACGGAAATAATGGGATAAGGGGCAAACGGGATAAGGGGAGAACGGGATCATAGGATAACGGAAAAAAAGTATAACGGAAAAACGATATAACGGGAAAACGGATATGGATAAACGCGTTAACGGAAGCGGGCAGAATCAAAAGCATAACCTAGATGAAACAACATAAAGAAAAACATAGAGAAAAAGAAATTCTACGCGGACGAGAGTTTTAGGAAAACAATAAATTGAGGAAATTTGGACAGAAATTTGTAATACTTGACTCTTCAAATGCGTATTGTGGAGAAACGTACTCATAAAATAAAGAAAAATCATAGTTGAGAAGAGAATTGAATGATCTTTTCAACGATGTGCTCCTGACCCTCTATGCTGTTTGAAATTTTCATGTTGATGGGCTATAAAAAGCCGCACTCTATATATCAGTGTTATCGGAAATCTTGAGATTCTTTCGAGGGCTTAATTATCCCTGTGAGATGATGGACATTTGGCAGACAAAATTTTATCTTTGATTTTTCCATAGGCAATCTCAACTCTGGTAGCGGTCGCGCTTGCGAGGCCTGAAGCTGGCTACAGCTACAGTGCCCCAAGCGGGCCGAGTGCCTCCGGTGGCGGCTATCCATCGGGACCTTCCTCTTCATACGGAGCCCCGCCACAGCAACCTATTGTACAGAAACATGTGTACGTCCATGTACCGCCTCCAGAAACCGATTTCCCCGCCCCAAGGAAACCCATCACCGTAGCTCCTCCACAAAAACATTATAAGATTATCTTCATCAAGGTGAGTTGTTCGTGGTCGCAAAACCACAATCCCCCAATAGAATGACTAATATTGATCTTTATGTTTCAATACAACCAGGATCTCTTCAGTGTTCCACGTTGAGTTTGTTTTTCACTTATAATTGCACGAGAGTTTCGTATTTTATCGGGTAAATTTGGGTTGTTTAATGAGAAACTGTTGCCTAGCAATTAGATGAGAAAAACTGTCAACTACTGTTTTTAGGTTGACAGTTTTTCGAGTCAAATTGCTAAAGGAAAGAGTTTAGAATTTGAACAACACAAATTTACCTGATATCAATACAAACATCGAGTGTAATTCGGCAGGACAATTTAACGAATAAGAAATTTAGAAACATATCAATGCAAACTTTATTCATTTTGGCAACTAACACCGCGATAATTGATAAACAAATGAATAAGTGAAAAAACCACTAGTGCATTTGTCGCTGTAAAAGTTGCAGCCAACTTTTGCCGTTGTCAAACTGACAATTGCACTGTGGCATATGCGATTTTTTATACATGAGTTGAATTGTCCATTGAATGAATAGTTTTTTTTCAATTTTTCAAATTTTAAATAATGTATTGCTCTTTAGTATGATACATTTCATTCCTAGATATTTGAAACTATACACAATATAAAATATATACACCGTATTGGTCTAACAGAATCGCACATTTGCCGGTGAAAGCTCTTATGCAATTCCGGAGTGCGCCAAGCGCCGCTCGAGGGATGCGTCCGCATCCCTCAGCGACACATCAGCGAAATTACATCCCCCACCAGAGGGGTGTTCCGGTCCCAGCCGATCTCAAGCTGTACTCGCCTTGTCTTGAGCATAATTGAATATGAACTGGACATTGAGAGGACGAGAATTATTTCATCTAACGGAGAGCTGATAAAGTAATCATCCTGCCATAAATTGAGTATATGCAGTTATTTTCCAAAAGTTGGTCGGTTATGGAGCCAAGCTATGTTTATAACAAACTTGACTACTAATATCAGACTTCTGTTAGTGATTCTCGTAATAACGAAGTTGGTAACACTTATAGTGTAGCTCTCAACTTTGTACAAGTTCTATTCGAAAAAATGATTGAAAAAAATATAGGAACCATTTTTTATTCGATGGATAGTTGGCATCGGTATTTATCACAACACAAATAACAAAAAACAAAAATACTGACAACGTTCCTATTTGTACAATCAATAAAATGAACTAGATCAATCAGTTGAATTCTTCATTTGACGGAGCTAATTCGGTTGGCTAAACTTAAATTATTTCCTTTTATTATCATATAAAATTTCCGGAAATAAATGAATCTCCATTTTTCTTCTATTTTACTAATTTTCGACTAAGATGTATTTTTTTTTCTCTTTTATAAAATACAAATGTTCTTCAAATAGTTTTCCAAAAATCAAAATACCAGAAATGTACTATCTCTAGCAGAGTTCTAATGTAACATTAAGAATCAAATACTTGATAAATGTAACATTTAGAATCAAATACTTGATAAATAACTTCAAAATTCGAGAATGGTATTTGGCTTTCTACTTTTATATTTGGTGGAAGAAATTAAAATCATTTCGAAAATAAAAATAAACTATTTAAGTGGTGATTACAAGAATAATAATACAATATAAAAGTATGAACAAGTTTTATGAGATTTGTAGTATTGTAGTTTATCAAGAAACTCCCAAAGAATGATATTCAGTTTCAAGTAGAGATATTATTTGAAATTATCATCGATTTGTCTATACAGGAGAAATTCACATACCTTACAAAAACGGAGAACGAATTGTTTTGTAGATGAGAAAAACACAGAAAACATTTCCATAAAGTAGTATGTTGTTTTATTGACATTTGAGTGAAAAACTACTGTGGTGAGACTATCTTAAGACTTTTTCTCGAATGTAATTCAATATAAAAAACACAATTGATATTTGCACCCTTTATAATTTTCGATGAAATTTTCATTAGGAGGATACTTCAAAATCAATAGTATTTTCTTCAGTATATTGATTCTTGGAAAATATGACAATAAGTGATTAATTCACAAAAACACATATCTCCGAAATTATATAGTACACTATAAGATATTTTCATGTTACAGGCACCAACTCCACCAACACCAACTGCCCCAATAATCCCAGCGCAACCACAAAATGAAGAAAAGACTTTGGTCTACGTCTTGGTCAAGAAACCCGAGCCAGAACCAGAAATCACAATCCCAACACCTGCTCCCACTCAACCCAGCAAACCAGAAGTATACTTCATCAGATACAAGACACAGGTAAGACAAACGTGATAATTTTGATATTTGTTCAGGATTTGGAGCATTGAAAATTTTGACTATACAAAATTGACTCAAAGGGTTATTCTTACAAAAATCGTAGGATCCAAAATACGTATTAACCCCTAGAAACAATCTTATTTTCTTAATATGATCAAGCAAAAGGGGTAAGCTAGAAAACTGTTATCATTCAGGAAAAAACTCTTTGATGATGTAACCATCAAGATACTCCTGAAATATATTATTCAGTTTTGTGTAGATTCGAGATTATCATCGATTCTTCTATATGCAGCAAACGTTTACATATCATAAGAAGTTCGTCATCCACAAATTGCCATGCATTGATATTCTTTCCAGTCAGTTGATTGTAACCAACATATATAAAATCAAACAGAAATATAGTATATTACACTACAAGGGCAGGAAGTTAAAATTTCCTGCACTGCGCGATATGATGCCCGAGGCAAAGCCGGAGACATCATGAAGCGCATTGTTCAAATCCTAGTCCATCACATCAACTGTTGAGGTGTTTTTATAAAGAACTCAACATAAACTATCCATCATAGATTGAATCATCACATCAGCACATAAAATATTGCAAAAGTTATAAACAATTGGAGATGAAAAAAAATTGGCATTTCGTTTTTTGCCAATATTTCATAAACTATCGAAATTTAGGAAATTTCAAGAACAGGTTCTGAAAGAGGAGGAAATTTCCCAGGCTTCCGGAACTCTATCTCTATTTTTTATAATTTTAATTTAACGCTGAAAATGGGTCCTCGAGCGACATTTTTAGGTTGCGCGCGCGGCGTCAAAAGCGAGTACGACACATTAATTAATTTATTTAAGGTATTAAATATATTTTTTTTTATTTGAAAAAATTATGGTGTATTCGGAACACAATGAATAATTTATTCCCGTTGGAAATTTCACTCAAAGATAATTTTTCAACAATTTGAACAATTGTTAACTAACAAAATTTTCTCGAACTTCTATCTTAATTGTAAATGAAAAAAATGTTTGAATAATTGTCGTAAAAATGTTTTGCTTCGTAGAGCCTTTCTCAGATACATACTCAACAAGATCACGCCATAAAAAATGAAAAAATATTCATACTTTGTTTATAATAATTTTTGTACTTGAACAAAAACTGAAAAATCCAAGTAATGTTGTTAAAAAAAATATTTTTCTCTTAATCATCATATTATCGTTTTTTTTATTTATACAAGATATGAATTGATTTGCAAAAAAAAAGTTTTTAATAACAATTTTTATTTGTTTATAATAGTTTTTTTTTATATTTTTATTGTTTAAATTATTATTAAGAATTATTTTTTTAATTGACAGTCCTCTATGAAATAACAAAAAAACAAATTTTTTTTATCAACAATTTCATTTTTTTTAACTTACCAATTTGTTATAAATAAATTTTTAACTTTGTTAGATTTTTTTTCTGAAACTTCTGAAATTTACATGAACAACCATATATAACAAAGTATAGAAAAAAAATTCCAATTTTTTATTGTATTTGGGAATTGGAATTGGGAAAAATTGGGATTTTTTTTTTTTTTGTTAATTTTGGAAGTTTCAGAAAAAAAATCTAACAAAGTTAAAAATTTGTTCATATGAAATTGGAATGTTAATAAACAATGGAATTGCTGATAAAAAAAAATTTTTTTGTTACTTCATAGAGGACTGTCAATTATGATTTTGAGGAAAAAAATAATTTATCAACTAATTATTTAAACAATAGAAATATATAAAAAATGATTATAAACAATTAAAAATTGTTATTAAAGGAAACATTTTTTTTTCAAAAATCATAATATTTGTAATATAATGAAGTTGTGAAAAAATAATTTTCAAAAATATTAAAATAATCAATTTGTTTATAAAAAAATTATCAACAAATGGCGGGATTTTTTTTTTGAATCAATTTATATCTTGTATTAATAAAAAAACGATAATATGATGATTAGGAAAAATAATATTTTTTTTAACAACTGTTTGGATTCATTAGTTTTTGTTCAAGTACAAAAATTATTATAAACAAAGTATGAATATTTTTTAACTTTCATGGCACGACAATCATTTAAACATTTTTTTCATTTACAATTAAGACAGAAGTTCGAGAAAATTTTGTTAGTTAACAATCGTTTAACTTGTTGAAAAATCAACTTTAAGTAAAATTTCTAAGGGGAATAAATCATTTATAGTGTCCGAATACACCATAATTTTTTCAAATGAAAAAAAAAGTTAGTACCTTACATAAATTAATTAATGTGTCGTACTCGCTTTTGACGCCGCGCGCGCAACCTAAAAATGTCGCTCGGAGACCCATTTTCAGCGTTAAATTAAAATTAAAAATAATGGAGATAAAGTTCCGGGATTTTTTCAATCATTAGAAGTTTTTTATTGTCGATATTGAAGAGAAGAAACATTAGTTTACGATGAAAAGGTAGAGAATGACTTAATGCAAATACATTGTTTGGAATACAATCAATAGGGAACTCACAAAATTAATAATTTGAAGGCAACAAAATCAGAATTTGTTTTACAATTTATAGTAATAATAATTCAAATTTCGATAATTACCAACTGTCTGACAGAGGATAGTATTCAGTTGGGCTAATATTACCTGAAATATTTGAAGAAATTTCTTATTCCTGAGAACGTTGTGGTAGCAAAAAAAATCCCACAATGGACTGAATCAATGAACGGTTGGTTTCATTACAACTTCAATATATTAAGAAGGGAAAGGATTATACTCTTTTGAGTTTCTTTGAGGATAATGAGGCACATGAAGAAGAATAACATGAGGTTCGGAGGAAAAAAGGAAATGGAAATGTTCTGGGAGATAATAGTAGATTGTTCTATAAGTAAAGAAAAGTGATACCTTTCTATTGAGTGCAAATATCTTGGGCGTAGCGAGTGAATCACATTTCCACGAGATAAAATACTCACTTTTCTTACGTATTGAACAAACTGTTTTTTCGTTTTTCTAATGGAAAAGCATTAATTGAAAAAAAAACCATCATAGATCATAGTCGCCCCTCGCTTACTACATCTGTCAGATAGACATCTGCCTGATAAATAAATTAAACGGTTTAATCAAGTATGGAAGTGTATCTGACATTATTAGTTATTTAATCAACTAGTGTATTTATGGTAGCGATTAATAATCGAAATATTTAACGCGAGAGCGAAACGAGCGCGTTAATTTTCGAGATCATTAATCGCCATTTTAATAAACGAGTTGATTAAAAAAAAAATCAGTCGACTTCGTTCCTGGGGTCAACGAGAAATTTTCGATATCCATTCCCTTCAACTAGAAGAAAACTTATTGGATTTTAAAATACATAAATTTGACAGCGCGAAGGTAATATGATTTGACATTTGAATAGTATTTGAATTCATGTATGTTTAATTGCCTATACCACAGTGATGCATTAATAGAAAAAACGACCATTAATAGGTTATTAATGGTCGATTTCGGTGTATGTTTGGCTGCATATATCAAATTATGCATTAATAGAGGAATTTAACCTTAATAGGGTTCATTAAAGATCGATTTTGTGTGGATTGAACGGACTCGAGGTCGCCGGAAAATGTAAATTTTGTAAACTCCTAACGTCGAGTAAACAAACAATTATTTTTTCATTTTGCAAAATGCACCAGGTAGATGACGACTGTTATGATATTTTGATGGTTGTTTCTGAAGCTACATCGAATCTATTACAATGCAAGTCAAAAAAAAGTTACTTTGTCAGTGGAGAATAAATAAAAAACTGCATGGATATGATGCAAATATTATAATGGCCTACTTTTTTGAAAAGGTTTGTTAAACTTATCAATTATAACTATTATGACTTTGTGGTCAAGTTATTCTTTGTTGAAGGACACATTAAAAATTACGAGGGGCGAGTATATTGATCAATAATAAAAGTGTTGCTAACTATAAAACTAGTATTTTTCTTTGCGATTTTCTCTCAACAAAGCATGTTCTTTTCCATTGAAAATACAAAAAAAATTAAGTTTTATTGACAAAATACAAGTAGATGTTGGAAAATGTCACCCGATTAAAAAATTTCGTATTGGGAAGTTTTCCCGATCAAAACGCTCTCGATGGAGTGTAGAAAATGAATCTGGTGTACTTAAAAGAAATTTGCTGAAATTGTATATTTTTTTAGAAGGAAGAAGGTGGATACCCAGCCAGCGGCCAACCAGACAGTTCCTACGGTGCTCCTACTGGTGGTGCAACTGGCCCTTCTAGCGAGTATGGTGCCCCACGGTCTAGTTTCTAAGATGGAATCTCTGAAATCGAGTGTAAATTTGTAAATACCTCTAATGCCAGTTGATTATTATCATTCAATGTGATTCTTATTATATATGTAAGAGCACAAAAACGGTGAACAAATGTATTAGATTTCATAAGTATAGTTATCGAACAGTTGATTGAGTTGATCCGAGTTGTAAGATTGGTGTCCAAATTCCTTAATATGAGAACAAATTTGTATGGAATTGAAGTTGCAATGCGTCTTGAAAATGATTTTGAAGTAAAATTAGTAATTGAATAATTTAGAATCTATTTTTGTTCTGTCGGACAATTTTTAGGAAGTTTATGGATGATTCAAATCCTTTCAGCTCGTGATAGTATAGATAAGAGTGATATGATTGGATAAGCTTTATATAAAAACTATCCTACAATAAGGTCATGCATTTTATTATATACAATATTTACTCGTATGTACCTTTGTACCGAATCGGGTACCATATAATATTTTTGTACTATTATTTTTTAATAAAAATGAACTGAAATATGTTTTTCCTTAAATGTACTCGATAATCGAATCATATATTATTCGATTGTTATTTGATTGGAATATCATAAGAAAGATGGACTTTACTGTGGAAATGTCATACCCTCATATACAGGTAAAGAATTAAAAGACTTGTTCAATGTGGAGAGGAACAAATTAGCTAGTCTATCAGAAGAGTTCGAGCAAAGTCAGATTCATCCCCAAAAACATAGTGGCTTTGCAAGAATAAGTGCGGAAAAATGTATGTGGGTTTTTTTGCTGGTATGCTACCCATGAAGCTGTAACCAATCGATTCAATATTTCTCCGAGTCCATTACATCTCATAATTGAAAATGTGATAATTTTTTTCAAGTAATAAGTCAAAAACTGCCATAACATGGCTTTCAGAAAAAGATAAGTCTGAAATAATTCAGGATTTCAATGAAATGGGTTTCCCTGATGTGCTAGCCATATTAGAATCGACATCCCAAAAATGACCAGGAGTCATGTTTCAATAGAAAGAAGTACTATTCCATACAGGTATCTTGTATCAGGTATAATCACCTGAATGATTTATCCATATGAATTTCATTTTGGATGCGAGTAGTTCGTGATTCGAAGCGCAAAATACGTGATGTATCCATTGGTTTCCTTGGTTCCGTACAGAGTGTTCCATAATTTCCCATTATAAAACAGTCTACCAGAAAAATCTCAATAGACAGATCAGAGAGATTTTTTCGTGACAAAATACTACCAGGAAACCGATTGTGCCATCATACGGAAGACGGTCCGAAGTTATATCCTGTTATGTTTCCTACTCCAAACTGTCATTGCTAAATTTGTTATAAACATTTAAAAGCATTTTTTTTAATTTTTTTGTCCTGTTTGGCTTGTAACTTGAAAACTAATGAGGCAATCTCGATACTCTCTGTAGAGAATCAAAATGCGAAGAAAATAAGCCCTAGCACATCCCGATTGGATTATTAGTAATGGAGAAAAACCGGAAAAATCTGCGATTTTTTTCAATTCATTACACTACCATTCTTCAAGTTTTGGAGTAGGCTCTCCAGGACATATGTTCTTTATGTGTGAAAAACTCAGGTACTGTTGGATTATTAGTTTTGGCATAATTGCAATTTGATTTTTTTAATGCACTTTATTTCAGCAGAACTGGATGCGTCATAGGTGGTCCGATTTCAATTTTTCTGAAAGATTGTGAGAGTTGAAGTATATACTCATTTTGCGTTGAAATGCTGCGAAATAGGTGAGAAAGACTTGCAAACATGACCGAAAACCGGCGAGTGCATGAAAGCGGCTCAGAAGTGGGGGTAGAGCAGCAGATTCATAATGGGCGCAGCGCGTTGTATTGCTACATACACTTCCCCGCGTTGCTGCTTTACCCCCACTACTCAGCCGCTTTCACGCATCCGCCCATTTTCGATCATGTTTGCAAGTATTTTTCACCTGTTTTGCAGCATTTTAACGCAAAATGAGAATAAACTTTTGTAGTACTATACTTTTACTCTCGAAATCTTTTTGAAAAATTGGAATCGGACCACCTATGACGCATTACAAAATTCATTTATGCCAAAACTAATGATCCGACAGTTTTTCACACATAAAGAACATATTGATCACAACTATGTCGTGGGAAAGTTTGCACTATAACTTAAAAAGTGGCGGGGTTCTGATTTTTTTCGGTTTTTCTCCGCTACTAGTAATCCGATCGAGTTGTGCTAGAACTCATTTTCTTTGCATTTATATTCTCTACAATTCGTCATTAATTTTCAAGTTACAAGTCAAAAACGATAAAAAATAAAAAATTATTGCTTTTAAATGTTTATAACAAGTTGAGCAATGACAAATGGGAGTAACAGGATATAACTACGAACCGTCTTTCGTATGATGACACAGTCTGTTTCCTGGTAGTATTTTCGTCACTGAATCAATAGAGCAGAAAATCTCTATTGATTAGCCTACAAGAGAAATCCTTTTTTTTCTACCTTTTTTGAGGAGAAAATGATTGAAGTGAGAAATGACTTTTTATTCTTCTTGTTCACATGAAAATAATGATTACAATGATTAATTTTTTCTCTTTTAGTTGTCAAAGTGACCTCCTGACTAATCATCAAATACAGGGTATCTGAATTTATATAAAGTGATGAATAACACAACCTGAACAGAACACGTGATCGGACTGAATTTAAGAGATTATATTGCCAGTCTTTCAGTATTAAATCAGTTAAACATGTACCATCTGTTGTATGTATTATTTCCGAATTTTGCTGGTTTCACTTATATATATATATATATATATATATATATATATATGGAGTCGTTACTTGCCTAGGGAAGTCTGGACAGAAACCACTCTTATTATGCCATCTTCGCCGGGATGCGTATCGATGACTCGTTGATTAGGACCAAAATACACTTGGAGACTTGGGGTCCCATTTTGTTGGAGCTCTCCAATGTACTCATTGGACCATCTAGTCCAAATATTTTGAAAGTATCGTTGAAAACGATCTAACCGATTCTCTTTGAGGTCACGTAGGTCAGGATCAAGTGTCAGGGGTTGGCCGATCAAAAAGTGAGCGAGAAGGGGTGATGGGATTCAGGTCAGAAGGGTCAGAGGAGAGTAGGGAGAGAGGACGAGAGTTTAAAATTGCTTCCGCTTGTAATAAAACCGTTTGAAAATCTTCGTATATAAGGTTTGCACCACCAACCCACCTTCATAGATTTTACCCAAGCCTCCCATAAACTACCGAAGTGTGGTGAATTTGCTGGGCTAAACTTCCAATCAATTCCTTCATCGGCAAGAGAAGGAGCTATAGATACACTTCTATTTTTCAGAAAGGTGGTTAGAATTTCAATCTCATTCTTTGCTCCAATGAAATTTGTGCCATTGTCGGAAAACAATTTGCTTGGTTTTCCCCTTCGAGCACTGAAACGGTGCAATGCAGCTATAAAAGCATCCTTTGTTAAATCAGTGGCAACTTCTAAATGGACGGCCTTGGTAGTGAAGCAAATGAATAAACATACCCAAGCCTTTTAAGTCCTACCTCCGCGACCTCGACGCTCCTTGAGAACAAAAGGACCGGCATAATCCACCCCACTCATAGAAAATGGAGGCGAAGGAATCCTTTGGGATTCCACCCATTAGAGGATGAATTGTAGTTGCCTTAAATCGACGACAACATTCCACGCAGTGGTGGACAACTTTTCGAGCTGCATTTCTACCAAAAATGACTGAAAATGATGCTCAATATCAAAGTTGTGAGGTGGTCTTTTGTGAGAAGTGAAATGGGATGTCGCATAATCAAAATTTGAACGACTAAGCCTACCACCTAACCCTACAAAAGGTAGTCAGTCAAAATAGACTATCTATGGCTTGGGTGCCAGGCCACACAGGCTATAAGGGCAACGAAGAGGCCGATCTATCAGCCCGAGAAGGAACACGACGTTCCCCAATTGGACCAAAACCTTTTTGTGACACAGCGAAAGGGCTGCGAACAACAAGAACAGTACTACTAGAGCAATCTCAAGAATGATACAACCCCCCCCCCCAATATATGATATATGGAGGACCCAAGGTCTAGTAACAAGGACTGGTCTAGACAGGGAACTCTAACATAACATACAAAATAGATCTGCAAAGGTCGCAGTGAAGTGGCTCCTAGGCCACAAGCCCCATACAAATCTAATCTAAGCCTACCACCTACTCAGATTATTTTATTTCCCTCCAAAAATGGATTAAGGTTGAGAATTTTGCTATTGGACTGCTCTGAAGGGAAAAGCCTTCACTAATTTGGATTAGAAGTTGAAGGAAAAGTTGTATTTCTCTTGATTGCAAAGAGCCAAGCGTTCTAAGTTCCTTTGGACTTGAAAGGTTATGTTTAAATCTCAAACAATATGATGTACATCTTTTCAAGCGCATTGAACTACTCGAAAAAGTAGTGGTTGGAAAATCATTGGTGAGAATGCTTGTTTGGGTGCATGATTTGAATTCGGGCAAATTGGAATTCGAAGGTAATTCTGAAATTGGCCATTCGGAAGAATCTCTTGAGAGCCACTGTGGTCCGTGCCACCAAAGGTCAAGCCCTTTATTAACTTCCCGAAAAAGTAAATCGGCGGGATTGTCCTCCCCACGAACATATCTCCAGGTGCAGTTATCAGTTTTGGACTGAATTTCAACAACTCGATTCGCCACGAAGGTTTTAACCATCCTAGCACCACAGTTGATCCATACCAGCACCCTGTGGAACCCCTGCTTCGACCAAATTATCTCCAGAAAATGTTTGATTTTTACCCGAAAAGTCCGATGGTAAGATTGTAACAGTTTCACCATGCATAGAGGTACTCTGATCCCGATTAAAAGCCTCTTTTACCCCTTGAACAATTCTGGCAACTTAGCTAGTTGTTGAATGACCTTTTCTGGAGCAGAATTGCTCAGGGGGTAAAAGCTTCAACTTTTTCCCAGAGTCAGAGCCGGTTGAAGATGACTCTGTCTATCACCTTGGCGACCATACTCAGCAGTGAGATTAGGCGATAGCTCTCCTTCTTTTCTGGATTTTTCCCGCTTTCGGGATAGGAATAATGACAGCCCTCTTTAGGACTTCTGGGTAATGTTAAGTTTTGAGAATGACCTTAATTATTTTTACTAATTGTAAATTTTTGAGCAGAACTGTATCAATATCCTGGAGCCTTATTATTTGGGAGAGATTTAATGATGTCAACAATTTCAGATGAAGTGGCTAAAATGTTTGATAAAATATTTAAATTTTGAACTGGGCCAGGGAATTGACGGATTTCTCCAGCATGTATTGTGAGATAAGTGAAATTTATCTAAGTTATCACGAGCATTCCTGAGTAAGTCAACATAGTCTCTTACCACCTTTCTCATTTGCCAACCCCATAAGATCGTTGGTTGTATCTTCCGTCTGGTCTCCATCTATGGGTAGGGTTTGGGGTTGTTGTCTTCCACTCTGACTTCTTAGAAGGGGAAATTTTTCCTCGAAGTTTCTTGCATTGGGCCTTCGATTTTCTTGTTGTGTGTGTGGTTTTTTGGTCCATTTATTCTCACTGGGGGGTGGAGCCGGTTTGTAGTCTTCGTTCTGGATTTTTTCCGATTCTGTCCACCCTGTCGAGATATGCTTGATATCCTATTCAGTTGGCAGGATGTGTTCACCTTTGCAGTAAGCACAGGTGGCCGGGGTGTCTCTGGTTTCACGGCATGTGATAGTGAGGTGAGGCCCCGCGCATTTCATGTACCTTGGGGGATGGATACAGCATGGGGTGGCATATCCCATACCTGGCAGCGATGACAGTGAACACTAATCTTATCGTTCACCCTCACTTCTCAGGTGACCTTTTCGTGGTCTAAATATTTGACTTCCCTGTAAACTTTTTGGAGGGTGACGTTTTTGACCATGAGTGTCAAGTATAGGCGTGGCAAATCATCTTTTGATTTTATTTGGAACAATTCATGCATTTTGTAGCCATATTTTTTTCTAATTCTTGTTTAATATCTTGTAGTTCTGGGGAAGTATCTAATCCTTTGATAATAAAGTTTGTTTTTTTCCTTATCAATAGAGTACGAATGGAATTCAATATTTTCTGTGAGTAAATTATATCTTCCAAGATTGAAGTTTGTATTACCAGGGAACCAGCAGCGAACTTTGTGAAGTAATCATGCTTTAAATTTGCTTTTGAGTCAGCTAAGATCCGTCTTGCTGATTCATTGGTACCTGCTTTGGTTAGTATAGATGGAGGAGGCATATCTGTTCGCTGATTATTGTTTTTTCCCTGAGGGGTGATGTCTTGGGTTCTTCCTGGGGGCTTCTGGGTTTTCTTTTTCCTGATTTGTGTCTTGTTTTTTCTTCTGGCTTCAAATTTGATTTTTAGATATATAATTTGAATCATGAGATGAATTGATATTGACATTCAGCTGAGTTCTGTTAGATGATCAATGATCTGATGGTAGCTCTAGTACATTGTTAGCGCAAAGTCAACTCTATAATATTTAATGCTTTCGATACCAATTCTTCCTCACTTTCCATAACCATGAATTCAATAAAAGCAGGGTTCCTAAAAATCGGAGTTTTTTTGGTAAAGTTCCCATACATTCTCAAATATTGAGTACAATGCTTTTGTAAAATCTCAACCAGTACAGATGGAGACCTTGGAAGACCTAGGAATCAGGGGAATTGTCTTAGACCTATTGAACTGACTAGCTATCTGAAAATAGAAAACAAATCGAGAAAATAAATCATTCTAAGAGTAATGAGGAAAAAGGGTGAATATGGTATACCTCAGGGCACAGTCCAAGGACCTCTTCTTTTTCTCCATGCATATCAACGGATTACTAACCATGAATACTTCTGATAAAATAATTAGTTTTGCAGATGATACTATGATTTTTCAGTCCAGCAACACTTGAGGCAACATGAAATACTAAATAGAAAATTATTCTGGTGAAATAATCGATTGGTTTAATCAAAAACTCCTCATAATAAATTTTGAAAAGACCTTCTTTGTGCTCTTCTCCTGAAGAAGAATGCATTGCCTATTTTTGAAACATAACATATCAGTAACCACGGGACTGATATTGAAATCAAGTTAACAAATGAAATTAAATATTCAGGGGTTACAATAGATTCTCACTCGCGTTGGGACAAGCATGTAGAAAGTATAAGTCGGACATTACGATTCTATATAACTTAAGTATCTGAAATCTATATTAAATGTGGATAAGTTAAGAATCAGATGTCATTCGTTGTAGAATCACGCCTTCAATATGCAATCCTTAGTTGGATTTTTTTTAAACTTCACAGAAAACATTTTTGAAAATCTTATACAACAAAAAATATTCTAATTATTCAGATTTACCATTCAAAGAATCCAAAGTTCTTGATATCAGACAGTTGAGTCACCTATTTATAGAGAAACAATATAGAAATGATCCAGCACAGCCATGACACATGTTGTAAAGGAAAATATTTTGCTCAAATAACAAAATCAAAGAAAACTGTAGGACAACAAATAATATTTGAGTAGTAGACTTTTCAGTTCTCTTCCTGATATGAATGGGAATCATATTAGAACTATCAATATCAGTACTTTCCTATTTTCCTTCGACCATTTTCCCCATTTAATTTGGTCCTTAGTTCGGCTAATCTTTTTATTGGGTTTGTGAAATTGTTATTGTATATTTTACATTTAAATAATATTAATATTTAGTATTTTTTTATTATTTTATATCTACAAAAATTGTATACATCATTTCAATATTGCATGTACTGTACCAAATAATGTTCGCCATATTTTGATATTCCGTTAAATGAGAAATATAAATGAAAACGTACTAGAGATCCATGCGCAACTTATGAAGTTTTAATGGGTTCCCGAGTTTATTGTTGTCTTTATATTTCAATTGTTAACTTCGTAAATTTTAACGAACAATGAACATTATCAGTACTATAAAACAGTAAATTTGAAACTGCACATCGAATAATAATTGTACAAAAATATATAATCCTGGAGATTGAAGATATTTCTAACATTCCTATAATAATTTTTGTTTCTGGAATTCCATTGCTCTGAAGTCTGAAGATAGTTATCTAGTTCAAATCGTTTTTTTTTTATTACTTCATGTGAAAGTTTTCATAAAGATTCAAGACTCAACGATATGCAACTTTAAAAACAAGACCGTTGTCTTGTGGATAACATAAACATTAGAATTCAGTAATCTTTGGAGAATAAAGAACCCCGCTCGAAAACATATGGGAAATTGGCTCTCGGTAGAATTGGCTGAAATGTTATTATGTTATAGTAGGATGGGTCATTAGAAAAAAGTGAGTTCAAATGATTTTGTATGTTTAGTTTCTGAGATATAAGCGGGCAAAGTTCTAAAAATGTCGTATTGGGGTAGGATTGACAAAGAAAAAAACTGTTATATTATAATTTCCATAATATGAATTGACTTTTCATGTTAGAAGTCGTTATTTATAATTCGATTTTTTTTTAGTTTATACTGTTCCAAATTGTAGTTGAGTGTGGTTTGTGTTGTTCATAGTATCAAATAATTGATTTCGAAAAGTTTTATAATAGAATTGAATGAATAGGTTACCCCATATATCGTAATACCATAAACTTCAAAAATGCATATCTTAGAAATGCAACATACAAAGTTGATAAAACTATCGTATATGATAGTCAATATTTTCAAAATATTGTGAGTAAAATATGGTCCAAATTAACGGAACAGTTTTTCAGATATTCAATAAAGACTTTGTGAATAACCTAAAAATAATGTAACGTACCCTTTATCTAAATGAAAGGTAATATTGAACAATTGAGTTCATCAGAATGTTACCCTATCTTTTATTCAATAAAAGTAGCAATTGATTCCTTTTTTTGTAATAAACAACGATCTGTCAATTGTTTTCAGTATAGGAATATACTCGAAAATTAAAAAAAAAATATTTCAAACAGAGAGAGTCATCAAGAAACATAACACGTTTTTTCGCCTACAATAGACTGAAACTATGATATCTCAACAGAATATAACTTGTTGGTTTTAAAACAGTGCTGGAAAAAAATCCGGAAAAACGATTTTTTTACTATGCCCCGTATACACCCTAATGTATTATCATCAATAAGATTATAATTGAACATGTTTATGAGTTCCGAACAATACATTTTCATCCTCACTTTGTCTTATTTCGATTAAAAAAACTGTTTTTTTCTTTGTCAATCCTACCCAAATACGACGTTTTTACGAACTTTGGCCGCTTATATCTCAGAAACGAATCATACAAAATCATTTGAACTCACTTTTTTCTAATGACCAATCCTACTATAACATAATATAATTTCAACCAATTCGACCGAGAGCTAATTTCCTATATGTTTTCGTGCGGGGTTCTTTTTCGTGCTGTTTTTTACTCTTATCTAAGTGGAGTATTATGATTTTGAGGATGGGTTTGTTTGTCAGTTGAAGTCTCAAAACAATCATATGCAAGAAAGTATGGTAACATATCAGTGAATCCGCGACATCCATTCAGGAATTTTGGAGAAAACAAATTAAATCTCAATTTTTTTTCGTACTTTCGATACCTTGTTCAGAGAGGATGCATTTTAGGACTTACCTTGATAGCAACTTTTCACCTCGAAATGAGGTAAGGAATCTGTATTTGGAGGTAGGTCTTATTCTGACTCACCCTGTATATATATATAAATATAAATATATATATATATATATATATATATATATATATATATATATATATATATATATATATATATATATATATATATATATATATATATATATATATATATATATATATATATATATATATATATATATATATATATATATAAATATTATATATATATATAATTGTTGTATATATATATATATATATATATATATATATATATATTTATATATATTTATTATCATATCAAATATATCTTAACTATTAAAAGAATAAAAAATTTATAAAACGATACTTATACATCACATAATACCTGCTATGGTGGTTTTACAATTTTTCTGTCCACTTGGTAACGAAAACATGGGAAATAGGTTAAATAATTTTAACAGGTAAAATAGGGAACAAAAAAGTAAACATTTTGATAGATACTGGTTCTGAAGCATCTTTAATGAAGGAAAATAGTCTAGAAAATATTCTTAAAATTAAAAAGACAATAGTAAAAATTCCTAAAACAAATTTGATAGGAATCAATGAAAAAAATTTGCAGAAACCAATCAATACATAAATTTAAATTTGGAGATTATAAAAGTATTGAGTTACAATTACTGGTAGTCAAAGACATGGAATTTGATGTAATTATAGGTACGATCAATTAGAAAAAGTAAAAGCTAAAATAGATTATGAAAGAAAAGCTACAGAAATGGATAATAAATAGTTTGAATTTTAAAAACAAGCAGAAAGTATAGAGAAAAATATTGTGTGTATGAGAGGAATGAATGCGAGAAATGAAAGTGATAATGATGATAATAATTGATTTGTTGAAAATATAAACAGGATGTTCATAAAATCAGATGTGGAATCATCTGCGACTGAAAGATAAACTTTAGTCACTATCTTCCATCGTCAAGATAACCTCTTGTGGGGTATTCATGTTGAAAAGGGAAACATTCTCAATTGAATATTGATAGAAAGATTTTTCTGTGAATTGAAAGATCCACGATTAAAAAGAAGTTATTTTTTGTGAATGTCTAACAGAAAACAACTACTTCCCCGGCTAAAGCCACGCTGGACATTGAACTACATCTGATAGATATTCTGAAAAGGCCCTAACTCAAAAGAAAAAATCTGAAATAAAAAATTTGCATTTTTATTCAGATAGTTATTTGATTTTCTATTCCAGTCTTAATTAAGAACTCATAAAGATGGATCTTTCAATTCACAGAAAAATCTTTCTATCAATATTCAATTGAGAATGTTTCCCTTTTCAACATGATAATAATAATATGAAATATGTGATAAGAAATATAAATGTGATGATAAAAATGAAAGTTATATTAATGAATTATTAAATGAATATAAGAAGTTAATTATGTATGAATCAAGAATATTGAAAGAGAAGTAAAAGAAATAGAACACAAAATAGAAGTAAAAGAAACAGAAAAATTCAGACCTAAAAATTATCCAATTTCATATAAATATAGAGAACAAGTGAAAGAAGGTAGGAAAAATGTTAAAACAGGGAATAATGGAAAGGAGTACAAGTAATTATATAAATCCAATAGTTGTAGTTGTGAAGAAAAATGGAGAACTTAGATTATGTGTAGATGCCAGAGAACTAAATAAAATTTACGAAAATGAACCCAAAAGTATCATCACAAGCAGACCGTTACAAATTATTTCGATAGATTTTGTCAGTAATTCAATACAGAGTCATAACAATAATAAACATATTTTTGTAATTGTGGATGACTTTTCAAAATTTATTAAATTATATCCTTCAGAAAACCAATTTTAAAACAGTAGAAAATTTATTAACAAAATTCATAGTGGAATTTTAGGAAAACCAGAACGAATAATTCTTGACAATGTAACATATTTTACCAATGATCAGATGAGAAAGTTTACTCATGATATTGGTATACAGTTTAACTTCACTAGTATAAGACATCCTTCATCAAACCCTACGGAAAAGTACATAAGAGAGGTGATAAAATATTTAAGACTTACTTCACAAGAATCCTCAACTATGGGATGAAAAATTAGATATACCTAATAGAGAAATATTTTAATGAAGTGCCAAGTACAGTAACAGAAGAATGTCCGATGTATATTATGACTGGGAGAATGCCTGATAGGGAATAGATAAAAAGTGAAAGAGTTTCAAATGAGGTAATGAACAAGGTCAATATGAGAATTCGAAGAAATGCCATAAAATATATTGTAAAGGAAAACAAAAGGGGTACAAAGGAACTAGATTCAAGAAGGGAGATTTGGTAATAGTAAAAGCTTCAAGGGTACCTAATAGTGGACAAGGCATATGTGCGAAATTACAAATGCCATTTGAGGGACCTTATGGAATAGAATTCCAATGACAGGTGGCATCTGAAACAAAAGAAAGTAATATAATAACTCAAAAAAGTAATAAAATTATATTCAAATTTTACTAACAAGTATTAAAATCTTGAATATAAATTTTAGGGAAATTGTTATGATATCAAATATATGTTAACTATTAAAAGAATAAAAATTTGATGAAATGATACTTATACATCATATGAATGAATACCTGCTGAGGTGGTTTTACAATTTTTCTGTGCACTCTGCATTTCTGAAACCTTTTACCATCTTATGTTCGACGCAGATCATCAGAGAGTTTAGTAGTGGAGCTTTTCTATTGACATCAATAGGTTTCCAACTATCCATTTAGATTGCACAGCCTCCAAAAAGAATAGACATCAAAATCTACAAACAAAATCTTAGAATTCAAACAGATTAAAATTATATATAACAAATTATATATAACAAGAACATCCTGTATGCTAACTCAAGGGAACATGACAGGGACATGTCAAATAATTTCTCATACAAAATTGATATAATATAAATCTGAGAACAGAAAATGGTTGAATAAGAATTTATTACAATTTTTTAAAATAATATTAAGTATAGAAATATAAGCTGTATATGAAATAAGTTTCATAGTGTAGAATAAGAAAAGTTGCTTTTAAAAGTGTCTGAAAACTAAAGTTCCGTGCCGAAAAACAAAAATTGATGGTTGCTACGGTAGGAAGAAAAAAAGGTCGAAAAAGAATAATTTTGGAGAAAGCGTAAGAATTTTTTTTATCAGATAAATGAATCCAAATGAGCAGAAAACTGTGAGAGCAATTCCAATCAATAATCCAAATCAAGAAACAGCCTACAACTATTTGAGCAAGAAACTAATTATCCGCTATCCAGATCACATTCCACACAGGACATAACCAATAATAAAAGGGAGCCAACGTCGGACAGGTTCACTTACCAAAGCACTGGACTCCGTGAGTGCACAAACGCAACGAACTACAGGTACTTTTTGAAAACACAAATAAACGAAGTGATATCATTGATATTAGACCCTTTTTCTGGTCTTTGGTAATGTTAATCCACAGTGGTGAACTTTATTTCATACTTATAACCACTTTGTCAATGTAACCTGTAAATATTTATTTGCTCATTCATTCTATTGCGCATGAGCAAGTCATATGATGATTTTTGAAGTTCATAGATTCAATTATATTTAATATAAGCTAGATATTGCAGGAGTAGGATTTTGATACCTTCGGAAATTCATTTCAATAATTAAACTTATAACTATCATTATTACTATTAGGTATTTAGTTATCGTCGTTAATGCTATGTTGTTGCAGTTTTCTTTACCTTTTTACTATTATAGAATCTTATACTATGATCTAGTCGGTGCATATGTATCAAGAGTCAATCCTGAAGTAGTTCTATTATCAAAAGTATGTGACCAACGGAATATCTAATGGAAATCCACAATTAAATCTTGTCAGAATTCAAATTTATAGAAAACATTGAATTTAAAGTAAGATCAACTGATAGTCGCAATAACGATGCTACAATTTTACAAAGAGAATTCAACAGAGATGCTAATGACATGCGTGAGTGGTTTCAAAATGGAGATATATTTCCTGTTGACAGAGGATATCGCGATGTCTGGTTGGAACAATTAGGTATTACTTGCTGGATGCCTGCTACAAATGGACAATACCAATTAATCACGGAAGATGCTAACAGAACACGCATTGGTACAAAGAATCAGTGGATTGTGGAAGCAAGAAATGGACATTCCCGATCGATTTTCAAATTTTTTGCTGAAGTTGTTATAGTGCCATATTTATACAATCTACATGATTTTTACTGTAATGCTGCAGCCATAATCAACAGGTATCATCCACCAATTATAATGGAAAATGCTACGGCAGAGCTAGCAAGAGAAATGATTCGGAGATCTCGAACGCCGATCCATGTCCAAATTCGAGTACAAGAGACGCGCTCAATGGAGACGACTTGTCAATGATGCAGTTCCATATTTTCCAGTTTTGGATTTACAATATTTGAGAGACATCACCTACGATGTCTAACAAGTTAATATTGCCCCTTCCTACATACAAGACAAGTCGATGAAAATATTTTAGAACGTGGATTTATAAGATTGAGAATTTACTCTAGAAGAACCAGTATCCATCAAGTATTTATTTCATATAGGAGTAATGATGGTGATGCCTAAGAATGAAGGTGATCTTATAACTGGATATTACTGTACCTGCCATTCAGGTGCAAGGTAGTACCGCCACGAGACAGTTGAATTAGGAAATTATCAAATACGTATTGTTAAACATGTGAACAACACTTTTATAAAGATATATATAATTGAAGTTGACTCAATTAACACGGTACATATAACCATGCATAGGCAAACAGCACATTATTAATTCTACCGTTAGTACTAAATTAAGGAGTTTATGAAAAACGAGGGGGTGCTAGAGCAGGATATCACAGATATTGTGAAAAAAAATCAAAGTGATTGACCATCTAGTTTGACCGATATAATCAAAACTACTCTCGTTATTCAAAAAAGTCCACGGGGAAGCACACATTATTAATTCTAGCGCTAGTACTAGAATTAAGAAGTTTATGAAAAACGAGGAGGAGCTAGAGCAGGATATCACAGATATTGTGAAAAAAAATCAAAGTGATTGACCATCAAGTTTGACAGATATAATCAAAACTACTCTCGTTATTCAAAATAGTCCACGGGGAAGCGCATAGCCTAAAGGGGGGGAAAGGGTCGTAGAGAAATGTGGATTGTGCCAGCGGGCTTTTTAAAGAAGGACGGGGGACCATTTGAGGGTCTGAACGCGAAAAAAAACTCCTTCTCCTAGTTGACCCCATCGATTTTAACGATAGCCTTGAGTGGTGCGATACATTCAGTGATTACAGTTTTGTTCTCATTGATAATAAGGTAGTTTCTTTGGCACCAATGTATGAAGTTGCTCCTGGCCGCTTGTCGTTTAGTATTTAAATCGGCTAGGTTATCAGCTGTGACTTAATTGTGGTGTCATCTGCATAGATGAATTCGAGCCCGTGTTTGATATATGAGGGTAACATATAGTAAAAACAAAAGTGAGCCTAATACCCCACCTTGAGGAGTGCCAATGAGGCTATCAAAATCGTTGGAGAGCTGATCCGCAACCTGAACCTTGAGTTTTATGTCGGACATGTAAGATTTAATCCAAGACTGGATTGGTTCCCGATGCCCATCGTTTCTAATTTTATTATAAGTATTTATGGTTAATTGTATCGGAGGCGCGTGTGAGGACAAAGAAGAATCCTACTTAGTATTTGTTTTGGTAAATATTTTCATAGATGTACTGTGTTGAGTCTATTGATGCAGTTTCTATTGAGAAGTCGCGGTGAAAGCCGTGTTGAGACGACGTTATTATATTATATTGGTTTGGGTAATTGGTTAGTAGGTTAAACAGAGCAATCTCAATTATTTCTGAGAAACAGCTGAGTATACATAACATTCTGCAGTTTTCAACGTTCTGTGAATCGCCCTTTTTGAACACCGAAATGGTTCTACCGATTTTTAGTTCATTTGGGAAGATACCTTGGTTAATGATCTGAGATAATTGGGTGGATTTTGTCAGCACATTATCTCAGTACAATGGCTGATATTTCGTCAATTCTTACTGAGTATTTCTTTTTTAGTGTTAGGATTATGTTTTTACGTCACTTTTATCGACGGGCATAGAGAACATCGAGTTTGGGCCTTGTTCCTCGTATTTGGTACACATGTCTTTTGGGAAATTGAGATTGTGCAATGTGCATTGTCTCACTGACAGAGTTCGCGAAAAAGTCCTCGAAGTGATTTGCTCTATCAGTTTCATCTTTAATGGTTATGCCTTTGTCGGTCAGAGTAATTCTGCTCCTACGGTTTTTTCTTTCCATTTTTGTATTTACTAATTACCAGAAGGAATTTAGCCTTATTGTTTCAGTTTCCAATTATGTTAGAGTAATATTGTTTTTTTTTTCATCATTAATTCTGACATCGATAGATTTTTTCATTGTTTTATAATTGTCTGATATGACCAGTCGTTCACTCTTTCTTTAAGCCAATTAAGATCTTTGAGCTGTCTGATTTTAGAATGTAATCCTGCAGAAAACGGTATTTTTTCAGATTTTGTGACTCATTTGACAATGTTTTTTTTAGAGAATGCTATGTCAAAGTACCACTGGAAATTTGCCATGAAGTTATTGAACACACTACCTGGGGCAGATCAATATACCAGGGGCAGGCTACAAAGATAACCTCGATAAAATTATGAAAAGTATTAGAAATAACAAACAAGAAACACTGATATAAACTCAGAGTCACCAGAGCGTTGCTCCCCGATATGAGACAATAGAGGTCTAAGTGCCTTGCTGAACTGAACTCCATCGTAATCAATAAGGGTGATGCTCCCTCATTTGTTAGAGAAAACAGTAAATTCTAGATCGACGTTACATGTCAAAAACTATCCGGGCAGATTGAAGATTGGAAGATGCTAGACGGGTAGATGATGACAACATATATACTTCAGAGTAGAAACGGGCCATAGCAGAACCCAGCTGATAGAGAGAAAAAAGACAGTATTCTCTCAGGAAGCCTACCGAAATGAAATCAGAACTAATATGGAAGTGATCGACTTGAACTCAGTGTGGAAGTTGATGATTGAAGCCACAAAAAGAAGTAGCCAAAATGCACACACAAATAATAGTAGGAAATCTTCCTACTGGAGGAACCACACCATTGAACGTACAAGAAACAAATGCACTGCAACTGACACTAGCTCCCTCACAGATGCCACATATATTTGGAAAATGGCCAAACGAATGATCTAATGGAAGAGTGAAAAACCTTTACAAGATCCCCCATCGTACAGGTTAATATGCCCCCTTAACTTTCTCGGTGAAACATATGAATCATCAATTAGAGGTGGGATAGATCACCAGTCAGTTGAAGGACCATCCAAATACCAATATGGGTTTTGTAAAGGCAGATAGGCAGTGGATGTTGTGAAATTCATACTACTTGTAAATACTCGAGGAGATGCAGAATATCATAGAGGATTATCATGATTATCATGATTACACATAAGAGAACTCTGGTCGGTCATGTTCTGGGTCCTACTTTATGGAATATCATATACGACGGGATACTTGAAATAGACCTGACAGGAGTTGCAAGATCAATTGTTTACGCTGATAACCTGGCCGTTTTCATTGAGGCAGAAGAAATAGATCACTTACGGTTTTACTGCGAACGAGTCGTTGTATATAATAGCTGAATGGATGGAGAAACATGACATAATAATAATAATAATAATAATAATTTTTTATTTCCTTAAGACAGTTACAAACCATATGGAAAAAGTCAGTTGCTTACATTCAAAATGTTTATATATCTACACACGTAAATTTTGAATGAAATAATACTAAAAAGATAAAATTGATTTCACAGCAGACTGCTACGACAAATATTCATCCAGTCTATAAAAACACTGTTCTGTCAAAAAGGATTTCAACTTATGTTTGAATGATTGTTTTGTGAAGCATTCTTTCACATTTGAAGGAAGAGCATTGTATATTCTAGGAGCCATATGACTGGGAGATTGGTGAGTTATTTTGAATTTTCCAAATGGAATTGAAAAATCATTCTTTTTGTCTCGTGTTGAAATTATGATTTTGTTTGTTCCTCACATATATTTCATCATTATTGTCAAATACTAGCATACTCATCTCTGATATGACTAGACATGCAACGTTAATATTTTCAGTTTTTAAATATATCTCTGCATGAATCAGTCTGTGAAAGCCCGTCATTGCTCGTAAAATTCGTTTTGTGCAACGAAGATATCTTTGCTAGGGTAGATAAACCCCAAAATATTACACCGTATCGTAGCCTACTCTCAACTTGTGCATAGTAGAGTTGTGTCAATTGATCTATATTGAGTACATGCCGCAAATTTCTGAATTGAAAGGCAATCGAATTCAACTTTGAGATTAGGTAATGAGAGTAGCCTTCCAATTAAGATTTTAATCTATCCGTAATCCTAGAAAAATGGTTTGATCCGAACTAGTTGAAATCAATGGACTCAGTTCGTCTGACTGGAATGACAACTCGTTACATTCTTTTTGGATATGGCAAAACCTCAGTGCTAGCGTTTTCAAGTATTTAAAACAAATAATTTGCTGAAAACCATTCATTCAAAGAAATCAAGACCTCTTTGCATTTATCACGCAAGGAAGAGTCCATTTTTCCGATATGATTACCGACGTATCATCAGCGTACATTGTGAAGGATGCAGGCACAGGAAGTTTATCCAAGTCATTAATATAGAACAGGAACAGAATTGGTCCCAATATGGACCCCTGAGGGACACCAATATCTGTTTCAGTTTTCTGTGAGAAATGATTGTTTATTGCTACGTACTGTGTACGTTTGAGTATAAATGATTTTATCCAATCTAGAGGACAACCTCTAATTCCATGCCTATACAACTTTTCCAGAAGTATGTCGTGATTGATACAGTCAAATGCCCTGCTGAGGTCACAAAAGATTCCAACAGGGCATTCTCCCGCTTCAATATATTCTATTATGTTTTGATAATAAGAAAACACTGCGGTCTTCGTAGATTTTTTGTTCAAATATCCATGTTGGTTTCTCGAAACTATATCATATTCTTGACAAAATGACATTAATCTATCTAAAAAGCAATACTCGAATACTTTGGAAAAAGTTGATGGTACTGTGACTGGTCTGTAATTTTCAAGGCTCTGACGACAGTTCTTTTTGTACACAGGTGTTATTTTACCACATTTCAGCAATTCTGGAAAAGCGCCAGAAGCGGAGCAAACAACCGTATAGCGGAGCAAACAACCGAAACAGTAGTGCTAAAGGCACCTGGTAGAGAGAAAACGTTCACTTCCAATTCAAAGGAGCGACTATAGAGCCAAAAAGTCACGTTAGGTGAAGACATTCTACGGTCAGAACGCAGATCACGGATACGTTAATGCCGAAGAAAGCCATGCTCACCCGACGAATGCCAAATGTGGGCGGACCAAGCAGCATAAAAAAATATTTGCTTTGTATGAAGTCGCACAGTCCATGATATTGTATGGAGCGCCGTTATGGTAGAAGGTCCTAAAAATTGAAGGATATAAAAGAAAATTGTAGGGTTTTCAGAGAAAGATACCGCTGAGAGTGGCTAGTGCGTTACGCACAGTTTCTACGAGAGCTATCTAGGTACTCATTGGGGTTTTGCCTTTGGAAATTATCGTACATGATCAATGATATCGGAGAGAAGCAGAGATCAGAAAAAGAGCTATGGAGGGTTTCAGAAGGGTAGAATATTTTACAACACAATTCTTTATGGGACACGATTCCTTTGAAGTTTATGGTGAAATGATGTGACACCTGCATGCAGTGGACACAGCCGAATACATGCCAATAGAGTGGAGTGGTTCGCTGCTAGTGAGAAACTAGAAAAAGAAATTGGAGCCCGGCTAACGGCAGTCAATAAAGACCAGCAAGAAAAATAATTTTAATAAAATCCACAAATTCCTACGATACATAATATCCAATGAAGCAAAGGAGAGAAGGAGAATAACATCAAAACTGTGAAATCCAGAAGACAGCCTAATGGTGCTGATGAAATGGCACTCCACGGGACGACCCCAGATCCATCACTAGGGCGGTAGAGGAGAGAAAGGTTTAGTGGATAGGCTGGGATGGGAAATTCTCAGAGTCGCACACACACAAAGTGAGATATCTAGGACTCATCATGGATGAGTCCAGAATGTTTGCCTACCACATCACCGATGTATGCGAAAGAGCGACATCGGCAATGCATAGAATAACGAGCCTAGTGCAAAGGGAGGTAAGAATACCGTTTAGGCAGGTGAGGCTTTACCTGAGTGTGGTGCTGGCATCGATCGTTGGTTATAGTGCGAGCGTGTGGGTCATAGGCTGCAAAACATCAGAATAGAGAGAAGTCGATAGAAGCCAGAGAGGGTTCCTCGTCAGAATGACAGGAGCCTTCAGCACAACTGCTACGCAGGCCTCACAACATTAGTGGGAGTACTGCCAATGCACCTTGAGATTAGAAACGAGCAGCCTTGTACTGATCAGGCGGGCCGACCACGCAAGAGCACAGGCGATTGTCGGCAGAGAAATCACAACAAAAAGGGATGTCCACACTGAAATAGGAAACCTATGGCAGGAAATGTGGACCAATTCTGATAAAGCAAGGAGGGTATATGAGATATTCCCTAACTTGGATCGAATACCACCATATTTTAACCCAACACCAGGGTTGATACATTTTATAACAGGGCATGGACCCTATCCACAATACCTGAAAAGATTCAATCTGCGAGACAATAGTCTGTGTGAATGCGGTGAGGAAGGCACGCCTGAGCACGTAGTTCTGGACTGCCAGGAATATGATGACCAAGGAAATCTACGAGAAAGACTCACAGGAATGAACCTAAGAGAAATTATAGAAAACGAAGACACTTATAACGTTTTAAATACACTAGCACAGAAGGTCTCCCTATATCAACAGGAGATCTTCAATGCAAGAAGAAGATAGGAAGAAGAAAACGAATGAACAAAACGAAGACGTTAATATTGAAAGAAATGAAGACTCAAGAAAGAAGAAAGAAGAGACAAGAAAGAAGAAGATGTGCAAGACCTACCAGGGTGGAAATGTTCCGGACAAGGGTCTGTGGCCGCCGAACTGCCATCCATGGAAAGTCAGTGCACAGTCTGCCGACCTGAAGAAGGCGGCTGACAGAAAAGGTAAAGTGCATGCATCTTGCATGTACGGAAAGGAAAACAACAAGTAAATGTGAATGCAAATTTGCATGACTTGTATGAATTGCATGAAGCATGAGAAAGCATGTTGAAAAACATAATGTAAAAAGTAGTTAGATTACTAACATAGATTAGGATAGTGTTTTGGACATTTAAATGTAGGCCTAGGGCCAAATAAACTTCAATATAAAAAAAATGTAAGCAATAACAAAATGCATGAGTAAAATCCAACACTAATAGAATAGGAACCTTGTACTAACATAAATTTAAGGAAAAATGGAAAAGATAAAAAAATTAAGAGGAAATAATAAAAAAGATGTAAAAAATTACGATCTGTTTTAAAATTTTTAGATAACAGATTATAAGAAAAAGAAAGTAATGTAAAAAAAAAAAAAAAAAAGTCGCACACACAAACCAACATAGGTAAATTCATTATTGTGAACATATACTGTCAGTTCAACGAAGGAATTGAAGAATATGTGAATAAAATGAGGAGAATCTTCCTGACTTACAGGAACGACCCAGTCATAATAGCAACAGACGCCAATCAAAATCAGTATTGTGGCACTCAGGTACAACAGACGCCAAGGGCGAACAGATAGAAACCTAATACATGAACTCCAATTGGAGGTGCACAATAAAGCAGGAAATCCACCAACCTACCAGAACAGGGCTGGGGCCGAGAGCACGATATCAAATGCTAGAGCGGCAAACCAGATCAGGGACTGGAAGGTTGAAGGAAACCTAACAATGAGTGACCACAATCTGATAAGCTTGGTCATACAGAAAGTGCGAACTGACGATATGGGCCCAATGGTGAAAAGATACGATATGTACAGAGCGAACTGGGAAACTCTGAGAGCCGAGTTCGATACAACCAGACCGGAAGGGAACGAGGACGTACATGAATATGCCAAGCGCATATCAAAAGAAATCAAGAGAGTGATGGATCTAGCGATCCCCCAGACTTATTCAGCAAAATATGCAAGAAATGACGCTTGGAGTGATGAACTCACAAGACTAAGAGGCCAAGTAAGAAATGCAAGAAGGAGATACCAAAGAAGCGGTATACACGAGGAACGTCGCAGACTTCTCCGAGTATACCGCACAATTAAACAAAATTATATAGAGCAGATAGCGGAAACAAAGGCAAGGAGCTGGGGAAGGTTTGTACAAACCCACCTAGCAACAGATGCATGGGGAATGCCATACAAGATTGTAACGAAAAAGATAAGATGTCCCACCATGCTCTCCTCTCTAGAAAGAGAGGATGGGTCTATGACTAGGACATGGGAACTGCTGGTGAACACGTGGCTGCCCTCAGACGTACATGAGGGGAAACGGCTGAACAGCAAGAGGCAAGAAGGGCAATGGTACAAGTGTACCAGGAACCACTAGAAATAATCTTGTACCCTTTCACGGAGAATGAAATAGAATAGTGCCTGTGCACGATGAAAAAGAAAAAGGCTCCAGGGCCAGATAACATAACAACAGAAGTGCTATTAGCACTAAGGGAAAAACTAATCCCAGCTATGTGCGTACTATATGATGAATGTCTAAGACTAGGCATAATACCAAAGGTATTTAAACAATCAGAAATTGTGATAATAAGTAAGGGGGAGGACAAAGATCCATCAAAAGCAAAATCATATAGACCAATCTGCTTACTGAATTCAATGGGCAAGCTCCAAGAAAAAACACAGGGAAACAATAGGTGTCCACCCAGATCAATACGGATATAGATCTGGAAGATCGACGGAGGACGCTATAAACAAGGCACTAGGCATAGTGGATGAAAGTGAAAATAAATACGTCGTAGCGATATTCATAGACATATCTGGAGCTTTTGACAATCTCTGGTGGCCTGCATTCTTTGGAAGACTCCGAGAGATGCAGTGTCCTGGGGCGTTGTACAAAAGCTTCAGAAGTTACTGTCAAGACAGGTATGCGAATCTGAGCTGTCCCACGGGAAAAATCTCTCCAAGTGCCTGACGAAAGGATGTCCTCAAGGTTCAGTGTGTGGTCCGGTTTTCTGGGATATTATGCTCGAGGATACTCGAGCAACTGTCCATGGCGGTAGACGCACTAGGCACCGTTGCATATGCCGTTGACCTACTAATACTAGTAGAAGCAGAAAGTAGAAGAGAACTAGAAAGAAAAGGAGATAACGTCTAGATATAGTGCATAGGTGGTGTGGAAAGGTGAAACTCAATATATCAGTTGAAAAGACAATGTACAACATGATAAAGGGCCAGCTGAACAGAGATCCGCAATTGCGAATAGATAGACGGCTGGTCAAAAGAACAAAAAAGGTAAGATACCTTGGACTCCTCATGGATGAGTCCAGAATTTTTGCCTACCACATCACTGATGTATGCGAAAGAGCAACAACAGCTATGCATAGGATAACAAGTCTAGTGCAAAGGGAGGTGAGAATACCATTTAGGCAGGTGAGACTTTACCTGAGTGTGGTGCTGGCGTCGATCGCTGGATATAGTGCGAGCGTGTGGGTACACAGGCTAGAAAACATAAAGAACAGGAGAAAGTAGACAGGACCAAAGAGGGTTCCTCGTCAGAATGACGGGAGCCTTCAGCACAACTGCTACGCAGGCTCTCACAACATTAGTGGGAGTACTGCCGATGCAGCTAGAAATTAAGAAAAGAGCAGCCTTGTATTGGATCAGGCGTGCTGACCACGCAAAAGCACAGGCGATTGTCGGCAGAGAAATCAGAACAAGAAGGGATGTCCATAAAGAAATAGCAAACATGTGGCAGGAAATGTGGAGTAACTCCGAGAAAGCAAGGAGGGTATATGAAATATTCCCTAACCTAGACAGAATACCACCATACTTTAACCCAACACCAGGGTTAGTACATTTTCTAACAGGGCATGGACCCTACCCGCAATACCTAAGCAGGTACAATCTATGTGAATGCGGAGAAGAAGGCACGCCTGAGCACGTAGTTCTGGAATGCCTGAGATACGAAGATCAAGGAAACCTAAGAGGAAGAATACGAGGAAAAAACCTACGGGAAATTATAGAAAACCAAGACACGTATAACGTACTAAATACAATGGCACAGAAGGTCTCCCTACATCAACAGGAGATTTCAATGCAAGAAGATAGGAAGGACATGAATGAACAATGAACACTTAAATGATGAAGAAAATGAAAACTCAAAGAAAGAAGAAGAAGTGCACGACCTGCCAGGGTGGAAAAGTTCCGGACAAGGGTCTGTGGCTCGCCGAACTGCCACCTAATGGAAGAAGTTGATGCACATGTCTGCCGACCTGGAGAAGGCGGTGGACAGAAGGTAAATGCATGCATCTGCATGTGAAAAACACCAAGTAACTGTAATGCAAGTTAGCATAACTTGAGTTGACAAATTGCATGAAAGCATGCATGTAGTAGATAATAGTTGTAAAAAGTAGTTAGATTACTAACATAGATTTAGGAATAGTGTTTTGGACATTCAAATTGTAGGCCTAGGGCCAAAGAAACTTCAATCGAAGAAAACTGAATGTAAGCATAACATAATGCGTGTAAATATAAACCAACACTAATAGAATAAGGCTTTTGTACTAACAATAATTAGGAAGAAAATTGGATAAAAAAATAAACATGAGAGGAAATCATAAAAAGATGTAAAAATTGCGATCTGTTTTAAATTTTAGATAACAGATTATAAGTAAAGAAAAGTAAATGAAAAAAAAAAAAAGTCGCACACTGCCAGAAATGGGAAGAAACCGGTACCTGGCGAGCATGAGAAAAAAATCAATACAGCAAGTAATTTCCAAAGCCTCATCTCAGTGAACATTGTAATGTTATTCATGACTGGTTTCATGACAATATTCAAGAATTAATATTGGGATTCAATATCATTTAAATCTTGATGTAATTACCATGATCGAACCATGATCTCTTATATTGTCGCAGTGGTCAATGATGACCAACGTGCAGATGTGGATCGTGGGCCGGTCGATATGGCTCTTCTATTATGATAATACATAGCATTGAGAATATAAATATATTATTATAATATCCATGATATATTAGGGTGATGATTATGTGATCAAGCAATCACTGAAAATGCTCGATGAGGTTTGCTCCTTGTCTCACTCAGAAAAACATTGAATTATTAGTAACACGTTTTTTTTTATGTGCAATGTTACCATAATCAATAACAAATATCATATTAATTCACTACATAAAAAAGCAAACAATACAAATGAATATGTGAAACAATTAGAGTTATTTCCATAATTATTGGGGATTCAAATTGAAGCGACAGCGCAAAGTAAGGATTTTCGTACTACACAGTGACACGTTGTTAATCCATCTTGTTCACATAACTTTTGCATTCTCTTTGATTTTCTGGGGAATATAATTCATTTTTTCTCGTATTAATATATTTTGAGACTAATAGTTGATCTGAATCCCTGTCATGAATAAATTCAAAAGCTGATTCTTATGACCATTTTCCACACTTAACAATAACAATGTTATAGAAACTAGTGCTAGATTCAGCCACAAGAGGACGTATCGCATCCTTTGGGTCTATTAGTCGCGAGCTTGATGAACTTCGCAAAGCAGAATTTATTGATATCATAATAAGTAATGGATTAACAGAAAGTGTAACCGATACCACTTAATAAGTTCCACAAAAATCGTGCAGTTTTATCACCTAATTCCAGTGAAACGACTAAGTGTAAACTGTTGGGCCGACATCAAGTGTAATAAACGAAAATGTGTCAGGAGATATTATGACCTAAAACAAGTGAAATGTTAAAATATGTTCCTACACGAACAAATATGCCTGCTAGATAAGCAAATAGATGACCTGAAATGCATTATTAGGCTCTTGAAGAAGAAAATAGACCAATACAGACAAACACAACAACAACAAAAGCGCCACCTATCAGCAGTAGCTCAAATGAAATTCGTAAACCTACATGAAGATTTAAATCCATATGAAAGCGAAAGTGCCATCTGTATCACACTCCGAGCAAAAGATGATCAATCAGGCTGGCAAGAGGTTTTCTATAAAAACAACTTCAGAAGAAATAATACAGGCCCAAAAAAACACTCGAACAACTATCATTCATCGACACGGCGGCCCTACAGAAAACCCGTTGTAGGATCGAACAGGAACGTAACAAAAGTGAAGTCCCCAAAATAGGATATCTTCATGTAAACAGACTATCTCCTGAAACCACTCCAACGAATTCATTGGGAGTTCTTAAAGAAACTGCTGCGCATATTCCATTCACTTCACATGTGAACCTCTTTATAAAAATGAGAGAATATGCTCTATGATCGTAACATGTCCAATTATCCATGCCCAGGTATATGACCCTGAAATATGGCCCGATGGGACAATAGTGAATAGATAGATATTTCAAAAGAAGAGGCATTTTCATCAAGAGGCCTCTCAGCTAGACCAGGAATCGAGTTGATGAAATCCAAACAGGTTTTTCCAAATTTGAGTGATTATTTGAAAATTATCCATTTAAATGTATATTTAAATGCTTCAATAATAAATTGAACATACTGGACCCATTTTTAAAAGAGTATAAAACGGATTTTGTTTTGCTCCTCTGAACATTGGCAAACTTATGCAAACATTGATAATATAAAAGTTTGTGGTTACCAAGCAGTCGCAAGTTTCTGTAGAACTACAAAATGTCATGGGGGTACATACTGGCAATAAATTTAATTTCTGCCAAAAAAAGAGTTAAAAGCATATCCTTGAATTAGACAGAATGTAGTCAATCTCGTAGTAACGAATCTGATTTAGTCATATATCGATCTAATAAGCAATATGATTCATTCTTCATAAATTTCTGTAGGATTCTCGATACTTTAAGTAATAGTTATAAGCATATACTCATTTGCGGAGATCTCAACATCAATTTCTTGAAACCAAACATATCCAGAAACATATTGTGTGATATTCTTGAAGTGCACAACCTCGAATCACTCACAACCCAACCCACTCGTGTTGCTAATACAAGGGGAAACATAAGTGCTTCGGCAATTGATTATATTATCACAAATACGAAAAATAACATCTCATTTCAGGTAATCGATCCATATATTTCAGACCACCTAGTTCAAATCGTTAAACCAACATACTCCTCAGTTTAAATCACAAATAACGCAAGAAATATATCTCAGACGCGAAAATTTACAGATTTGAATATCAAACAGTTCAAACATTTGCTAATTAAACTCGACTTGGGATGCTTGGACACCACAAACATCAATGAATGCTTCGAATCATTTTGGGAGCATTTTTCACATGTTTCACGAGAGTTTTGGGAAATAAGCTTCAATATTTCCCAAAACTCTCGGCGAAGTCAAAATCACCACGAACATCAATCAGCCCCCTGATATTGATAATCATTATTGAATGTAACAATATGAGGAACTTGAACATCTTACAAAAAAAATATCCAGATTAAGTTGAACTCCAAACTGAGTATAAACAATCTAAGAAAGCCTATAACCATCATGTAAAACAAGCAAAACAAAATTACTACACAAATCTCACACGCCAAATAATAAAATAAAACCATCTGGACCCTAGTAAGCTCACGTTTAAACAAGAGAGAAACACAAAATGCTATTGAACTCAACCACGAAGGAGAGAAACTTAGAAATGAGAAAGATATAGCAGACATCTTTGTATTTTCTTTATAACCATTTCAGATGATCAACTGAAAATCCATTTCGGAGATGATCTATCCACGGAATGCACTACATCCCATTCTCAGCAGATAAATTCTTTTTATTTCGAACCCTTCACCGCTGCTGATATTGAAGAAATTATAAAAAACTTCAAAACCAAGAAAACCACAAGAATTGATGGAGTTCTGGTATATCTATTGAAAAAATGTTCTTCAGACATTGCACCATATAGATTAATCTTGAATAAATTAATCGAACTGGGACAATTATCGTGACGTTTTAAAATACCATTAGTATGGCCCATTCATAAAAAGGGATACATATTTTCACTTATGAACTATAGACCAATTGCACTACTGAGTATATTGTAAACAAATTTGGAAAGTGGCATATCCAAAAGAATAAATAGCTTTCTAAGAAGGTCAACATATTAAATAAAAACCAACATGGGTTCAGAGGAGAGCATTCTATAAAACGGCGACTAGTGACCTTCAGATAATAAATGAAAAACTGGGAAAAAAAATAACACGTAATTGGACTATTCTTTGATCTGTCGCGAGCGTTTGACACACTGAACTTTGATTTCATATTATCGAAAATAAATGTACTCGGACTTCGCGGAAACATGTCGTAATGGATCCGTCCCGAAAGGGCGTAAATTGATAGTGAAAGTCAACATACAAACTTCTGAGAATTTATTATCAACTCTGGTGTTCCTCAAGGCAGTGTTCTCGGCCCTTTAATGTTCCTCAACGACCTACCAGATCACATAGCTGATGGGGAAGTCTATATGTTTGCAGATGATACATCAATATGGATGAACTCATTACTAGAACCACGAATGTTCTCCTTCAACTGGTGCAAAAAAAAACGTCTAAATATAAACTATTCAAAAATCGTTGCTATTCATTTCACAAAGTCTCTGAGAGAAAAAATCGATTCTAAAAGGCAATATATAAACAACTACACATTATCATTTCAAGGACGCTGTAAATTTCTAGGAACCATTATTGGTAGTAACCTTAAATGGGGAAAATGTACTAATATAATATGATCTGCTCTAAATTAAATGAACACAACATTGCAATGAAAAACCTGATGAATTGTCTTGATGAAAATGTAATTATTTCCGTGTGCTATGCATTAGTCTATTCAACTATCAGCTACAGCATACGGTCTTGCTATTGATAACAATAGAGTTTTTTTTCTCAAAAAAAAGTTATTCGCCTTATTTTCCACTTGGATCATCGGCGTCCTACAGAAATTACTTCAAAGAGAAAAACTTTTAACATTTACGAGCAATGAACTCCTAACACATAGAAGCAGTATCACTCAAAATTCAAACTCTCACAGTTATGCGACACGCAGATGAAACGAATTCAGCTGATTACACTAGCTATAAAAAAAACCCAAGATATGCAAGGGCAAATTTTTTAACATGCTACCCGAGGAACTGAAGAATCAACCAAAGTCAGATTCAAGTCTATGCTGAAGTCTTTTCTTCATTTTACAATATACAGGAATTTACATTGTGTTGTTAGCGACCTGTTGATTCACTAAATATGTTCTTGTAATTTTATCTATTTATGTGTATGTAATTTATGAATATTGTTCTTGACTTGTCAATCCAATGAAATATGTATGTAGAGATATGCCATGCTCAACCATAGGGCCAATGGGTTTTTCCTTTCCCATAATTGTTCACAATCCCCATAGAAAATTAAAGTGAATCTTTATTTTTGAATAATATTATTGATAAGGGTTCATTTTCATTATTGAATCCGCTTCTTCTAAAAATCTGGGTCAAGTTAAAATATTTTGTTATAATATCTGAGCTTTGATAATGTCGTCGGTTATATACGTCGAGTTGGGAGGAATATATTTTGGGATTCAATATTGCCTTGAATAAAAATGTAACTTCCATATATATTCCTATAAAATTGCGGTCTTGCATTTTTTTAGACATATCTATGATTATAGATCCTGAGGTCATGGTAGAGCAGCGCAATCAGAAAAACATTTTTGTCTTTCAGAAGTTTTTGGTTTGAAATAGAAAATTACACTCAAACTGAATTGGCGAGTTTCCAATTACTATAGATATTTTTCAGAATAAAAAGGGTTTTTACTAAAAAAATACATTTATTTGTCACCGTATTCATAGAAAAAATATACAAAAATATATAAAATATAACATACATTTATATTGCACCATATTTACAACATGAAACACCTTTGATGAAACTACGAAATGCTCTCAAATCATTAACGGCGAACTTTTTTAGTCTTTACACAAGAATCTTTGTAATTTCATCAAAAGTATCTCACGATATTTCAATTGCTTTTTGGGCAAATTGAAAGTGTCTGTAACTAACACTAAAACTCCGTTCAAAATATCAACTTTATCCGGATTTTTCGCGCTAGTTTCGGACATACCAGCTTAACCATTTCATTTGTTGGGGTGTAACGACTTATGATTTTGTTTAGTCGTTACAGAGGTATCTCAGCATTTTTTTAGTATGGACCGGATTTGCCAGGAGCGCCGTAGCTGGTAGAAACACCTCCACCACCACCGCCCCGTCCCCACCGATTCCACCTCCGTGTCCTCCACCGATTCCACCTCCGCCAATTCCACCGTCAAGTCCTGAAAAAAGAAGAATATCGTCAGTATTTTTAGAAACAATCTAAATGATCCCAACAGTACTTGGCGTATATTATTTCTTATTATTCCTTGTTTGATTCTTGATATGACTGAAAAGGAAACAATAAAAAGGCTCTTCTGGTTTTTTTCTAGGAAAATGATATATATGATCGATTGCATCAATTACCATGCAATATCGGGACATTGAATACCATATAGGTACTTATGATATCAATAAGTTTCAAAGTTATAAAGTTGGTTTGGTGAACCCCAAGCGGTTTCTCCACGTAATTATTGCTTAAAAGAGTCTTAATTTATTGATTTGATTTTTATAGCTCCTGAAAAGTATAGTGGAATTGCATCCACTGTTTAATCACATAACTTCAATAAGCAATGATTTTAATATAGATTTGAATATCGAATATAATATTCCCAAATAATTACGAGAACCTGTACATGATTCTCAAGCTCTGGAAAACCGAGAAATGAGTTCCGAAATTGTTACTTATTCCTTTCCTAATGAAACTATATCCAGGTTAACTATCATACTGAATGAAACTCAACTCACCGCCTCCGATTCCACCTCCGAAACCACCTCCGGATCCACCTCCAAATCCTCCACCACCTCCTGCTCCTCCTCCAAATCCGCCGCCACCACCACCTCCTGCTCCTCCTCCGAAGCCGCCTCCGAATCCACTACCACCGCCGGCAGCATTCTGAAAAAAAAATCGATGTATTATGCATATCAGAAAAAAACAATTTCACTCACATTCATTCAGATATAATGAACTGACTGAAAATAGGGACAACTTGTTTGGAAATCATAAAAACAAGTTCAGTAACAAGGAGCTGCCAAAATCCGACAGCATTACGATATAATTGAATCAATCAATAATAAATTGTGCAAAACAAGTTCGAGTAGAGTCCAATGAAGAGGGAAAAATAAATATGAAGGTTGAAGATAAATTTCATAGTAAGCTGAAAATCTTTCCAAAAACAGCACCTAACAACGATATTGATACCATCACGAATGTGTTGAGTTAGAATAAATACAAAATGTTGAAAGTAAACATTCGATTAAAGTAGCAAGAGTCTATTAGCCAACATTCCTGTGTATATTTGCTACTTTCATTTGTCGTGCTTCCACTTGAAGAAGACCCTCTCGAGAATTGTTGAAAAAATCCAATGCGGTAAACGGTATTTCACTTGGGAAAGCAAGTTCTTATTGACGGCGACACTTTCTCCACACAACAGATGATTAGAGAGAATGGGATGACACAAAGATGAAAGTATATTTAGAGATACTCTCAATTGATTTCTGTAACTGTAAACCAGTGTACTAATGGAAGTCCAATCACAACTAATTGTCGATAATTCAATCGACAAGAAGAAAATATGATTTCTATATTGGGAAGCTATTATTGACACACCAGCAGTACTACAGAAGGAATCTTGAAAATATTTCAAATGGACAGTCAAATAATCATTCGAGATAATATGATCATGATTAGGCATGGATGATTTCATTAATTTGTGTTACTTGAATTGGGTGTGGAGGGTGGTAAAATGCACCGGTTCGGGTGCAAGGACCAATAGCCAGACAGAGAGAAGCAATTTTGTTGTACGATGTGAATGATAATGTGCTTTGTTAGCATGAGTAGTACATATGAAAATATTTCTGTATTATGAAGAAATTAATTATTTTATTACTGGGTATCACAAGTGATTGACCCCTTGGAAATGTATAACTTCCCTAGTATTTCAGTTTCTATTATTAAGAAAATTGTTCAGCAGGGTTGCAGAAACCGGTGAATTTTTATGACTGGATGTGTGTATGATAAGCTCCAGTCAGAAGTTCTTGTGAAATAAAATAAGTTATATACTTGGGTCTTGTATCTAATGAAGTAAACTTCTGGTTTGCTTGGTTGGGTTGGAGCTGCAGTTGGAATGTTGATTTCTGGAGCTTCTTCTGGTTTCTTGACCAAAACGTAAACCAATGTCTTTTCTTCATTTTGTGGTTGTAGTGGTATCACTGGAGCAGTTGGTGCTGGTGCACTTGGAGCCTGAAAAAATTGTAGAATGAGGATAATAATTGTCATTATATCCAAAACACTTCATACTAACCTTGATGAAGATGATTTTGTAATGCTTTTGTGCTTGTCCAACTTGGATTGGTCTCTGAGGTCTGAACTCTTCAGGTTCTGGTGGGGGAACATGTACGTAAATGTGTTTCTGGACAGTGGTGCCGCCTCCGAATCCACCTCCGAATCCACCGCCGCCTCCGCCTCCGCCCCCGCCGCCTCCTCCGAAACCACCTCCGATTCCACCACCAAATCCTAAAAATGTCAAGTTTTCGTATGAGAATGTGAGTTCCGATTTGAATAATCTGTTTTTGAATAATGGAGTTGAAAAGTATCTGTGACAGACACTACTGTCTTTTTTTTCTAAATATCAAGTCTTTTAGGTGTTTGGATAGGATATTCCTTGAATATATTTCCGTGATATATTGCGATTTCTTTCATTCTGCTTATATGTGGTTCGATATAATAACTCACCTCCACCACTTCCGCCTCCGAATCCACCGCCGCCACCGCCTCCAAATCCGCCACCGCCGCCGCCTCCAAATCCACCTCCTCCGCCGCCGCCTCCGAATCCGCCACCTCCTGAACCTGTGATTTATTGAATTAATCCATTGAATATGCAATAAATTATCATAATGGCAACGCTAGTGAATAAATTGTAAGTAAAAAAAAGACTCCGATTTCGAAGGAAAAAGTAGCACATGATTTGGAATATCCATACTTTGAATCTGTAAAACACTTATCCAATTTTTATCAATGACAAATATTTGGAATAATATTTTGATATTCCTCCACCAAATGCACAAGGCACTCGAAGTAAAAACGAAAGAAATGTGAATGGAAATCTTGGTAGAAGCCAATGAGTAAAATGTGCATTTCATGTAAACTATCAAGTATAGAAAATAGTTTCAGTTAGCTTTGAAGAGCTAGGGGTTTCTATTAAGCTATACTATACCTTGATTTCAGAGGTATCAAAGAGTAGTCTGGTTCTGTTTTTCAAAGCTAAATAGATGAATTGCATCAGAAATTTTGAAATGTTTTTTTTATTCGAGGAAATTGAGCTGTTTTATATTTCTCTTCCACATAGCAAAACTAACTCTAGAATATTTCATTTCAGAGTATCATATTTTCCAATTCAATCCGAGAACCATCCATTCTATGAACATAAAACTCTCAATTCTGGTCGCAATAAATACTTTATTGGGAAAATTAATTGATTTTCAACATGAAATAGAAGAACATCTGTGCTAGTACAAAATCTCAATCTCAGTGGTATTTTCCTTAATATTTCTATATTTCCAAAATGAATACAAACCAATCAAAATACTTTGAGTATCACTTACCACCTCCAAAACCACCACCTCCGTGTCCTCCACTGAAGCCTCCTCCGCCTCCAGATGGAGCTCCATAGGAACCTGATGGAGGACTGTAGCTGTATCCTGCTTCGGGCCTTGCACTAGCTAGCACCACCAAGGTGGACAGTAACTGAAAAAACAAAAACACAATATTCCAATGTCAAGAATATATACATGGTTTGGGATGGATCTTTGGGTCGATCTCTCAACTGGGATAATAATTCAAGAAGGAATATGCATTATATCTTATAACATATTTATGCATTTTGTTTGTGGATATGAGATCAGTAGAGCAATGAAAGTATTGTAGAAGTTAAAAAAATAGTGTATATATATATATATATATAGTGGATTCATCGTAAGAAATGAAGTTCTGAGCCTCACCCAAATTGGAAACGATGCAAAAAAATGTCAAATGTAAACTGTTTCAGTGTTAAAGACACACGAAAAAATTCAATAAACCCTATCAATTTATTTGTTTATAAGGATGTTCATGAAATCAGATGTGCAATCATCTGCGACTGAAAGATAAACTTCAGTCACTATCTTCAATCTTTCAAGATATCCTCTTGTGGGGTATTCATGTTGAAAAGGGAAACATTCTCAATTGAATATTGAATATAAATATTTTTTATTTCACAGAAAAATATTTCCATTTACTATTCAATTGAGAATGTTTCCATTTTCAACATTTATCAATTTACTTTTTCAATGTAATTATTTCGTATGGTATTCAAATGAACCAGTCTTGTTTCTCCTAATTTCCATTTTCAAATGCGCTAGAAAAACGATAGTATTTAGCCAGGAACAGCAAACCTCATCCATTTGCCACCTAAAAATAATTAACATTCATAACATCCACTTGTAGACTTTGATGTGGAATGAAAGTGGATTATTTTCAATCATTCATGCTTAAACGGAAGAATCTCGAATTAAAAACAGTGAATCAGCATATGGAGAGATGCTTGCATTCCATCAGGCCCTCAATGAATACCTCGTTTCGAAAGAGAACAACATGCTGACATCAATTAGAATCTTGTAATCATGATAACAAAACTTCAATAACATATGGTGGTGTTATTATCGACGAGTTTGAGTCATTGTTTTCAATCCAATGTGTCGAAGAAAATAATGGACTTTTTATCATTTCAGTGGAACATTTCTTCAGAACAAAAATTAATAAATAAATAATTGAATTTCAGTCAGTACATTTTTATCCATCCTTCTAATCGAATCATTTTTATTAAAGAAAAATGTCCTTATGGCGCTCTGAATAAATATTAAGAAATGTTCAGAGAACTCTCCTTAATATTGGGTCCATTCCAAAATGAAATCAAGGGATATATTCCGATAGAGTAATACATAAGTAAAAATTCTCAAATGCAGGTTATATATTTCCAATAAATTACTCAACAAAAAATAACTACAACCTAAATCAATTCATCATCATCGATGAATGTTATTAACAAGAACCGATGGTTCATCTCATTAATCGTTTTCATAGGGAAATATTTGGGCGGTGTTTTAAAGATTATCAAGAATTGGACTGCATTTAATAACCTCTATATTGATATTTATATTAATTGAGTATATCCATGGGAAACGGAAAAGTTTCAAGAAAATCACATACATGTAAATTACAGTGAAGTAACTATTAGTATAGATTCTCCAACGTGACCTATTCAATCTTAATTAGTCTATTGTTTCCGATCCATTTCAATCAGGAAACTAATGAACCATTTCATTCACCACGCTTATGAAGAGAAATGTCCTCGCGGCTCTTTGAACGATTGTGAACTATCGTGAATGAAATTTCACGTGAGTTTAATATACTTCCTCACCCACATAATTTGCTATTCTTTCCAAGAGGTGACCTCCAGTCGTGACCTAATGTGTATTCAAGAACAGACATAATAGAAAGTACGGAATCGGGTTTACTTGATGTTTATCACCAAGAAGAAAGCATTGGTTTTATACAGGGTGAACAGTTATTCTAATGACACACACACAACCTCACACAAATTTTGGTTGAATTATGTTTTACTGCTAGTTGAATTTTAAATTTTTTACAAGTTACAAAGATATTGGTATACGCGTCTCTACTGGGATTTAAAAAAAATTCAGTGGTATACGGGAAGTATGCGGGGTATAATTATTGGAATTGTTGATTTTGGAAAACGAAAGTAATGATACAGCACTCTGTGAGTTCATTGTTGAGGTCACTAGAGCTCTGGATACAAAAAAATTGCCCCTAGAGGGTTACCTATTGACTTCTCGAAGACTTTTGACCGGGTAGATCCTTCTGTTCTCCTTCATGAATTATTGAGATACAGTGTCAAAGGAATTGCTCTTCAATGATTTGGCTTCTACCTTAGAGCTAGATATCAGCAAGTAAAATGTAATGACTTGAAACTAGTAAATGTCGGAGTTCCCCAGTCTTCTATTCTGGGACCAACTTTGTTTCTTGTATACATTAACGATTTCTCAGAACAAACGAGGCATTTCTTTCCAAGATTTGTTGCTTATGCTGATGACACTAATTACCATTCGTAAACAGTGATATCAATGAAGCGATAAACCAAGCGCATAACGTTTACCTCAATATCTGTGAATGGAGTGGAAAAGATATTATGTGCCTTAACAACGATAAAACTGTCTTCAAAACTGCTAAGACTCAGACTGAAAAAATGTGTTATACACTCTGCATATCCTCCTCAACAATTTAGTATAAGTATTGTTGAAAGCCTTTACTTTGGCTGTTTCCAATCAAATATGAAGTATGGTAAAATGCACTGGGGAAACTCTACAGAAGCCTATCGAATATTTACTCTACAGAAAAGAGCTGTTCGTATATTGAGTGAAATTGGACCATTGGACTCATGAAGAAAACACTTCAAAAGCCTCTCAATTCTAACAATGATATCAATGTATATATATATATATATATATATATATATATATATATATATATATATATATATATATATATATATATATATATATATATATATATTTATATATATATATATATATATATATATATATATATATATATATATATGAAGTGGTTTTCTTTGTTTTCGAAAACAAAATATTACTTTGGGTCCGAAATGATAGAACACACGAACCGCGAATGAAAAAAATATTGCTACCGTCTAAACATTCCTCTAACCTATATCAAAGAGGACTGAATTTCAATGGCTGTAAATTATACAATGTTCTCCTAAGCTATAAGACTCAAAGAATATATGCATCTTCAAAAGAGAGATGAAACATTTTCTGTTGAGAAAGTCTACTATTCCCTAACAGAATTTTATAGTGATGTTTAATAACTTTGTAAAGTCTAATGTGTTTATTTAATATGTTAACATGTCTGGACATCTACCTAAATTTATATTTATTATTTTTCCATACGTAATGTGATTGATATTCAAAAGATCTAAAGAATTATATTGGGGTTACTCCATAATATCAGTTTGTAGGAGAGTCCGTATCTTTCCACTCATGAAATTGACCTTCTTATAAATAAATGGTTTAGCTATTTTTGAAGAAAAGAAACCCTAACTAAATATCGAAAACTTTTGAAGAACTTGGAAACATACCAACTTTTATATTTGTTGTTAGGGCTTGGAAAATTCGTATAACTCTTATTTATTTATGGCTATTTTATAAAATTACAAACTTGTTTAATTTTAAAAATCAAGCACATTGTAGCGCACAAACCGTTGTTTCATTACCTTATTTTCCATAGAAACCGAAACCTTCCAGAAAGTGATTATTTTTGGACATTTCTAGAAACCAATGGAAACTTTCAATTCACATCATTTATTTACGTTTTGGCCAATCAAAACATTATTAAAGTGGGAATATTCTACCTAGAAAATTGCCGCGGGAATAATTTGAGGTATTTTGTTTTTATTGTCTGACAACCTATAGGTATTATTAATTTGACGTCTGTCATCAATTCGCATGAGAAGTGAGAAATGAATCAAAACTAAAGCGGTACATCATATAATTTTGCGAGGAAATGTGTTTATGATCGTAACATCGAAAAATCATCTACAGAATACTACACGAGAGTTCGATAAAGTAGAAAATAATTCTCCAGATTTGTTTCTCAAACTTGTTGTCATATGGCAATAGCCACTCGAGCCCGTCGGGCTCTCGTGTCTATTGCCTGACAATTTTTCAAAAATCTGTAGAATTATTTTCACTTTATTCTCACTCTCTTGTGGTATTAAACTGAGAACATGTTTGTTGAAGTTTCTATCTAAAAATTAATTTATGCAAGACCTGAGGGCATATTTTTTTCAGTGAAAAATATGTTTCTTAATTTCCAATTACAACTTATATCATGTTCATACCAACGAACAATTCACATGGGAAATCATTCCAATTGGAAGCAATCAAATTGTGCGCGACTTTACATCTGTAATGATAGGTTATCATTGAATGCGAAGGAAATTACTATTCGGTTCGTTTCTCTGTCAATTTTCTCACAGCAGTTCGTGAACCCTATGTTTTACCGTGTTTTCATGCGCGATTGTAAGCATTATATGGCCTGGGAATTTTTGTGAAATCGTGGGAATCGCGAATTTTACGACAATAATGGTTAGTGAATCATATATCTGTCAGACTTTCTTACAAACGAGCGATGCAAAACTCTTTCAGATCGGTTTGTGTCAGTGTTACAGAGAAAAACATGGAATTGATTGTTTCACTGTATGTTATAGTAAATGAGCAGATTTGAAATAATGCTATATTCTATAATCCCTACAAATTTTGAAAAGTATTTCATATTCGTGTAATATGAAACGCGTTTACCAAAATAAAAAAATATTTTTTTGAGTAAAAATTGGGTTCGAATATAGGTACATTTTTGTCATTCGCATAATTATATTGAAAAGCTAACGGTGGTTCGAGTAGATAAAGTTGATTATGAATGAAAATTATAATTCAAATAATGCCAAAGGACAAAACTTTTTTTTTTTTAAATATCTCTATAGGGCATTTTGCAAGAATGCTGGGTATTGTAATTTGTTTTTTTCTTCATTACTTGGTATTTTATCTATTTTGAACTGTCCGGAATAAAACATTCTTCGAAACGTTTGGAATTAAAAATCAAATTTTCAGTTGATTTTCTCAAAGGACTGATTTGGGAAACGGATTAGACAAGATGATTCCTTTGGAAATATAGCAACAATATACTATTTTGAAAATCGGATTCATCTCTGAATCTTCACTTCGAAGAAAATGAATACCACCCCAAGCGAAAATTATAGATTAAAACACTTCGTTCACTATCACTTCACAACGGTTTCAATGAGAACAAAATAAGAAAATGTACTACGTACCACAAATGGTTTCATGTTGTAAATTCACTAACTATTGATCATATGATACGGACGATTCATCCCATTTGATTTAAATAGTGTTTTCTCCCACTAGCTCGAGAAGATTCACACACCGGAGGAGCATCGGTGAGCTTTTACATTCACTTCCCAATAACAAAAATTACTTTTACTATTTAACAATAAGGTCTAATTTGATTGAAAAGTCAAAAGTGCCTCATTCAACGAGAACGTAATTTACCTGGTTATTATCAGATTTCATAATTTTTCATCTGTCGAACATATTTGGAATGGTGATGAGAAAATTGTTGAGGTGAATCGATTCTAAACTTGATGAAACTGCGAATAAGTTTTTGGCTTTTTACTTCTTCGATTCACAGTGAAATTTTTTAAGCAGATTTTTTGGGAAAAAAAGGTTTTAAAAAAAACCGTTGTAGACAAAATGATTCATTAAATTTTTTGTCTACATATGGTCTGCCATTATTGAAATGATTTTTATCCCCAAATGTATATGAAATATGAAAAAACCATCAAGCACGAGTCGGAACTCACACAATGACTGTAATTTACTAGTACAAATCAATAGCTTCAGGTATGGATTCATAAATATCAAATCCATTTAATAACTTGAATTTACTCTTGATTTTGTTAATATTTTGTTGAATGATTATTTTTGTTTCAATTTACGAAGTATAATGTGGAAGAGGTTCGAAATTAGGTGTATCATATTTATGCTGAAACTACGTTCATTTTTGACATTACGATGGGGTGATCTTAGCTTTCATACTTTAGATGACGATTAGAGCTATCAGTATATTTTATAAATGCTTTTCGAAAACAGTTTGGAATGATAAGGATACAGTCGATTAATCAATCTATATAAATCCATTCCAGCTGACAAATGGGGCGAACAGTTATCAGAGGAGGCGTCAAAGTAACATGTAATTCAAGTTTCCGGATTTTCCATTGATAATAAAAACCCTTCAAAATGAAAAATTACTCTCCGATAAACATAGTGAAATATTTTTTTTTCAAATAGGCTCATATTTTTATAGTTTCATCTTGAATAATGATCCCTAGTCTACGAAATCTTTCAAGTAAGTTTATTTATTATAATATGAACTCGGAAATCAATTTTTTCTGCTTTAAACTCAAAATTCCGACTTGAAACTCTGAAATTCCTACTTAATACCTAAAAATTTGGACTTCAAACTCAGAAAGTCCGACATTAAACTCGGATATTCCGACCTCAAATATTGATTTTAGGAGTCTTTTGAGTTAGAATAGAATTTCCGACAAAAAGATTCTTTATAAAAAATTAATTTAGTTCAATGTGGAATTACTAGTTTTAAGTCGGAATTTCCGAGTTCTCGGTCAAAATTACCAACTATAAAAAAAAAAAAAAAATTCCCAATTGGAATTCGAAATTTACTACTCACAAAATTGAATTTATGAGTTTAAAGTCGGAATTTCCGGATTGGAAATAGGAATTTCCGAGATGTAAGACAGTTTCTGAGTTTAAAGTCGGAACCTCCGAGTTCTGAGTAGATTAAAGTTGGAAAAATAAAATTCCTACTCCAAAGTGGAATTTACTAGGTTGAAGTCGGAATTTTTAAATTCTATGTACGATTTTTCGACTATGAAATAGAAAAAAAAAAGTTTATAGTAATTTTCTTATTCGGTCGGAATATTAAAAATTGTGACTTTAAGGCCATATTTCCCGAGTTTGCGTCAGAATTTCTGAATATGAATCGGAAAAAATTAAATTTCGAGTATTTTCGATTTTGAGGTCGGAATTATTAAAATCACGACTTAAATGTCGGAAAAAAAATCTATGTCGCCCTTAAAAGATATCGTTGAATAGGAATCATTTTTCAAGATAAAAGTATGAAAAAGTTATATTGCAAATTAAAAAAATAATATTTAACAATCCGAAGATTAATTTTCCATTTTGAAGGTGTTTCTATTATTAATGGAAAATCTAGAAAATGGAATGGTTTTAGTTTGCTTTTTATGACCAACTTCTTTTAATTAAACATAATTTCGGAAAACAGTTGTATAACTAACTTGCAGCTCTTATCATCATTCGAAATATGAAAGTTGGGATCACTTTGGTGAATATTTGGTTGTAATGTCAAAAATGAACGTACTTTAAGTACAATTACATATGCCAAATTTCAAACCTCTACCATAACATATCTCGTGTTCAATGGAATATGGAATCAAGTTAAAACAAAAATAATCATTCAACGAAAAAATTAATGAATTCAACAGTGAAATTGAGCTATAGTCTCGAATGGCCTGGATATTTATGATTCCATACCTAAACCTATCGTTACGTGGCACTTGATCTCTTTTTGTTATTCCTGTATGTTTACCTAACGGCAAACGATTTTAGCTATGCAAGCTTATGAAATTATACACTTTATACAACAAAAAACTTCATTCAAATAAAAAAACCGTCTTATATGGGGGATTCCGAGTGATGGTACAACGAATATGCTCCACGTTTTCTGAGAATGGAATATGGATTTGGGATTCACGTAGTAAAGCATAGAAACGCATACATTTTGTGAATATAACCTATAATTTTTATCACTTCTAGTTCCATAATACTACTATCGAGGATCTTTTCAGAATTTTGTCTTTCGCCAGCAAAATAGAATGTTACGAGTGACGAAAGTAACATTTTTTAAGCGAGGAACAGTATGTTCACGAGCTTTAAAAAATGTTTTGACGAGTGAAGCACTATACTTTTTCTACAACCCTGTTTATATCATATTGATATGCTAAAAAGAACGATGAACAAATATCTTACTTTAAATTAAAAATAACTAAATTTCTTTAGACATTACTTATGATTTGAATATTGGTTAATTGTTACACTCGAGCAACTATTCAAAATTATAGGAGTATTACAATCAATATTTTTATGTATTGAGGTAGACGATGCCACATCTGTTATGTTGTTAACTGATGTCACTCCAGATGAAGATGCCCCGTAATCGGATAGCGTTGTATTTTGTATGGATTGTAAAATTTTGGTTTGTATTTGATTTTTCCTGCTAACTGATTGATCAACATATCCCTCCGCAATGTTACTAGATTTCCAGCCACAATGCTTTTTCAATTGAAGTAAATCACCTCCTGCATTGGAGTAAATCACCTCCTGCATCACCTCCTGCGGAAGTTCTACGCAAACAATGCCCAGTATATTTTTGGAGATCAGGCAAGTTTAAATAATGAGTTATTTGCATATGAAATTTACTGAATTTATTTATTACCACAACCTGTCTAGTACACTTTCGTTCTGGTATTCAATAAAGAATCTTGAATTTATTTTGTCCATATCTAGTAGACGGAGGTTCATATATATTTTAGAAATTTCGTAGAAGAACCCAGAAATGTGGAAGGAACGCGGTACTTTCATTTTTGTATTACGTATTGTAACTAAGAGATTAATGCTGGTATCTTTTACATCACTTACTGTCAAATCTTTTAATTCATGGCAACGACAAGCCCCCGAAATTCCAAAAACTAAGGCTACCTACAAACGTTAATATTAATATCATTAAGAATTTGTCGCAATAATAAAGTAATTAACTCACCTTAGTCATTAAGTATTTGGAGTCGGGTGCATTCTTTAAGAGAGTGTGTATCTCACCGGAAGATTTTTTTTTAGACTTTTGACTTTCAAAACCATTAGATTTTAGTTTAAAAAAAAACGTAACTTGGGATATTTACTGATATCGACATCAACATCGAAGACATAGACCATAGCGTCGATGACTTATTTTTTTTTGACAACCATCCCAACTACGCAAGCATCACAGTTTTCGAAAATGAATTTACGTGATTTTCAACTCTCCAATTCATGAATTTTGCATATATTTCTTCATTTTTTTTTTAGATTTTACTGGTAATAAATCCAGAGAGTTTCCTCAGCTTGATTTGCTATTTCTGGTGGTATATTTGGAAGATCTAAATCACTTTCCGAATAAGAAATTATGATAACTCAAAAAACTAACAATGCTTTCAGTGCAAACTGACAAGTCTAAACAATTAACGAGGTACGTCAAACTAATGAAACCAGGCAACTAGATATAAATTGTTTTTAAATCTCACGGTATTTTTACGATTCTATTTTGCTTTTTAATTAAACAAAAGTTAAAAAAATGCATTCTTATTATAGAAATGATTCCTGTCTTTGTTTATTAATAACTTGAAGTCATCAAAACATTATATACGAGGGCGGGAAATGATAGAAAATATAAATTTAACTTTCGTCACTAGAAACGAAAGTTAACGTAATGAGAATTTCTCTCACTTGCGACGGAAATCACGTTTTCGCTGAAGGTATTCTATTACAAAATGACGTCTTTTCGTAAAGGTTTGTAGAAAAAGTGGTTTTCACTTTCGTTCGCACCAGAAGGTAGTGTCAAAAAAAATATTGCTCCAAAATATAAAAAGATACATAATGAAAATGCTAGTAGAAATAAATATGGTGGTAATTAAGTGGGGTGATCCAGAAGAGTTATTTTTTCATGATTTTTGTTTTTTTTTATAAAAATATTGCCAATTTGTAGGTAAATTAAAATCATTAAAAACAAGATATCATTGTTCATCATAAATATTAAAATAATACATTGATAAATATATTAAAATAGTTCAATATATTTATCTTATAGTTAAGCAGATTGATAAGATTATACATCTTTAAGGTACAAAAGGAGTGGTGTTATAGTAGGTAAGTACATTTATAATAATGATAGTAATAATGCGGGTTGTCACGGAAGTCACGGAAACATTGCAGACATAGTGGTTAGTATAATCCATTGAGGGTAGGTAAAAACATAGTTTGTGTAACACTTAATATATGAAACATGTAGCTAACAGAATATATTATAAAATGAGATAGTATGACATTCAGATGACATATTATGTATTTTTATTTATATATGAAGTTTAGACAGAATGTATCTTTTCAGATCTCTCCTAAATCTATTTGTATTTTTGAGGATTTTTAGTTCGTCTGGCAGATGGTTGTACAGTTTTTGGCTGATATATCTCTGGCTTCTTTGTCCGATAGATTTATGCATGAAAGGTATCCTATATATTTCTTCCGTATTTCTGGTGATATATTTATGATGAATTTTTTGTAACCCATATTTAGTTGTGTATCTTTATGTTGCTTTGGAGGAAGAAGATTGCACTGGGTCCAGTTTTCCATCTGTTGGTACAGATCATCTAGGGGTTCGTTATTATTATTTTCAGAAGACTTTTTTGGGTTATTGATATTTATTTAATGTTGTTTTACTTGCTGTTCTCCATGCAAGTATGCCGTATGAAATATAGGATTATACGAGGGAAAAGTATAAAGTTCTTAGGGTTTTCTCATCGAGTATGTCACTCAGTATTTTAAAGCGGTATATCAAGAATTGTATTTTTTTTATTAGATAATTTGAGTCAATAAAAATTTGTAGGTATTTTATCTCCGAATGAAACATGATTTATGCAGCAACATGTTGAAACCCAATTCCAAAACTCATTTCCGAAAACATGGATCATATCAGTGACCTTCTATCCCTCAATCTCTCCCATAGGGAATTATTTTTCGTTTTGTTTGTAAATTTTCATATACCGAATTTCCATTGTTATCTATTCAAAAGTATTCTTGCAACTCTATAGGACAATGCGTATTATGCGAATTATTCGCCAATAATTTTACAAGCTTTCATTTAACTTGCTTCGTTCGTATGTCATAATTCTGTCTTTCTTTCCGGTTCAAAATTTGTAATCCATTTTTGGAGCACTTGCCGACATCCGATTGAGCTGAAATTTGGCAGATGTTCATAATTCCGGTAACAATGCATTATGAAATTTTTGTTAGAGAAAAAAAATGGCGGCTCCAAGATGGTGGACGAGTTTTGTGATTATGGTACGATTCGATTCAAAATTGGTATGTAGGGGTTTTCGGGAACGGAGATTGTAATTTTTTGTCAAAATTCTAAAATTCAAGATGGCGGCTCCAAGATGGCGGACAAGTTTTGTGATTATGGTACGATTCGATTCAAAATTGGTATGTGGGGTTTTTCGGAGTCGGAAATTTTGAGTTTTCTGTCAAAATTCATAAATTCAAGATGGCGGCTCCAAAATGGCGGAGAAGTTTTGTGATTATGGTCTGATTCGACTCAAAATTGGTATGTGAGGTTTTTCGGAGTCGGAAATTTTGAGTTTTCTGTCAAAATTCATAAATTCAAGATGGCGGCTCCAAAATGGCGGAGAAGTTTTGTGATTATGGTACGATTCTATTGAAAATTTTTATGTGGGGGTTTTGACAAAATTTATTAAATTGAAATGACGGCTTATGGAATTTTTGTTATAGAAAAAACCAAAATGGCCTCCTAGTTTGTTCATATCAGTGACCTTCTATCCCTCAATCTCTCCCATAGGGAATTATTTTTCGTTTTGTTTATAAATTTGCATATACCGAATTTCCATTGTTATCTATTTAAAAGTATTCTTGCAACTCTATTGGACAATGCGTATTTTTGGAATTATTCGCCAATATTTTTACAAGCTTTCATTCAACTTGCTTCGTTCGTATGTCATTCATTCTGTCATTCTTTCTGGTTCAAAATTTGTAATCCATTTTTGAGGCACTTGCAGACATCCGATTGAGCTGAAATTCGGCAGGTGTTCATAATTCCGGTGACAATGCATTATGAGATTTTTGTTAGAGAAAAAAAAATGGCGGCTTCAAGATAACGGACGAGTTTTGTGATTATGGTACGATTCGATTAAAAATTGGTATGTGGGGGTTTTCGGGAACGGAGATTGTACATTTTTTGTCAAAATTCCAAAATTCAAGATGGCGGCTCCAAGATGGCGGACAAGTTTTGTGATTATGGTACGATTCGATTCAAACTTGGTATGTAGGGGTTTTCGGGAACGGAGATTGTGAATTTTTTGTCAAAATTCCAAAATTCAAGATGGCGGCCCCAAGATGGCGAACAAGTTTTGAGATTATGGTCCGATTCGACTCAAAATTGGTATGCGAGGGGTTTTCAGGGTCGAAGATTATAATATTTTTTCAAAATTCATAAAATCAAAATGGCGGCTCCAAGATGGCCGATGATCTCTGTGTTTATGGTCCGATTCTATTCGAAATTGGTATGTGGGGGTTTTCGTGGACGGAGATTATGAATTAAGTCGATTATTGATTTTTAGTTAAAATTCATAAACTGAAGATGAGTTAATCTTTAGATGGTCTCCTCATTGAAGGACTAAATAGCTCAGAACTTACAGGAAAAAGGCCTCATAATAACGATGCTTTGACAAAAATGCATAGATTAAGGCGTACTTAGTACTAAAAAGGCATATTGAATAATAAATAAAAAACTTTTTAAAGACAAGCTTTTATTCAAATGCACTAAAAAGTAAAAAAACAATTGCTTTGGATGGTGATGTAGGTTATTCCGGGTCGCTTTTGAATTCAAACTGAAAACTTTCCGCGACAATCTTTTGAATCTATAACTCACGGAATAACCTTTGTCACACATTCAAAGCAATTATTTCTTACTGTTGTTTTTTTTCGAGAACAAAGAACTGTGATAACCATGAAAAATTGAACGAACAAAAATTTTCTGTATTGGTTTGAATTGGTATTTTTGCGAAAAAGTAGGTGGTAGCATGAGATCTTGTTTATTGAATATTATTTTCAAGAACCGTTTTGAATCACTTTTTCAAGTGAGTCCGCGTTATTACTTCCCAACCGACAATGCCTTAGGATGAATGAGTCTGTACTAAGGAATAATATATTGTCATCATCTGATTTTGTGAAAGGTATTGTTTTAGAATTTTGAATCTTGGCAAGAGATACCTGATTTTCTTAATCGAATGCTTCATCTAAAAGTCCCATTTCAGGTTTCGATCTTTAACTTTGCCCAAATACTTGGTACACTATTTTTTTCTATTTCAATGCTATTGTCTACTTTAGTGGTCTCAATTTCGAAAGATTATTGAAGTATGGAGTGAAAGTTATATACTTTGTTTTGGAGCTGTTTAATGTCAAACTATAACAATTCGAACCCGTTCTTTATTACCGAAAAATATCTTTCACTATCATTCTGGACATCTTCCCACGAATCTGCGCTATACAGTATAACAGTGTCATCGACAAAATTGAAAATTTCACGTAGTTGTGACGTGATGGGTTTGATTTTTATGATCCAGTAGCAAAAATATTCCATTGGTAAAACGAACACTAAGAAAATCATAACCTAATTATTTGTAACCTAAACTTTTCCAATAACATTTTAACATTTTTATATTATTAATTTTGTCATTTATAATTCAAATTATAATTCATAAACTAAATAATAACCCGAATTTGCATCTATCATATCTCCATTTGATATTTTGATACTATTTCTTATAACTTCCTCTATTTTCTTATTGCCGCCTTCTGATCACTTTAATTTGATTTTTCTGCTCCCTGAAAATTGTTGGAGCAGATAAAGCATGCTTCATCTGATCTGTAGCAATTTGTTCCTGTCGAACAAATACTCTTCCATCAATTTCTCGGAACAAACGAACAACCAAATATTTCTCGAATCAAATTAGAGCAACGTGAGCATGACTAACGAACAGGCATCTAATCATTCATGAAATGCTCCTTCTCGAAGTAGTTGAGAACTTTCTTTGTCCCAATGTTTTCTCATGCTGTAACCATTCCATTATCCGTGAATATTTATTTATATTTTCATTTGTAACAAAAAATATACATACATCAAAATCACAGTAAATAGTGTCTTACTAACTCCCACTTTACAGAAAACATGAATTTATAATGATTTTACAATTATTTTGAAAGATGTTGTTGACATGCTAAGGAAATCTATTTTGGAACTCTTTGTTGGCTTTGTTTGCAGTTCAATAGGCTCGTTCTGACCATTATCAATAAGATAAATAAAACAGTATCAAATATTTCAGAATTTTATGTTCTCCTCATCAACATTGAGTATTGTGAGCTCTGAAATATCTGGTGAATGTATATTGCCATTTACGATATGTATGAAAATTGCTTCAATCTTCTATGCTCTAACGAATAAAAATTTATATTTTCATATTATTGATAGTAAACCGCTTTTGAAAACGTATTTCAATGCCCTCAAGCAAATCACAATCGGTAGGTACTATAGTAGCGGTTCCATTCGAAATTGTTCACTCTTATCCGTTATATCAAAAACCAATTACAGTCATTCACCCTACGTTGATAATGATTCTCATACAGATGATTATGATGATGTAAGTTGTATTAGTTAGTTACATTCACTTTGTACCAACTCCCCATTCAAAACTGTTGAATTGAATTCGGCATAGGTCAACACATATATCTCTGCTTCTTTCATTATCATGGAATTATTATAGTTATTGGTAAATTTTTTCGTCTGTCTCCAAAAATTAAAAACGTATCGACTTATTCACTGCCAGTAAATCGATAATATTGTTGGTTGCCATTTCCAGCTAGCAATTTCTGAAGATTTTTGTCATTGAAAAATCGAATGAATATTCATATAACTCATACAAATCTACCATGTTTGACAGATACCCGAATAAACTGATTTTTAACAAGATTGACCATGTACAATTGAAAATGAACATATTATAAAAAATGCCATCAAAATTAATTTTCAACATTATTTCGTGTTTATTTTGATGTATAGGTTGTCCACTTTGAAATTGTGAGTTTCTGGTCGATACTGGAAGGCCATTTTTAACACCTAATTGGAAGTTTAATCCTATGCCGTTTTTCTATTAAAAAGTTATACGAGTGTATATCTGGAGCAAGATCCCTTCTCGCTATCAGTCAATTTTTCATCAATTTTGATTCATATCAATTCGGGCTTTATTGTTATTTTGCTGATGCCTTTGCACACGGGGGTTAGTGACTCAGTGTTAAAAGAATCGGTCTTGAACCCACTGTTTCCCGCCCATTGCCGGTGAAAATGTTTCCCCAAGAGTGGTTTCTGGTCCAAATATATTAGGTAAGGTACAACTTCTCATTAAAACTTCTGTGGGTTGTTTGAAGGTTGTAGACGATGTGGTAGCTTGATTACTCTCGTTTCGGACGTCCATCGTCTTAATGGATTTAAAAGAGGTTTTCACGACGTTTCGAATGCTTGTATCTGCAATCGTCTTCAGGTGAATCTGTGGGTTGGTTCAGGTGAATCTGTGGGTTGGTCAGACAACTAATAAAGTGGTTAAAAACACTTTTGAATACATACAAATAGATCTAGTTAACTGAAGAATGCTTCAGTTGGTAAAAGTAAACTAAAAAACACTTCACTACGATTATCACAAAATTTGGTTTACAAAACCCACGACACGTGAAAAGCTACAGTATAGCGTGAAAAGCTATAGTAGAGCGAAACGTTTTTTAGTTTACTTCAATTATGGATTTTCATCAAGTATCGGCCGCGTCTATTCAAAAGCTTCAGTTTATTGTGTGTTTACTCATGAAACATAAAATAATGGAGGGTTTTATCAGATACCATCCTTACTTGAAATGCACGTGGTTATTTAATTTATATATCGCCTTCCAAATCTCCAGCAGTATTCAACACACTTTGTATTTATTAATTTATTGATACACTGTTCTAGAGGTTACACCCAACTACAGAACAGGAATATGAGTTACAAATACCGAGATTAACTAAAGTAATAGGATTTAATCGCAGAGATTGAACAGTCAAAAATATCAATCTGACAACTTGCAGAATTACAATTGACACACATGTTATGCAGCGGTGAGTATTTCAAGAGTTCGTGGTGTTGGTAAATAAAACATGTTGTCCACTCTAGTCGATGGTCTAGGTACATTGAAATTGAGTTTTTGCAGATTAGCTGGGTCAATTATTAGGTTGTTGATAAGTTTGAACAGAAAAATTGTGGAGTGACAATCACAACGGCAGCTTGGGCTGTTCATAGCGTGTCTAGCCAACAATGCATCATGGGGGTAGCCAATTGGTGGATATATGTTGTCCGTTTTATAGGAGAGAAGTTTGAGGAAGCGACGCTGAACTGATTCAACCTTCTCTATATAGATGCGTATTCCAATTTTGTTCTTACGAAGGCATAGGATAACGTTTTTGATGTAGATGGGTCGGAGAAATCTATGGAGATACACGCAATGAATCCATACATTCGGTTTGGAGCAGACAGAGTGGCTTCAATATGAGGGGCAAAAGATAATTTCGTGTCGAAAATAACACCAAGATGTCGTTGATTGAATATTGATATAAAAGTGGCTGATTTTTCAAAGTGAATGTCATTACATTACATTAAGAGGAAGCTTATTACGGAAGTACCATTGCTCAATGCGTTTCAGATTGAGGGACAATTGGAGACAGTCTTCTATCCCATTAATCTCAGAAAATAATTTTAGGTCATCCGCGTATATTAAGCAGTTGAGGTCAATGACCTCAACCATGTCATTTATGAAAGCGTTGAAGAGTAGTGGACCAAGGTTGCTTCTTCGAGGTACACCTGAGGTAGCTGCATATTCAATAGATTTAAAGCCATTGAATATGACATACTGACTCCTCTCAGTGAAGTATGACACGAAGAGTTCGATGAGGGACTGAGAAAAGCCATACCTGTACAGTTTCGATAGTAGTATTCCATGATCAAGTTTGTTGAACGCTTTCGAGAAGTCCGTGAAAATGACATCGGTTTGGGATCTCCATCAGTAGTCTCTGAAATATATCAAGTGAAGTTGAGAAGGTTGGTGGTTGTCGAGCGACCTCTCATGAAACCATGTAGAAGTGATGAGATTTGATTGCTCAGATGAGGATATAACCTGCTGTACAGGAGGATTTCAAACACTTCGCCACACTTTCAAACACTTTGATTAGCCAGGGCATATGCACAGTCTTTGACCATTAGTGCAGGGATGCTGTCGGGACCCGTAGTCATTTTCGGTTTTAGCTGTTTCAAAGCTGCCAACACTTCATTTTCTTCGAAGTAGGGAATGTTCAGGACTTGTGAATGCGGATCACCATCACTAAATTCGGTTTAAGAACTAATAATGTATGGTTTGGAGAAAAAAAACAGCAAAGCTATTGAAAATGTTCTGAGTTTCAAAAGATTGTCCTTCGTAGGTCATTCTGCCGGATATGCCAGTTGATCCTTGTTTGTTGTTTATAAATGCCCAAAAGTATGACGATGGTAAGATAAAATACAGTTTGAATCCATCAAGTCCAAGAACTTCGACAATTACTTCTGAGTAGTAATCGATTGTTGAAGCTGCGCCAACCTATAGTGTTTTTCTCAACCGGTGGTTTTCTCTGTTAGATTCAGACTAATATAATTCATCGATAAATAATTTGTTTTGCCCCAATTAAATGCATGTGAAGTGAATTCTTAAAAATTATGACAATCGGGAATTTCATAAAAAAATAAAGCTATTTGGATGCCAATACTAATTTCCTATATGGAAAAAAGTAGCTCATGGGCTTTGAAAGTATTTTCGAACTGTTTAAGCAGCAGTTTCTGAAGGTTCTACGTTGATGTAATCGATTTGCAAAAGTGAAATATCTATTCTTCCGATCTTACTGGTGATCGTAGAAGACAGATATTTATTGAACTGAATGGAATGCACAAATACTTCGTGCTCATATAAAAAGTGTTTCTTCATGATAAATTTATTTTGGCCGCTCTGTCTACTTTTTGTGTATAATGCTATCTGACAGCAGTTTGGATTTTCTTATTAGTTTATAACAAAAGTTGTCAAATTTGTTAGGAGCTAACAAGCCACATATATCAAGGCAGGACATTATCCAATTGTTACCATTAGTTTGGGAAATCTACTTGCTGGTATCCACCGGTCTGCATGCCTGATCATTACAGGGCTATGCGCTCCACACCTACGATGACCCTGGAAATATTCCGAAACCTTACTTCTTTTCATATTCTCGTTGAGACCACCACCACCACCACATCTTGGAAACATTATTAGACTTCCTAGGCCATTAAATATTGATCGAAAAGTAATTCAAAGTACTCTTTCCAGAGAGAGAGAGAGAAGAGAGAGAGAGAGAAATAATCAGCAAGAATATAATACATCCCACACCCTTCAACAGGAACGACTTCGTTCTTTAGGCCGGGCGCACACTGGGTGCGACATTTGTTTCAAAACAAATTCCTTGGAACGAAAATGTTTCAATGTGTTTTTCTCACTGGGTTATAGGATGAAACATTCAGACTCGTGATATTATTTTGCTTTGTGTGGGTTACCAATGTTCTCAAAAGCGGTAATGTTCGCCAATTAAATAATTGATGTGATCTAAAACGAAGAAGTTGACGTTGCGGTTCTGTTGTGGGACGTTAATGTTTTGGATTCACCCTGTCAACGAAAAAAGAACATTCCAGGCCTAGCCTACACTAATTATAATATATATATATATATATATATATATATATATATATATATATATATATATATATATATATATATATATATATATATATGAAAGGTTTCACTGACCCGTGTTCCTGCTGAAGATTTTCATTTGGGTTTTACTTAATGTTTTTCATCACTTTTTATATGAAAAAATATATAACTTGTCGAGTTTCACAAGTATTATCAATAATAAAAATATAATTCATACTGAAAGTTGTCAGTTCCTAAAAAATCACGATTTATATAGGAAAACTTGTTTTCAATCGAAAAAATATAATTACGGTAAGCATTTGGTCCTTCAAGCACCACTAATAGTACTAGGAGAGATGTCCCTTCTCAGACGAAGTGAACGACTGATGGAGCAGTGTGGAAAAAAAAAGAAGGAAAGAAATAAACCTGCGTTGGAAAATGGGCCAGGAACTCAAAAAGGCAAGTCTATGGTAACCGCAAAGTCAAAAAGTAGTTTGCAAATAATCGAAGAACTCAAAGCTAATCTTGAATTGAAAAAGTCAGAATTAGAGGTGAGGCGATTAGAATTAGAGTTGAAACAGGCAGAAATATTTAGCTCACATTCAGAAAATGAACAGGTAGAAAGCATAGAGATCTTAGAAAATGCATATGCAATAGAAGATACTAGCTCTGCTAAAAATATCAATCAGGTTCAAGAGTGGGTGAATAACATACCAATAGAAAAATCCATAGAGGATGCGTGGTCTGATGAATTTGTCTTTTCTAAGAGATTCGAAAAAAAAGAGGTGAAAACTGTCCGATTTATGGAAAACAATAGATTTGAGACATTTTTGGCAAGACAGTCAGTAAGTTGAGAACGTCCTATAGTCTCAGGCGATCCTATAGAATGGTAACGTTTTACCTCCCAATTCAAAGTAACATATGTAACTTTGGTAATCAGGAAAATATATCAAGATTATACAAAAATGTCTTCGCTTAAAAACTAGAGAGAGTGTTGAAGCCTTGTTCACGTTCACGTTGGAAGTAAATGAAATAATTTCAGTTTTGGAAATACGTTTTGTTTTGGAAGACCGGAAATGATTGTAAACGATTTGATCAACACAGTTCGAAAAATTCCAAATGTTAGGGGGGATTAATTACAAATAATTCAAATTCTATTCAAAATTTGTCGGTCACAGTGACAAGTTTGGGAAGTCACCAATATGTGATAAATTCGCAATTGTTATCCGATATGGTAGTAAAATTAACTCCATATCTCAAAATGGAATGGGCAAAAAGAGCAAATAAAATATCCAAATCAAATCATGATTTCTTTACAATTGTAGAGTTTTCCGATTGGTTATATGGAATTGCAGATGCTAGTTTTGTATAAACTTCAGAAGCGGACGAAAAAAAAGATATGTAGGTACCACTACATGCGAGAAACTGAAGGAGCAGAGAGTAACAAATGGATGTCGTTACTGAAGTTGAAAAATTATAAGACCTATAGATGTAAATTCTTCAGAGATAGAACATTGGAATGGGTAAGAAAAACAAGAATTTGTTTTCGTAGTAATTCTTTGAAAAATTTGAATGTAAATTCTTCCATATTCCCTTAATACATAATGAGCAAATATTCGAAAATTGTGAATCCGAAATTGTCAGTCATCATTCTAGAGGAAATAATATCAATGAGGGTTGCATCTATTGTTTGAAGTGGCCGAAAGGGGTTTTCTCAACCTATATATGCACTATTTGATGAAGGGTCGACTGTCACTTTATGGATGAGGAAGTGGCCGATAAACTTGGAGCCAATGGACCCGAAGACTGTCTAAGGCTCAGGTGGACAAATTGCATCACAAATAAAGAGACACGTTCCTAAAAAGGTAGATATTGATATACAGGGTAAAGATCTGGATGGAAATTATAATATTTCCAGAGAGAATACTAATGAATCTTAATATACCTTTCCAATCAGTAAATATAAAAAAATTCATTGGAAAATAGAATTATATATCAGAAAATATGGATTTGTCATCATTTCAGGATGCTTAACCGAAAATTCTCAATGAGCAAGATAATATAGAGTTTATAATTGCTAGGGAGGTTATAGAAAGGAACAAAAATTCACCCGTTATATCAAGAACAAAATTAGACTGGGTTATTCACGGAAACAAATAGACTAGTAGATGGGAAATTTGTTTTCCATGGTTATCATCAAGGAGATATGGAACTCCATGAAATTGCAAAGAAATCATTTCAAATTGAAAATATGGGAATACAAATTACTGAGAAGCTTCTGATGTCTAGTGGGGAGAAATGAGCTCAAAAATTCTGGAAGATAAGTGGAAAAATTTTACTCCACCAATGAGAAAGATGGCGGCTTTCAATAGATTGAGGTCGATTGAAAAGAAAATGGACAGATATAAAGATTTTTCGGCACAATATTATAATAAAATTAATGATTACTTGAAAAAAGGTTATGCGAGAAAGATATCGGAAAAGGAAAAATCCGAATAAACCTGGTAAGATTAGATTCGTGTTCGATGCTGCTGCAAAAATTAACAATGTGTGTCTGAACGATGTACTTTCGAAAGGTCCTGATTCTCTCAATTCTTCTTTGGGTGTCCTCTTCAAATTAAGACAGAAAAGATTGCATTTTTCGGACACATAAAAGAAATGGTTCATCAGGTGACCACCAGAAAAGATGACAGATGCGCTCAAAGGTTTCTTTGGAGGGAAAAGGAAATAATTTCCTGAAGAATTTGAAATGGTTGGAATGATGTACCCTCTCCAACGTCGGAAAATGGATTTTTTTTTACAAATAAGATGTATTTGACCCACTCGGCTTTTTCTCAAATTTTTCGATAAAAGCGAGGATTCCTCATCAGGATATTTGGAGAGAATTCAACAGGAAATGGATGAAGTGATACAGGGGTTAAGAAAGCTATCGCAATTGAAAATTCATCGTTTTTACCTCAGATATATAGGTGATAAAGAAATGCAACTGCACCTTTTCTGTGATTCCATTTTCCAGGCTTTCGGTGCAGTAGTGTATTCAATGGTGAAAATTGATGGAAGCATCAAAGTTGCTGTTTCTTTACCACGGTTAGAGTTACAGGCTGCAGTTCTGGGTTCCTGCTTAGCCAAAACTATTCTAGAAAATCACACTGTGAAAAATATCACCGAATACTACTGAACAGATTCCAAAAACGTTATTTATTAGCTGAAGACTGATGCAAGAAAACTTAAACCCTTCGTTGAACATCGAGTATCAGAATGGAATTGGGTTTCTACCACGCTAAATGTAGCTGATGAAGCAACTAGAAATGAAGAATATGACTTCTCGTCAAAAAGCCGTTGGTTTAATGGACCAGATTTTCTAAAATTTGATAAAGAATTATGGCCTATTGAAAACGAAATAGTTGTATCAGCCGAATCTATATCTGAAATGAAGCAATAGTTCATAGGTTCTTCATGAGATTTGTAGATCTTGTATTGAGTCTCATGGAGGAAATGAGAACGCTCAGAGACTTCGGGTATTCTATGATCTGGAGGGAGCCCGGAAATCATTTCGATGATTCTCTTGCATAGTAATCGTCAAAGGCTTTAATCGGTATAAAACATGATAATATCCAGATATAAAGTATCATACAACGAATAACTTTCTTGACCACAACCGTCAGGAGTTGCCAGACTCACTGCATTCAATACAGTCTGCATGTAGGAAGTGAAAATGCCGTAGAAAAGTCAGCACCATAGTTGTTTTCTCAAAATTAACAAGGCGATTTGATACGAGATCTGACGAAACAGGCGTCAGAACTTTCAAAAATAATTTATTTGCAACCAGAAGTAATGAATACAGTATATAGAATAAGAGAAAAAGAGATTTTACCATATTTTAGCGACGATGAAGCGCTTGTCTATTGTAACAATATCGCGAAGTTTGGGTTTCTCTGATTACCTGAAAACCTATTGACTGGCGGCTATTCATTGATAACTCCAAAATACGTTCAAAATTTATTTTATTGTACAATAGTAACCGATACGCATCCATCCCAATTGCCAATCCAACCAAACTCAAAGAAGAATATAAGGAAATTAGATTAGCTCCTCCAAGGTCCTTTTGTCCTTCTTTCACATTAATTGTCAAGTGTAGCCTAATAGGCTCTTACTCTTCCAACGGGAATAAGTGGGCACACGCCTTTTCACGATTGGTTCGAATTTTGGAAGACGTCAATTTGGTAAATTGACGTCTTGGCAGTTTTTCTCCAAAAAAGTTACCGAGATGTGGTTCGAATTTAAAATGAATGTTTTGATGCGAGAGAGTTACAAGCATTGAACTTGGCCTGAAGTAGTAGGTAGCCCATTACTCAAGTGAGTGCCTGGGACGCTTATAACGGGTGGGGTCATCTATAGCATAATCAGTTGCTTCCCTCATGAGAGGATTCTCATGAGACTCCGCATAATTGAATACCTTCCGGTTGCGTTCTTTAATATGCTCCTTGATGGGGAGCAGATTGAGGTCTTCGAGTATCCGAACGTTCCGCACGTACCACGGAGCGTGCGTTATCATACGCAAAACTGTCATTTGCCCCCGTTCCAGGATGCGAATGTTAGTTCTGCATGATTGGCCCCAAGCTGCTGAGGCATACAAAATGGTAGGTTTGAACACCATTTTGTAAATCATAACTTTGTTTTTGAGCGGAAGCTTGCTATTTCTATTGATTAAAAGATACAATTGGCTAATTTTCTTCCTGACTTTGCAACTGACTATTTCAATGTGTGGCCTCCAGGTGAGCCGACGATCTATAGTTACACCAAGGTACTTGACTTGCGTCGACCATTGTATCTCCCTTTCTGAGACAATCACAGTACACTCCGGGTCACGCTTCTTACGCCCCAAAGAAATCGCTTGCGTTTTGTTCAGGATTTACCTTTACTTTCCACCTCAAGTACCACTTCTGGAGGTCATTCATTGCATTCTGCAAATAGACAACCCTCATTCGATGGTACCATTGATGTGGCCAGTAAAGCTGTATCATCAGCATACAAGGAGACCTTTACATTTTCGCTCCTTGATATGTCACTGGTGAAAAGGCTGTATAGAATAGGTGACAGTATAGCCCCCTGAGGGACACCGGCTTCAATCTGCCTCGTTTCCGAAAGACATTGTTCCATCTTTATATGAAATGTCCTCCCAAAGAGAAAAGACTTTATCCACTTTATCAGGCCCAGAGGTAGTTGGAAAGTTTTTGTAATAAGCCTTCGTGCCAGACTCTATCGAAAGCCTTGCTTATGTCTAATAAAAGCAGGATAGCACATTCACCGTTATTCAAGGTGGAAATAGAATTTTCGATCAGTCTCAGGGCCTGAAGTTCCGTAGAATGGTGATTGCGGAATTAAAACTGCTCATCTGGTAAAATATTTCGGTCTTCAACTTCTTCCTCAAGCCTCTGCAGTACAATTTTTTCAGCCAGTTTGGGGGAATTACAGAGCAAACTAATCGGCCTATGATTTTGCGGGAAAGTCGAATTCTGTCCTTCTTTCGGAATCATCACCACAATGGCATGCCTCCACCTTTGCGGGAATCTCCTAAGACAAATTGAATTATTTATTATATTTAAGAGTGATTTCACCTAGTTCTCCGGTAATTTTCTAATGATGAAATTACAAATTCCATCACAACCAGGCGCTTTTTTGGGATTTAATCCCTTTATATACGCCTTAAGTTCTTCCAACGAAGCTGGACGAATGACATCGCCGTCAGGTTCTCTTGAATTTCGACGAACTCGACTTTCCAACAAAATATCATGATCCAGATCATCATCTGGACCTCCATTCAGCCAAAATTGTCGTTCCATCGTGTCTGCAGAAGCTTGAGCTTTGGGCTCAGAGTCATAGCACATTCCGCGCTCACCATGGATAGGAGGAAGGTCGGTCTTTTTAGTTTTCAAATTTCTGAATAGTTTCCAAAGCTGATTGTTATTTTCTTAATTATCTAAAGTTTGGCTGAATTGTTCGTTCCTAAATTCAATAACAGATTCTCTAACTTCCCTGTTCAATTGATTTGCCCGGTCTATGTCTCCAGGAAACAGACTTCTTTGGAATGTCCTTCGGGCTCTATTTCTTTCCCTCATGAGATTTTTAATTCTCATAGGGAATTCATCATAATAATCTGGAGCCTGTTCCTGAAGGAGGAGTCCTCTAGTGCATTTTTTATGGTGAGTTCGTAACGTGCTAAGGCCTCATCCAACTCAAGAGGAGAATCAATCCACTCAGGTACGCCGTCTCCAGTAACGAAATGAATTTCTCCCAGTCTACAACGATATCATCACAGGGTTATGATCCGAGCTCAACTCGGGGAGAGCGCGAATGTCCCATTCCCAGGTGACATTCCTGATCAACGCAATATCAAGTACATCAGGCCTAAGGCCACCAAAGAACGTCGGCTCATCAGGTGCCAGCACTTGGTATTCAAACCTTTCACTGTGTTGCCACAAAGCTCGACCATTGGTGTTTGATACACGACTCCATTGCACGTGCTTAGAGTTCAGCTCTCCCGCAACCATAACAGGTTGATCCGTCTCCATCAAGAGCACATCAAGTGCTTCAGGTTGTATTCGATTATTTGGTGGATTGTATACACTGATCAATACACTTTGTAATACAATACCAACAGCTTCCATACCACGAGTATTATCATTAGAAATGCCAAAATGAGCGTGAGAGAGGGTGCGCTTGACCAATATGGCAAGGCCACCGCCCCGACGCCCAATTCGATCATTTCTATATAGTTTATAATTTGGAATTCTAACGGACTGTCCATTGAGAAGGGTTTTCTGTAGAAATGCGATATCAATATTGTTATCTCTAAGAAATTCTTGAAACTCCAATCTGTTGTGGAGAAATCCGTTACAGTTCCAGCTAACTGATTTGATGAAATTCGGAGACTGTGGCTCTCCCATTAGTTTTTAAAACCAATCGAGAACTTTTGAGCAGTCTCAGCGAATTTTGCAAATAACTCTCTCATTTGGTCAAGAGCATTCAATATATCATGAAGGTTTGAGGGATTGATTCCGACTGATTGCGAAGTGTTACCTACCGCAGCAGGTCGGTTTGTGTTGATTCAAAAATGGTTAATCCTAGAAGTATCCTTGCCTAATTTTTCTCTGGGACAGTCGAGCAAATGAATATCATTAGGAATGTAAATTGTACTTCCTAAGCTGGGTATGGGAAAACTGAGAGCTAGAATTTTTGACGGTCGTCAAATTCAATCATTGAAAGATGCGAACTTAATAAAAGTCATATGATTATGGTGAAAGCTGAAGCTTGAAGTGTTTTAGTTTAGTCAGTTGAAAATTTCATCAGCAAATATAAAGCGCCAAATTATAGAAAAAAAAACAGAAGATTTTAGAAACTTTCAGAATTTTAGGAGCGAATATAAGCATAAAACTACACTCCATAGCCACCTGGCTAGATTTCCCGATAACCTGGGAGATTACATCGAGGAACAGAGAGAACGCTTCCACCAAGATTTGAAAATAATGGAAGAAAGATATCGGTGTAGGTGGGATTGTTACATTGTGGCAGGTTACTACTAGTCTCTACAAAAAAATTGTTCCCAAGAATCTCACAGAAAAAAGTCTTATAAAAAGTGTTTTTTTTTAAATATATTTTTTTTAAATTTTCAACTTTTAATCCAATAAATTAGATATTACAATTTTATAATTTATTTTTCAATAAACTCGTCATACCTAAAAACAAAATTGATTTTTTTATAAATACTATTTCAAACAGTGTCATATCAAAATAGCGATAATTAAAAAAAATATAGCCAATATGCAAAATCATTCGTAGTTCTATAAGTTTCAACTTAAAATTATCTTAGAACCACTCTCATATCAAGGGCAACAGAGTCACTATGTTATTAAAGGTGAATTGGGAAAAAAGGAAAATTATCGACTGCTATAGATAATAATGAATAACCTACTGAATGGCAATTCTTCAAAATTAATTCGTGTCCCAACTGCTTTCACCTTTAGAAATGGCAGGAATGAGTGTATCGCTCTATATAATATATAATGTATTTCGTTAGCAATCTTCAGGAAACTTGAATTATAAAACACAATAAGAAAAGTAACCACTATGTGGAAAGTGTTTTATTTTCAAGATCGATTGTCTGATCTACCAAGACCAGGAAAAGTCAAAATTCGCAATTTTGTATGACCTCATTAACATATTTCAGTTCAAATTGATACTTACTTCAGACCAATACTCAACCATGGAATGTTTTAATTTGTTTATTCATAGTTGCCATTATATTTTCAATTAATTTAATGAAAACTACGTATCGTTAAATTTGCACATTCACCTTGTTCATTATTATGACAAAATGTGAAAATAATACATGATTATTTGATGGAAGTAGTCTCTATTCTTGAAATGGAGTGTTCTGATGGAGAAAGTGGGAAACTACTCTAAGAATGGAGAGTGAATGTCAAAATTCGCAATTTTTATGACTTTATCAAAATATTTCAGTTGAAATTGACACTTACTTTGGACCAATACTCAACCATGAATGTTTTGATTTGTTTGTTCATTGTTGTAATTATATTTTCAATCAATTTAATGAATACTTCGTCTTGTGAAATTTGCACATTTATCTTGATTATTATTATTATGACAAAATGTGAAAATAATACATGATTATTTGATGAAAGCAGGACTTATTCTTGAAATGGAATGTTCTAATGGAGAAAGGGGGAAAATACTCAAAGAATGGAGAGTGACTTAAAGTCCCCATCCCCTCTTTCGGTTCAGGATTATATTATGGCAATTTATGAAACTTGAGTTAATAATCAGAAATTGAATGTGCTCAATTCCATGAGCTCAATACTAGGAAGAAGTGATCCTGAAAAATGGGCAAAATGAGTTGATATCAATTGTAAATATCAATTTCTCCACTCAACCAGGATAACATTTTCATCCTTCTGTAGCTCAAATGTATGAGGTTACTGAATTCTCCCCACGACCCAGTCGAGTGCTACTACAGGTTATCATGATACCTACTTAGCTGTTATGAGAGAAAAACATTTATTAAAACTTTAGACTTTTTTAGGAAATCAATTATATTGTTTTGCAAAATATTCATCTTTTTGCTTTGGAAGCACTTCTAGAAACATAGAGGAAACTCTCGTTTTGCGCAACTCGTTGGAATTGAGCAATTACTGTATTATTTTATTTATCGACAGCTGGCATCTTATATAGTCATAATGCTTCTGTTTACAAACGGTCAATAACATACTAGTGCCTTATGATCATAAGACAGTCTAAGACAATATCAACTCACATAATAAATAAACCTGTTGTCATAGAAACCATATCATAACTAAAAATCGAAACATTCTCAATTGAATATTGAATAGATTTTTTTTTTATGTGAATTGAAAAATCCACGATAAAAATTAAGTTATTGTTTGTGAATATCTAACAGAACACAACTACTTCCCCGGCTAAAGCCACGCTGGACATTGAACTACATTGATAGACATTGAAAAAGGATCCTAACTCAAAAAAAAATCTGAAAGTGAAAATTTTCATTTTCATTCAGATAGTTATTTGATTTTCTATTCCAGTCTCAATTAGGAACTCGTATAGATGAATGAGGCGAAGAAGAATGTTTTCCAAAAGAGTACTCACCAGAAATCATTTGAAACATTGATGCAAGAGAGGCACCTCATTCACTAGGTTGTTTTCTGTTTCATGTTTCATGTTTCAGTCGCAGATAATTTCACATCTGATCTTATGAACTTACTGTTCATATTTTCAAACAAATCAACATATCATAACAACATATTTTATAAATTTTCAGAAACTGCCATAAACATCAAATAAACCACCAATTTAAAAAAAGTCTTCGTGTTGATAACATACCACTTGCAGATAGATAGATAGATAGATTCACGTATTCTTTGTTATAAACATTTGAAATGATTCACGTATTCTTTGACAGAATAGAAGCAAAAACTCAAAAGATAATTTGTTATTGTTTTTTTGAATTTGGACATACTAAGAATTTTAAAATTATCGGGAAGATAGTTGTAGAGATTGAAATCCAGAGTATCATTTTGTGATTTACTCAAACGATAGCGGTTTGTTCGAATTTTGTTACAATGTCTGGTATCATAGTGATGCTCTTGTTTATTTATTTATATAGTCATGAAGGTCTGATTGCTTAATTAATAAAGTTAATTTTTTATGAATTTCTATGACAACGTTGTACAAAAATAATGTGGGTAACGGCATTATTCTCAATTTCAAAAAAAGAGGTTGACAATGATCTCTATAACCAGAATTTGTTATTATTCTGATAGCTTTTTCTGCAATTTAAAAATTTTTAAAGTCCCAGTTGAGTTGCCCCAGAGTATAACACCATAGCTAATGTAAGTATGGAAGAGGGAGAAATATGCTATTTTCAATGTATCGAAACTAGTTACATTTTTCAGCTGACGCAATAAAAAAAGTGTTCTTGGTAGTTTTTTGCTCAATTGGTTAATATGACAGGTCCAAGTGAGAGTACTATCGACAACAATCCCAAGTAATTTAACGCTATCTGCACTTGATGTAACGGCAGAGCTTGTTGAAAACTGTAACTGTTGCGTTTTATCTGTATTTAGTTTGAGTCGATTTGTCATGAACCAACTTTCTGCCTTCTCATCGACTTCATTTGATATCCTAGATCGCATTTTTGTCAGAGTAAATAAATGTAGTGTCATCAGCAAACAAAACAGATTTATATGGATGCATGAAGTTACTGATGTCATTCACGTAAATTAAGAACAGAAGTGGTCCCAATACTGATCCTTGGGGAACACCATGCTCAACAAGTTTAAAATTCGAAATGCAATTATTGCTACTGACTACTTGATATCTATTCGACAAATATGATTTTATGAGGGATAGAGATACTCCCCTGATGCCATGATAATATAGTTTCTCCAATAATATGTCGTGAGAGACGCAGTCAAACGCCTTGGAGAGGTCGCAGAGCGTAATAGCTGTGTGATTACCTTGCTCGAGATTGTCGACAACTTCACTCACCACATTGAGAACTGCCTCTGTCGTAGAGCGGTCCTTATGAAAACCAAACTTGGATTCGTTGAATAATTTATATTTTTCAAAATATGCGTAAAGACATTGTTTAATAATAATCTCAATTATGTTGCTAAAAATGAATATTATTGAAATGGGACGATAATTGTTAACAAGAGAAATGTCACCGTTTTTAAATAAGGGAATAACTTTTGATAGCTTAAATGCACCAGGAAAAATACCACTTGTGAATATTAAATTTATCAATTCGGAAAGAGGCTACAACAATATCTCGGAGGTCTCTTTAATGATATCACTATTTAGTTCATAGGCGTCTAAGCATTTGGAATTTTTTAGTGACTTGATTGCATTTTGAACGTCTTCTTCAGTCACTGGGCCCAGAAAAAAGGAGCTGCAGGGTGCTGGAAAATTTCTGAAATTCAGTAAATCAGCTTTGCATACCGTTGGAAGAGATTGAATGATATTGTCAGCAATGTTAACAAAAAAGTCATTGAAATGTTCAGGAGATATATCAGTATGAGTTCTATTATTATTGTTTTTGTTTCTCTCAAAATGTATTATTTGCCAACATGCTTTCGCCTTTATTTCCCGCCGAATGAATATAATTGTCATAAGCTAATTTCTTAGAATTTTTAAGCTGGGCAATATAATTTTTCTTCAAAGTTCTATATGTTATATAATCCCTTGGTTCTTTAGTTCTATCGGCTACAAGTTTCGAATTTGACAAAGACTTTCTCATACTTTTTAGGGATTCATCATACCACATCGCTGGTGCCTTTCCGTTCTTTGAGTTGTATGTTTTTATTGGAAATATTTTTTTGACCAAATCACTATAAGTATTTACAAGATGGGAAGATAGAATTTCAACATCAATAATTGTTTTGTTGAAACCCCACCCTACATTTGATAAAGCTTCTTTTAGCTTCATTAATCCATTTTGGGTAACTTTTCGAGAAATCGTTTTTTCATTTGAGCTCTCTGGTGTTTCCTCAAGTATGATATACTGGGCGCGATGATCGGACAAGCAAGGTTCAAAAACTCCACTTTTCATATTGCTTTCTTCCAAATTGGTAAATGGAATGCTGTATTGGATTCCATGTCTTATATAGAACACTCAAGAAGAGCTGCAACACTCGAGCTGCGCCCTTGTGTTGTTTTTAATTCATGTTTTATATGGCTAATACGACAGTCAAGCATGCATTCCTTAACCAGTGACAATAAGAGAATCATTGGAGGCAAGATCTAGATTGTATTATAGATGGGTGATCACTTTAATTGACAGATTTATCTAAACAAATGAGAGTTTCTGTGGCTGTTTGCAGAGTAGCGTTTTATATTGTAACAAATTTGCTCACAGCCCAATTTTCAAAAACGCAAGGATTTTTTATGCCTTTTACGGCAAACAACTTTATTTGCCTTTGTCACTTTCACTTTCAAATACCCCAACAATTGCTGCCTTGTCACGAGGACATAATAGGCTGAGAGCGGGCTGCAGGAAACCTGACCAATCAAGTAACAGATTGAAATGTTTTTAAAATGTTGGTACTCACAGCAAACATAAGAAAAATCTTTGACTGCCTGGGCAAAAGTGGTGCATACGTTCTTTATGGCCTTTTTTCGGAAAAAGCAACCATACCAATGTAGCAACAGATTGGTAATAGTTTCATTACAAATAAATTCCGAGTGGTCAAGAGGTCTAAGGTTCTGTTTCACGAATGGGAGCGTGGTGAACGTGGGTTCAAATCCCCAGCTCGGGCAGCTTTTTTTTTCTTTTTTCTTTCGAAATTGAAAAATTAATTGTTTGAGGCGAATATTCGTCCCACAACAAATCATTCCTCATGTCTGAGATCTGGCTGCAGAAAACCTGGCTGATCGAGTAACAGAATGAAATGCTTTCACGAGCACTTATTTAAGTTCACATAATATGTATGTGCTTAGTTCAAATCCTGTGAAGTGGATTCCACGTGAAATTTTGCAGGTGTTCATAATTCCAGTGACAATGAATTATGCGATTTAAGCCAACAAAAATGGCGGGTCCAATATGGCGTACGAGTTTTGTGATTATAGTCCGATTCTATTCAAAATTGGTATGTGGAGATTTTTGAGATCGGACATCATGATTTCTCAGCCAGAATTCATGAATTCAAGATGGCGGCTCCAAGATGGCGACGACTTTTGTGATTATAGTCCGATTCCATTCAAAATTGGTGTGTGGGAGCTTTTGGAGTCGGACATCATGATTCCTTAGTCGAAATTCATGAATTCAAGATGACGGCTTCAGGAAGGCGATGTGTTTTGTTATTATGGCACAATTCAATTCAAAATTAGTTTGGGGGTTTTTTGGGTCGTAGATTATCAATTTTTGTCGGAATCCAGTAAGATAACGGATTTCATCAATGTTCCAGAAGAATTAAATAGAATAATTTTAAAAAAATCACAGAGACCATAAAAAAATAATTTAGTGTCTGCGCAGAATTTGTCCCAATTTTTTGTACTGCAAACATACCAATAGAGTGAGAGCTTGGAATTACTCTTGAAATTCAGTAGTTGCAGAGTAAACAAATAATATATTTTGGTTCATTACTATATCTATCGAGTAACAGCTTCAAACTACAACCAAGTTGAACTTAAAACATTTTTCTATTATAAAAAAACATCAGTTCCACTTTTTTGCCCTTAGAAAATACTTGGCACGTGATTCTATTTCTCAAAGTATTTTATGCTTAATAATATTGAAGAAGTATTCAGGGATAAACAAATAATCATCCAATAAACATTTTTTTTCAATTATTGAAATATTTCACGAGGAAGATTATTCGCCCTAAACAAATCATTTTTCAATTTCAAAGGAAAAAAATTTGAAAAAAGCTGCCAGAGCTGGGGTTCGAACCCACACTCACCCATGCTCCCTTTCGTGAAACAGCACCTTAGACCGCTTGACCACTCGGAAGTTTATCTGTAGTGAAACTATTACCAATCTGTTGCTACATTGGTATGGTTGCTTTTTCCGAAAAATGGCCATAAAGAACGTATGCACCACTTTTGCCCAGGCAGTCAATGATTTGCAAGTTTGCTGGAAGTACTAACATTTTAAAAACATTTCATTCTGTTACTCGATTGGCCAGGTTTTCTGCAGTCCCCTCTTGGACTATAATTACATATCCAGTATTTGCCGCCCGTAACAATATCAACTTTCATAGCCTTCCAAGAATCATCCATAATGCTTAGTCCAGCAACGCCTAGCGTGGTTGGTACTTGGAGAGGTAGGTGGTCACCTTTCCAGTCGCAAACTCGTATTACTGTAGCGTAGCCGCCAGATTTACAGCTGCAGGCGCAATATCAATGACGAGATATAGCGAAAGATATGTCCTCCTTCGGAAAGAACTTTAAGATGGTGGTCTCGAGTTCAAGAATGTTGAGCTCGATGAAGACGCTACCTCTGCTCTGGAACCCAGAGGAATCGGCAAAATTTCCAGTCGCAGAAAAAGCGCGACGTTAAATGAATTAAAAAAACTTTTTATCGAATTGATTGGGCAATGCGAAATACCGAACTCTGACATGCCCTGTGGAACACACCTTTGGTCTTGAGAAGTCGGACTGGGGCATTTTTAACCAGGAAGACAGGAACTACTGACTACCAATCAGTTGAATTAACTAATCTCATTTCAATTATAACATTTTCCCTTGGACGGAGTGATGTAATTTTGCTCTTTCACTTCTTTTCGATGGTATCGAGTTGTTGTAATTATTAATCAATGGCTTTTTCGAATAATAAACTGCTAGGCTATGAAATAAAGTCACTAAACCAATGTGAAAATCGCCGTCAAGAAAGGTGAAACTGCAAAAGTTAATTGGTTTATAATCATCGACGAAGTTATTGCGTTCCCCGATGTCACGCGTATAATCAGCAATTCTCGAGTCAGTTGTTGATTACCAAACGATTTTCGAATATTGAATCATTAATGCAAATCGACGGTTTCTCTAGAGTACGTTATTAGGCTGGCAGACTGAACAATAATGATATACTTCCCAAGACCTTATGATTGGTCTGTTGCATATATCAAAACTTCGTATACTACTGAACATCATACCCATACTAACTGGGCTTCGTTCGCATGATTTATGAAGGAAGTGTCATTAGTTTCTTCACCTTTTGTTATTCGAACCAGAAAAATAAAACATAAGGCGTGAAATCAATATTTCTGGGAAAGGTCCTCTGAATGTAGTTTAATAAATAAATTAAAGACGATTGAAATTCCAGGGACTTTGTATAAATAACTAGTTGCCTCGACAGACATTGTCCTGTCCAAATTTCTATATTCCCTAATTTTTTTGTTTGAAAACTTTCGTCCGCGCAGAATTTATTTTTTCCTATGTTTTTCTTCGTGTTGTTCCATGTAGGTTATGCCCGCTTCCGTTATCCCGTTGTTTTGTTATCCCCTTATTCCTTTATTCCTTTTTCCCGTTATTCCGTTTTTCCGGTATCATGTTATTCTGTTATCCTAGTTTCCAGTTCTCCCGTTATCCCATTATTTCACTATCCCGTTTTTTCGTTGTCCCGTTTTCCAATTATCCCGTTATTCCGAATTTTCAAATTTTATGGCAACTTTTCCAACTTTTTCCATAAAAACCTTTCTCACACTATTACGAACATGAAAAAAGCCAAATTGGTCAGCCGTTCTCAAGTGATACGCCTATTTTATTATATAGATAATGATAGCTAACAATGGGTGATGTTGTTATTTGATTGTTGTTCAAAATCGACGCATTTTATATGCAGGATCAATATGACGGTAGTTTATCCAACATAAATTCGTTATGTTTCATTTGTTTCCGGAGGAGTCAAACTCTTCAGTTGATTCTTGGTTATGAGATTGTAGACTGCAGATTTGTACGGGGGCTTGTGGGATAGGAGCCGCTCCACTGCGATCTTTGTAGATCTTTTGTATATGCCCTCATGTTATGTTGGAGCTCCCTGTGTCTGCGCATCCTTCCTAACTTGACTCCATAGGCCAGATCTTAGTCCTCCATTTATTGGCGGGGTTGTAATTTTTCCTCTCCTATCGTCGAAAACCTTAGCCCTGTAAGGCCTTCGCAGTGACACAGTATGTGCGATGAGATTTCCTCATCCTTCTGCCGGTCCGATATTGTTCATGTGTTTGTTGGGTCTTTAATACCCTGTTAGGATCCCAACCATGATTCTGGTTGATCTCGTATTCTGGCAAAAACAGGTACTCTGTGAATTTTGGCGATGGTTCCTTGATGAACTCTTCTGCCTGTCTCATACCCGGCGCCTTGTTCCATTATTATTGAGATTGCTCTTTCATCCGAATACTGTTTTGTGTGATTCGCAGTTCTTTTGATGTGCCACAGAAAGGTTCTGGGCCAATTGGGGTCCGTCGTGCTCCTTCCGGGCTAATGAATCGGCCTCTTCGTTGCCCTCATAGCCTGTGTGGCCTGGCACCAAAGCTAGAGACAGTCTGTTTTGTAGGGTTTCCAAGCAGTCCCAGACAAGTTGAGAGTTAACTCGCATGGAGCTAATTGCTTCAATAGCCGCTTGGCTGTCAGAGTATATGGCGATGGTTTCTTCCTAGAACTCTTGCCTTAGTAACTCCTCTGCGCATTGCGTATTGCTGCAACTTCTGCCTATGCTCAGTGAGACTCCTGTCTTTGGCTTGGCTAAAATATTCCTGCTCCTACACCTTCTTTGGATTTTGAGCCGTCTGTATAGCAGACAATTTGTGCATTAATTACAGGACCGCCTTTCCATGCCTATCTGTCTGCTATGACTGTTTTGAAGTTTTTGTCAAAGCTAGACTTAGGAAGCATTTCGTCCGATGGCATTCCCATTTTGGGGTCGGTCTCCAACTCTTTGTAAAGATCGCTACCATACAGTAAGTATACTTATGGGCGCTTGCCCTCTGGCCAATCTCCTGGTGACTGATCTGGCTTCGCCTTGTATGTATACCTGAAGTGCTGGTCACTGAACAAAGTTTGCCAAATATAAAAACAAAGAGAAATATAGCGTCTGTGAATATATACAGGCCGAGTTAGAATAAGACCGACAAACTCCGACTACAGATTCCTGTCAATCCTATCAAAGTATATCCTAAAATCCATCCCCTCTGGGACACAGAGCGTCCAAAGTACGAAAAAAATTAAGATTTAATTTGTTTCCTCCAAAATTCCTAAAGGAAAGAATTGTTAACGTGGTATACTAATCAAGGTTCTATCAACGTGGTAATTTGAAGTTATAATTTTTCATTTTCGTAAACCAGTGGCGAAGTTAGGCTGGTATGTGGTCATATGTTCCTTCATATTTTCTTGGGACAAGTGATAGGACAAATGAGGGTTTGACTCATCGATACTCAACCTAAAAGTCACAACATTCCATGTGCCTGAAAGTGGTGGTTTCTGAGATAATTGAGAAAAACTGAAGATATGTCCTTAGTAGAGACATAATTTTCTATGTGCAATAATTGCATAATGCTAATTTCTTACAACATATCGGAATATGTGTCAACCTCCTGAACATTTTTCAATGGTGGGAGATTCGGAAACATAGTTCGGGTGAGTCAGAATGAGACCGATAACTCAATTTTATCATTCATCTTATTATTTGATCGAATCGATGTAGTGGATTCACTGATATGTCACCATACTTTCTTGCATATGATTATTTTGACAGATCAACTGACAAACAAACTCAACCTCAAATTCATTATTCTCCACTTAGATAAGAGTTAAGGTCTGGAATATTTTTTGCGAAATACTCTTAATTTGTTGAAGTTTATGTTGGAGTATCATTATCAAAGCCATTTCTGATTGAATTATCTAGGAAAATATTATCCAATCAACATGTTTTCGATGAAGAAAAACAATGATTGTGTACTAATATCTACTTAGATGATTTATTTCGATTCGGGATAACTAGTTGCAAAGTCGAGCCTTTCATGCTATTTTGAGGTAGGCTAATCAGTACACCACTGATCAACGCATAAAACATACACGAAATTTGAAACTAAAAAGAAACGTAGCCTTTTTTATTGTTCTCGGTAGAAACAGACTGATATATCGATACTTACATTAGGCATAATTGACAGTAATAGTGAGTTTATACAGCAAGTAAAATAAAATAAGAAATAAAATAAAGTAATTTAAAAAGTTGAAACCACACAACATCCATAACAAGTTTGTACAGAAATAGAATAAAATAAGAAGTAATATAAAATAAGAAGTAATATAAAAGATGGTTAACTTCTATCTTTTATTTTATTTTACTTTGACTAGTTGTTAGGCACATGTACATATTGAATAATTCAGACAAATTGACGAAAGTTGATGATAGATGGACATGATATAATAGCTATTCAGTCCTGGTATTGTTTTATTTCATAACTGGGAAATGGTATGTTCAGTGCCATTTTTAAATTTCTTTTTGGTACAATAATGTCGTTAGATGACGAAAATTTTAAAAATATAGTTAGTTTTCACATAGTTATTTTTTATTTAATAAACAATAACAGGAACCAGTCTTTAAAGTATACATCATTGAAATTGAGGTAACTCAAATAAAATCCCAAATTTCGATTGACAGCTTCTAACTTTTTACATTAATTTACTCAGCACTATAAACACTCTGAGAATTATTATTTCTTATTTTACTTTATTTTATTTCTTATTTTATTTTACGTGCGGTATAAACTCACTTTAACCCAAAACAGTTTGTATTATTGTCAAGTCATCATTTCAGTCAGTGAACATCGTTTCAAAATGGATGGACGGAGATGGATTTTTCAATAGAAGGAACAGCCATTGATGGAATGAACAAAATGCGCATGGAATGTTTCGAAAAGGCTATCAACAAAAGTTTTCAGTGAATATTTGGGTAGGAATTATCGAAAATCGTATCGTTGGACCATATCTTCTTCCTCCATGTTTGAATGGGTAGAACTACCGATTGTTTCTTGAACATGTTTCTACCTGGGTTACTTGGAGACGTCCCTCTATTGGTTCATCGAAGAATATGGTATCAATATGACAGAGCACCGGTCCATTTCCAACGAATCGTTCGTCAATTTCTGGATCAAACATTCCATGATCGGTGGATAGGTAGACGTGGTCCAATACATTGGCCTGCACGTTCTCCGGATTTAACTTCACTAGACTTTTTCTGTGGGAGTACCTCAAATGCCTAGTGTATGAAACACCTGTAGAAACTGTGGAAGATTTAACAAGAATTTTAGCGTGCGACAGTCGATGATACGGAGATGCCAATTGTGTATTGAACGAAATGGTGGTCCATTTGAACATTTGTTTTAATGCCTTGTTTGTTTCTATGTAGTGTACCCATTAACCGTTTCTAACATTTAAGTAGATATTAATACACAATAATTGTTTTTCTTCATCAAAAACATGTTGATTGGATGATATTTTCCTAGATAATTCAATCAGAAATGGCTTTGATAATGATATTCCAACATAAACTTCAACAAATTAAGAGTACTTATCTTCAGTTTTTCGCAAAAATTATTTCAGACCTTAACTCTTATCTAAGTGGAGTATTATGAATTTGAGGTTGGGTTTGTTTGTCAGTTGATATGTCAAAACAATCATATGCAAAAAAGTATGGTAACATATTAGTGAAACCGCGACATCGATTCGATCAAATAGTATGATGAATGAAAAAATGGAGTTATCGGTCTCATTCTGACTCACCCATACTATGTTTCCGATTCTCCCAACATAAAAAATGTTCAGAGGTTGACACATATTTCGACATGTTGTGAGAAATTAGCATTATGCGACTATTGCACATAGGAAATAATGTCTACTAAGGGCATATCTTCAGTTTTTCTCAATTATCTCAGAAACCTCCACTTTTAGGCACATGGAATATTGTGACTTTTGGGTTGAGTATCGATGAGCCGAACTGATGTCAAACGCTCATTTGTCCATCGATTCCTCTGCATTTCGAGGATATCGCGGATAGTACATGAGACCCTAACCTTCATAATCCATTTCCACAACAACTAACATTGAATTCTAGAAAAAAGCGATATCCTCGAAATGCAGTGCCTCGATAGCTCAGATGGTTAGAGTATGGACTAGAAATCCAAAGGTCGCAGGTTCGATTCCTGCTCGAGGATGGTTTTTTCTTTTATTAAAAAATTTGTCAATTCAACAATTTTCATATATATATATATATATATATATATATATATATTTATATATATATGTCTAAGTTAAGGAAAAATCGGGGTAATATTCGGGTATGCAGTCAATAGGGCTGAAGTAAAGTGAACTCTTGTTTCTGTTCAAGCTTTCGAGTCTTTTTGGCTCTTCTTCAGGAAATGAAAATTGAGGTTCACAGACAAGTAGCACTAATGTAGAAAACATTCAATTTCAGTACGGTAACTATACATTGTTAAAAAGGGAAAACATGAGTTTCCTTTGTAAAATAATCATTTAATATGAGAAAGAAACTTTTTTAATCAAAACTCAACCACTAAAAGTCAGAAATGTGTGTATTATTATGATAGTAATATAATACTATATCTAGGTCATTCTGTACTACTGATGGTTCTCATTATGTGTCATCGATAAATTCTCGGATATCACTGTTCTCTATATCAAGATCATACCAGCATCTAATGATATCATACCAGCATGTGATGATTTTTCGACAGAGTAATTCGTTAATATTTAATATCCCTATGATGACATAGATAAGCCACTAAGGAAGGTTTTTTGATATTCCATTCCTGAAGGGGTGAAAAGGGGGATGAGAAGATAGAAGAAAGTGGAAGAAACTGAAAACTTTGAAACATGTAAATTACTGAGACTTACTAACTACACATCCAGTGTGTTAAGGACTATATGGAGAACATTTGGCGGTTCACGCCTGCAGTGCAGAAAATTGCTAGGAAGCTGCGAAGAGTTCATCACACTTGCTTTTACCATCAAATATTAAGAATGCTAGTGGCTGCGAGTCCTCTCGCTCATTCCAAAAGCCGCCGCCGCCTAAAGTTGACCTTTGAATCATTGTGAATGAACATTTATGAGCATCTACAGCCACTTAACATAGATACTCCAGCCCCTGAACAGTTCAACGTCTTCTACAGAGGACTCCAGTAGCCTTATAAACTGTTTTCAGAGAACTCTTGAGGTCTCAAAAAACTTTGCCACTTCCTGATGGGATAAATAACTAGTGGTGAAAAGAATAATGAATTATCCGCCACCATCTGAATAGAGTTCCCAACTGCTACGTGTTACGAAGTGTTCACAAGCATTTTGTATATGCGCATACTTTCAGCAATTTTCCAAGGAGAAGTTACCCATGGACAGATATCTGTACCTTATTGGAAAAAGGACCAATGTACATTTTTAGATTTAAATTATAATGGTACTGATTTACATATTGTTTCCGAGGTAGGAGCATTATGTTGTTATGATTTTGACATATTTAGTGAATTTATGAAGTTTCATACAATTTACGTTAAAAAAATTTACATTGGCCTTGGTAAAATTCCATAACACGTTGACATTGGCCCTTTCAATGAATACAAATTAGTATTACTGCATGACAACTTTAATTGAATAAGGTACAAAACTGTCAAATACCATTAATTGATATTGCCGGAGTCGTTAAAAGGGATTAATTCAGGATAAAGGTCATTGGCACTTTTGAGGATTTCATAAAAATGTGTGTTATATCCACTGATATAAGGAAGTTAGGCCAACAAATCCTTTACTTTTGCTGTAGCTAAAGGCAAATTTTCGAAGATGATGAGTTGTAGCTGAGGAATGTCCTCTTCCTTAAATTTACTTTTTTTTAACTGGCATTTATCTTCAGGCTAGTTTCATACCAACACTGCCACTCATCTTCTTCCGTAAATTTCAACCATCTAATTTGCAACCAGGGTACAGGCTCCCTGTCTCCGTTAGTTTTACGGTAGACTAATAATGGTGTTTTGAGTAAAATATCAAAATGTAAAAAATATTTCTGTTCCATTTCCACAACCAGGAGGATTCCGCCGAACATTCTTCATGAAATTGCAATCGTAGGGAAACTCCGATTGCAAAGGCATGAATAGTATCAGGTTCCATAAATTAATGTTTAATTTCTGACAACATTCTGGTCGGTTTCCTTCGTCTCTTGTATTACAAAACAGAACATTACACACATATATATGTAACGATTCTGTCCAGTAGATGAATCGCTGTACAAATTAAGTACTTTAACCTCACGTGGTATGGACAATAATATGTATTTTCTAATGCAGGTTGCCATTTCTTCCCTCCACAATTGGAGATAGTTTCGTCCACAGACGTTATCTAATGCCAATGTCCTTTTACTGCTCATGCTATACGGCCAACGTCCATTCGCGAGGACATTGGCCTTTCACTATTAAACAAACATGGACTCAGGCCACATTGAGAGTACCATATTGCCAAAACTATACGCAATTGGACTATCCTTTTGATTATAAAACAAGAGAAACAGAGCAATGTATAAAGAATATATCTGTATATTGCAGTTTTGGACATTTTGCCCCTTTTTCTACCAAGGTACAGATATATCATGCAGTATGAGCGCAACATTTTGATGGACTGGTTCAATTATCCCAAGGGATTTTACACAACGTCGCATAAATTGACCCTGCTGTCGCTCAAGTACCTTGAAGTCAAAGAGAATAAACGTTATCTGATAGGAGTCATACATGACTGTGATATGACAGGAGATGTCATTTGGCTAAGCTATATCATTCTGGACATGGCGGATTAGCGTATTCCGCACTCTTGATTGTATATTGGCACTCATGTCATGTACGTCACTATGACACGTTAATGCTACAAGATTCTGATTGGCTAGAGCTTATTAGTACCTTTCATTCAGATAACGTTTACTCTCTTTGCCTTGAAGTAACCGATCGAATAGTGGCATACATCGAACAACTGATGCCTAATGGAAGGACTAGCTCTACTATATCAGGTGAGGTGGAGTATGTTATATTCAAGAAAGGAGTGTTTCAGAGAGATCTCAGCCCTCTTCTTTTCTGCTCATATTTCTGCCATTATTCGTTATGCTCAGGAAAACCCCGGACCTATGATTGTAGCACCCCCGGAAACCAATGGCATAAGATCATCAATTTATTTTATATCAATGAATTCAAACGTTATACCTGGGAATAAACAAAAATTCCGCAAATTAATATTTTCTGTTCCGATCCTCCTCTACTCCTTTGTAGTATTGAAATTGACTCTTGAAAAGCTGCCACAACTCGGCATGAAGATTCGTGAGATGATGCATCTTCATCAGAGTGTGCATTCTACGACATCAGGGAGGTCGTGGACTTCTAAGTTTGAGGTGTTTGTCATCAGGAGTTCGAATACCATTTCTGCATGACCATAACCATGAAAAAAACGAGCTATGGACTGGAATATCAAAACTGTTTCACCGATTTGGAACCCCTCTTGGCGAAAGGCTCACATTAAATATTATATTATGTAGTTCCATATGGATCAATGCATATATGGTCATAAGAATCTCGAAGACCATGGTTTATATCAAAGGCTAATCTTCACTTTTTTCATGTCAGGTGGGCTGGAAGTGTGGTCAATTCATTATTTCTTATCAGGATGGTGTCCCCAACATTCCAGTCTATCGGTGGTGCGAGATGGATATGGAGATCCTGATACTCTATGCATACTGCCTAGGGAATAGACAATACACCAATGTTCCTTACTTTCCGTTGTGGAAAGGGAGAAGTGCCGTATGTACTCATTCCTCAGACCAATAAGCCTAATGTATTCCTTCTTGACCACTATTTGAAAACTCATTATTTGAATGATCGAGTTCTCAGTTCCAACCCAAACAAATATAGTCCAAAAATAGACTGAATATCGAACAGTGCAGACTCGGATCTAGGCCGTTCTGTTAGTGAGTTAGAATTCTGAATATTTTGGCCTTCGGTGGATCGAGACTCATACATATTTCAGTTGACCATATCACACCAGCATGCAGAGATCTTAGCTGGGCGGATTACTCACCTTGAGGATGTAGAAAGTAATGGTTGGGTAAATATAACCGCACGCCCCCCAAGCAAGCATTTTTCGTCTTAGGGCTAGACGTTTGTTAGATCTGTCCCGGAAACAGTCCGGGTACAGGGTGTTCATATAATTGATAGAGATTTTGTTGACTTCGGTAAGGTTTTCGTGTTTATAATTCGATACAGTTTAGGAATAATAAAATTATTTTTGTTAATAGATAAAATGACGTCGAAATGATCACTTGCAACGTCTTATGGACGGAATGAACATATTTTCTGATGTCGCACACAACGATGGTGATCATTAATATATCGGTGAGGAGCTCGATGAATTTGAAACTAGTAAAGAAGACTCCGAATCAGAACAGGATTTATCTGATGGCAACTACACTGATAATGAAGAACCTACGGAAAAAAGTTATATGCAGGGCATTTCAAAAGAAAAAACAAATCCTTTAGAATGCTGGAAACGTTTATTCAGCGATGACATTATTGATATAGCCGTTGAATATACGTATATGTTCATCACCGACCAATGCATTTGAAATGTTGGCTCTTCTAGGTCTTCTTTATTTAGCAAGTGGTTTACAAGTTTAAATTTGGTTCAAGCATTTTAAATGACGAGAAATTAACTGTAGTAGGCACAGTGAAGAAAAATAGAATGAGATTTCCAGCTATCTTTACGAATTTTAATAATGTTTGGCTTTCGGTAGAATATACTTTGAAGCAGGTGAAAAGGATAAACGTTTTATAATAAAACCAAAAATGACGTGGACGTGTAGAAAGGTTATGTACCTCGTATAATTGTGCAAGAAATACAAAACGATGGGCTATGGTAATTTTTTATTCTATTTGAAAAATTACATTACAGCACGTGGAGTAACATTCGTGTATGCGTGTTGTAAAATGTTAATGTACCAAGAAAAATTCGAGATAGTATTAAAGAATTACTGCAAATTGAAGATAACGTCGAATTGACTGCCGACAGGCACAATAAGCGAAGCAGCTGTGGAGACTGTAAAAAGAGAAGACTTGTGTGGAATGTAATAAATTCTTATGCCTAGAACACTCACTCATGGTGTGCAATAACTACTCCGAATAATTTCAATAATGTGTATTTTGGGTTTTTATTTAAATATAATGAAAAAGTTTTAGTTTTACGTTCAGTTTCATTTCAAAATATAATACAATCTGAGAGGTACAGTGCGGGTACCCGTGTTCCAAAAAAGGTGCGAGTACCGAAGGGTTAAGAAATAAATGATTATTCGTCTAATTCATATCTGCTCAACAAAAGTTCGTTTTTTCATTGAATAAATATTTTGAACTGGATTTTTGAACAATCTCCAACGTCCTGTTACTAAGCTAAAAACTTTATTACTATGAGGAATGGAATAGATAATACATTTTTGAATATACATGAATTTTCTTAATTTTGAATGCAGAATATACTTGAGAGCGGTAATGTTTCTGAAAGCGAGGTTCAGTTTCTAAGGAATAATAATGAGTATCAGAATAATGATGAAGTGCAAGTATTTAACAATGCACGTGCAGAACACCAAAACCCTTAAAAAATCAACCTTCAAATAGTTACGCCATGAAATATTTTAGTGAATTTCAATGAAAACTTGTTTTTTACACTTCATTCAATTAAATCATTCCATTTATTATACAGGGTGTTTCAATATTAAGTATCAAGATTTCAGGGACGTATTTTTCAGATGAGAAATTAGACTTTTTTCCCATGAACATGTGTCCGCAAACGCTTTGTTACCGATCTACAGAGCGTTGAAGTTTCAAGATTTTTTCTTCATAGCTCTTTCAGTTTTTGCGATATTGAGATCAAATTTGAAACATAGGTTACGTTTTAGGGTTCACATCATCCAGTATGCCGAGTGATTGTAAGAATGTACAGGGAGATATATTTTCAGGGGTCCATCCCTTTTTCGGCCCATTAACTTTTTTGTAGTGCGCCGCTGGTGGATTCTAACATTAGAAATGAATTCTTTATTTTGTCAATCCTACATTTTTTTAGTCTTCTGTAATTTTTACGCATCTGCGACCGTTATCAAGAAAAAAGTAAAATCATGTTTTGTAATTCGCTACATTTAATTAACATTTTTAACACAATAAAAACAAAAAAACCCTTCTTATTTGGTTTGTGATCTAAATTACAAGTTTCCTTGAACATTACCTAAAAAATAAGAAACCTAACGAACCTTGACTTTCTATAAAAGGTGCTGGAAATGCCCTCCTCCTTCTGCGATACAACCTTCCACTTTTCTTCTCATAGACTGCTGTACGCGTTCTAAAATTCAAGGAGTGTTTCTTACGGTGTGAGAGGCATCCATAATACGTTCAGTAGGAACTTCGATGGAAGGCACTTGTTCTGAACCATAAACTTGACAGGTCCCCATAAAAAGGAGTCGGGCGGGTTGCAATCTGGGGACCGTGGGGGCCAAGTAATTGGACCTGCTCTGCCATTCCACCGATTGGGAAACACTGTATCTAAATAATCGCGGACGGTGACTCGAAAATATGAGGGAGAGGGGCTGGGGGGCATCGTGCATAAACCACATTTGTTGACGAACTTGTGAAGGCACGTCCTCCACTAATGAAGGAAATTCGTTCGTTCTGAAGGAAGTTTGAATAGGCACCATTTAAAATTTGCGGTAAAATAAAAGGACCAATTAAAGTATTTCGCTGAACTGTTCCTGGTGTCGAGATTGTCTGATCCTGTGTGGATTTTCTAGTGCCCAAATATGAACGCTGTGGTAATTCACTACTCTGTCGCGTGTAAAGTGTGCTTCGTCGGTAAAAAGGATACGGGATAAAAATGCAGGATCCCTAGTATAGTTGCGCAGTATCCATGGAGAAAAATGCAAGCGCCGTGCAAAATCTCGCGGAAGCAAACCTTGGACGTGCTGGATATGATATGGGTATAGCATGTTTTCGTGTAAAGCCCTCCAGATAGTTGAATGGGAAACATTCAAATCCCGTGCTAGTTGTCGAGTACATTCAAAATCTTTTCATCTCTTACTGGGTTGCGTACTTGTCGCAGTCTGCCAGCTAGTGCTTTGGGGTCTGAAATCTGCCGTATTCCCGATGGTGCTGATGGGAATTTATGAAAGTTCTTTAGTTGGGAAGCCAGTCATTAGGAAATCTTAGCGCGTACAACCTCTGAGCTTTAGGCCGTTACCATTAGCCAACCATAAACAAAATGGATGCCAGCCAATGTTCAAATGAATATGGTTCATTTTCCATTTTAATGTTAAACAAATACACAATGAGACATCCACCAACTTTCAAATAATGTCACATGCTTCAAAATAACTCTAAACGTCAAAATGAAAATAGCAGTCCAAGCCCACTAATTCTCTTGTACATTGTTTCGTTGAAAAATTTAATTAACTCTAGCGAATTACAAAAAATTAACTATTTTACCTTTTTTATCGATAACGGTCGCAGATGCGTAAAAATAAAAATAAAAAAGGAATGAACAAAACAAAGAATTCACTTCATATGTTCTAATCCACCAGCGGCGCACCACAAAAAAGTTTATGGGGCGAAAAAGGGCTTGCCCCTGAAAAAATATCTTCCTGTAGATTCTTACAATCACTTGGCATACTGGATGATGTAAACCCTATAACGTAAGCTATGTTTCAAATTTGATCTTAATATCGCAAAAACTAAAAGAGCTATAAGAAAAAAATAAAAAAACTTGAAATTTTAACGCTCTGTAGATCGGTTACGAAGCGTTTGCCGACACATATTTATAGAAAAAAGTCTTATTTCGACCTGAAAAATACGCCCCAGAAATCTTGATACTGAATTTTGAAAGACCCTGTATAAATACAATTAATCAGTTACCTACTAAGTAATTTTTCAATTTTGAATTTTCCTATAAAAAATAAAAAGGTTCACGCATGTGTACAAAAGATAGTAATTTCTTAGTGTATAATTAATCGTTTATATCACATCATGAAAAAGTGTTCATATTTGAGTCCAACGTTATATTCCTGTTCCATTTAAAGTTGAAAAAAGCAATACCTGGAATTTACCGAAATATCAAAATCAGTTCTAAGGACTCTGTATATAGCTGATCTCTAATAATTGAGTGAAACATCATATAGCCATCTTGAACGAAGTTATTTTTCAACACTCAAATGATGAATTTTTGAATGACATACAGTACCATTTTTAATGAAAAATGGTTGAACGGGTAATAGAAAATTCCTCACATTGTATGCACGTTAGGAGGTCTCTAGAGTAGTTCTGAATTTGCCAAAATATACTAATAGGTATACAGTAAAGAAGAGATTTGGCGTTCCCCATTTTCATAAATAATCTTTATAATTATTTATTTTATTCGGTTTCATCAACAGTGCAGATATATTTCACTCTTATAATTTCAATTATCATACCAAGCCTTCACTGAATTTCATTTTTTCCAAAAGGAATTCATCATATATTATATACACTATTTGAAATCGAAATTTCTTAATCGTCAATATTCAATTCAACCTAAATTATGGAAGAAATGTAAATTTCACCGGAAATTCAAATGCTTATGAGGCGATACGTTTAGAGTCATCACGGAAAGAAAGTATACGTGTATTCTGAAAGTTCAGTTAGAGTTTTTGCAAAACAGTTTGCCCAGAAATATAAGTTCGGAATGGAGAAGTAACCCTTGTAAGTCTGAAATAAATATATGAAATGAGGCATGATGTGGTTATTTATTACTTTTATCTAAGTTTTCTATCAAATTGAAAAACAGATAGCATCATGATGATGAAATGGAAAAAAGGCAAGACATTGTGATAATCAATGGTCCGAAAAAAAAACGATTCAACTGTACCAAAACTCCCATTAACACTCTCATTATAGCACATCGTTGAGAGATTTGAATAGTAATGAGACCTGAAAACTCTATACCTGTCAAGCATCATTCGTTTTATGTAGGTTTTAACCTTTCCATTTTATGGTCATGTTACATAATCGTGAGATTTATGGGTTCATATTTTATCATAGTGGACCATCACAAATTTCCCAAATTTTTTCGACACAGACACAGTGAAATTATTCTTAGAAAGCAGTAATTGTTCTCCGGTATTTATGTTTAGATTTTTTTATTCACACTATTCTTGAATTGAAGAAGACAGTCCACATTATTTGCATTCCAGTGGGGTACTTCGAATATGTTTGTTCATTATTATAATTGAAAGTAACATATGCGCCTGCTCCTTGACATGGTTTTACATGTACAACTGTAGAAGGACAAACAAATTAGTTTGGCTCTATAAGTTAATGCGTTCACAAATATTTCTAGGGAAGAAAAAATATTGTATTTGTTGATAACTTGTAAAAAACCTATACAAAATTTTGAAATGAAGAATATATACTTTTTCAGTTTATTTTTTCGATAAGGTCAAAATACCATTTTCAATCATGAATGAAAAAATACCACACTCTCTCTTAGGCAACAATATGCAGTTACAACTTATTACTTGACAAACACACACTGATATGCCATCTTGGATTCGCTGTCTTGAAATTTGAATTATAACATTGTCGAAAAGCACGTACACATGCGAAATTTCAAGCCAATCGGGAGAGTGGAAGTGGGTCCAATTAAATAGGTATTTCATACATGTTAGTTAAGCTAAAGAAGAACACACTAAATGAAAGCTTATAAAAACCAATCTTGTATGCAAGAAAAAAGTCCCTTTTTCTGAAATGGTGGAATCATATTTTGTAGAAGTGATTTTAGGTAGATTCCAATAGAAATACTACCTATTGATCCCGTCATCACAACAAAACTTTCAATGAATTTTGATATATTCACCGACCATGGTCCCCAGAACTCAGAAATACATCAGTTCAAATGTTTACATATACAGGGTGTTACCAAATAAGTGCGAAAGTTTTCAGGGGCTGATTACCTGTGATCTTTTAAAGGGGTGAAACATGCAACCCCTATTCCATTTTTTACTGGAACTTTCTAAAGAAACAAAAATGTCTTAATTAAAAAATATATATTGAGTGATTCATTGCAAAACTTCTTCAACTCCTGTGTTGTGTCCGTAAAAGTAATACTTTCCTAATAAGAAAATAAAATACAACATTGTACATGAACGATACTTCTGTAAATGGAATCGAAAAAATATAGTAGGCTGTCACGTTTTGTTTGCACAACTTATGATTTTTCGATTCCATTTACAGAAGATCCGTTCATGCACAATGTTGTATTTTATTTTTTTATTAGGAAACTATTGCATTTACGGACACACAACAGGAGATAAGAAAGTTTTGCAATGAATCGTTCTTTCAAACATTTATTCTAATTGATAAATTTTGTTTCGTTAAAAAGTTCTGCTAAAAATGGAATGGAGGTTGAATGTTTGACCTCTTTAAAAGATCACAACAAAATTTAAAAAATATTCATAGGTAGCCTTTTCATTGGTAGAACGTGCCCACGAAATGCCATTTCTTCAACTCTTCAACAATTTCAAGAAAAAATTATTTTTTTTTTTGGAAGCGTGTAACTTTTCAAGGAAAGGCCTAAGAGCTTTTGTTTACATGAAAGACCCCCTTTAATTTTCGACAAGGAATCACCCCCTGAAAACTTTCGCACTTATTTGGTAACACCCTATATATATATATATATATATATATATATATATATATATATATATATTGTTTGTTTGTTTTTCTGTACATTTTGCTTTTCTGAAACCTTGTGCAATTTTCTAGTCGACGCACATGTCTCAAGAGTTTACACTGGAGCTTTTCTATTGTCATAAGTATGTTGCCAACAATACATTTATTTGCACAACCTATAAAAATATAGAAATCAGAATTCATGAATACAAATTTTAGATCTCAAGTAGACAAAAATAATATACAAGTTGGAACATCACGTATGCTAAAATCAAATCAGAAAGAAACATGACAGCGACATGTCAAAAACATTTTGATGGAAAATAATAAAATATAAAATTTTGAGTACAGAAAATTGTCAGATATGAATTTTAACAAATCTGTTTATATTATGTAAGCTATGAAATGTAAATTTATATAAAATCCATAGCATAGTTAGAATAAGGAAAAGTGTAATAGAAGTGAGTAAAACTGAAAATTTGTGAGAAAAAACAAAAAGTGATGGTTGCCAGGAAAATAAATAACGGAGATATGAGGAGAAGAAAAAAAAATGTTTGGAAAAAACTAATTTCGAAAAAGAAAGCCGTAAGAAATTTTGCTCATTTAAAACTAGAAGAATACACCAACAACAGAAGTCTAACAGCTATTCGACAATCAATGCCCAAATCAAGGAACCAAATACGACCAAGAAAAACTCACCTTCAGAATACAGCAAAATTCCTATCCATGACACTGCCAACTACAAGGGGGCCCTGAATCAGTGAAACTGCAACTTCCTATAGCCACGAATACGCCAGGATTCACGAGAATACTCGAGAGAGACGAATACCAGGTTCTTTTTAACCCAAAACTAAACAAAGTGAGCGTATTCATGTCAGACACTTCCTTTCGGGTACTTTTGATGACTGTTATCCACTGATTTGAACGTTATTTCTTATTCATGCTCATAAACTTAGTATTAGCCACAAGCATTTATATTTACTACTTACTTTATTGCGCATGAGCAAAGGTTTTGACATTTTTCCATTTCACTGGTTGATAAAAATATGAAAATTAAGATAGATTTGGCAAGCTAGGTATATTTAAGGATTCGTTTTGAGTAAAACAAAGATCATTTGACTATTTTCTGGACTCGTTATTCATCTTTTGATCATATTACAACCTATATTTCCACAAAATAGTATAATGACTTCAAGCAAAACAACTAGATGGCACCACTGAATCCTGCTTCGAGAGAGAGATGAGAGCAATATCATGTTTCCATAAGCGTACCGACTGAGCTAGGATAAGGTAAAAGAATACAGGTAAAAAAGTATTCGAAACAGAGTAAGCAACATAGCCGGATATTTGATTACTGTTATGATAGGTATTCCTTTTCAAAATGTTCAAATAAAAATTAATCAATTGATCAAACGTATCATAACAAATAGCAAATATTTTATTATGATGACTAGTTATCAAAAACAATTGAAAATAATAAAAATCAAAATACAGCAATAATAATCATCATAATAATTGTTGCCAACGCAGGCAATAACAATAATAATTAATCTTTGTAGCATCATAATAATATATATATATATATATATATATATGTATATATATGGGATATATATATATATATATATATATATGTATATATATGGATATATATATATATATATATATATATATATATATATATATATATATGGGATGTAACAAAATTTGCCAAGGAAGTGGGGGCCACATTTTTCAACCGAATGGAATAAAATTGGGCAAAAAATAGTTTTCATCAATACTCGGATAAGTTTGAAGATGGGCCAAATCGGTCCAGTAGTTTCAAAAGCGGCTGTTGAAAGATAAAAAAATCTTAATCTTTATTTTCTTACCAAGATTGGAAAAACCTATACTTTTGATAGAGCTCTATGAGCTCTACAACTTTCATTTTTTTTATTTCATCTCTAAGATGTAATAAAAAATCGGTGTAAATTACCATTCATTAGAATCAATAATTTTTCGAAAATTACAATTTTGTATTTCATGTAAAATTTTGTATATTTGAGCAAAGCGCTTTGGGCTACGGCCATCTTCAGGGCTTATCTAAAATGTAAATGATATAGTTTTGATTACAAATATAAAAAATTCATGGGAATAAAAAATCATCTTGATTGAATTAAAGCTTGTGAGCATTCTCCATCTGTTGTATGTTCGTGGTTCTAAGAATCACATTTAGAATGTTCAAATTAAAGAAAATTTCCTAACTCTGGTCTATTTCAACTTTGTTTGAACTTTTGAAACTTGTTTTGGCCAACGACTCGACAGCCGTGGTAAGACAGCGTGTTGTCAAGTGTCACGTTGTGCGCGATGTTGCCAGATTTACAAATTTATGATTATGATTTATGATTATGGGTAATGACCATTGAGAAAAATCTCAATGGTAATGACGTAATTCAAAATTTGGAATTATAATATGGAAAATATATAGAAGCAGTGTGGCTTGTATGGTTGCGAGAAATATCGAGAGGAATTAGATAGTGAATTTCAAGTTTTGTCGCGAACCAGGCGCAATAGAATGATCATAAGAGGTTTGGAAAGCATACATTTTGACAAGTGCGATGTTGACAAGTGCAAAGCTGGGATTGGTGACGCGGAAGTAGAAGAACTGTTGAAGAAGAAGAATCAATTAAATTTGATTATAATAATGAACTGGTGGAAGGACTCTCAAACTCCTTAAGTTATATAAGTTTGGCTTAACAATGTCGATTACGTTATGATAATAAACTGGTGGACGGACTTTCAAGCTCCTTGGGTTATATGCGGTTGGCTTGACGAAGTCATATTTTTCAATAAACTGGGAAAAGACTTTCAAACTCTTATTCCATATAGGTTGGCTTGAAAAAGCTCTTCTTGAGAAGATGATGAGAGAAAAAGGTATTTTCAAGAAACCTTGTCATAAAGACATTCCGATGTGAGAAGAAGAAATGTTAAAAAAATTTAAACCTTATTCCATATAATTGGTTGAAATTCTAGAGAAGTTGAAGATAGTTTTCATGAAATCTTTGACCCATACAAGGCATTTCGATGAGAGCCTGAAGTTAGAAGAAGAAAAAAGCGAAGAAAAGAGGTAGTGAATGGAAATACTCAGAGACATTATCCCACATGAGGGGTAATGAGGAATTCCACCCAGAAGGAGAAAGTAGTAACAACAGGATGTGAAAGTCCCTAGATCCATTCGAGGAGATAACCAATACCAGTGGCTGTCCTCGAGAAGGAAGGTGAAAGAAGAGAAGAAAAGGAAAAGGTGAAGGACGGACATCTTCAGTCACCTCTTCCCAAGTAGCACAGAGTCATAAAATTAACATAATGACTTCCTATACTGCCTGAAGACCACGTATTTGTATGTTCTAGAACCAGAAAGTTAATGTGCGTTTTATAACCTTCAGGCGTTGCTATGACGTCGTGTAGTAGATATAACGAGAGTACAATAAAGAATTCTCGAGATGAAGTTGTAGTGTGGTTTGTATGTAAATAAATTGTATGTGTCGTTAAGTAGAACTCAAGAGCAGTTGCTGTGAGGTTATTATGACAATGAACATATGTGGTTCTATTGAATATATTTTTGAAACGTTTCTACGACTACATATTGTACTCATGTGATGTAGTTTTATCAACTGATAAACTTTGGCCGTAATGATTACATTATGTATCTATGGTTAGATTATTTTTGTTGGTTATGTTATTTTTGTTGGATAGGTATATTGTGTTATGTATGTAGAATATTCAGTTCCGTATGAATGATTGAAATGTCAAAACAAAAATCCAATCTGCCTTACAAGAGAACTGGAGCGTATAGAAAAATATAAAGAGGAAAGATGAGTGCCTTTCCCAAAATCAACATCTGAAATAATTAATCAGTCTATCGGGACACTGCAAAAAAATGAAGTTCATCTAGTTCCTTCAATTGTTTTCACAACAAGGAAAGACATAAAAAATATGTATGTACACTTCGAGTGATAAATAAAAAATATTTAAATGTTCAACATCAACATAACCTCTATTGTGAATGTCAGTTATTTTTAACGTTTTCCATTAGGCGGAACTAGCGGAATGCTTATGCACTCAGTGTATATCTTCTTCTGTTTTGATAGCGTTACGACGTTAGTACAACAAAACTTGCTACTTGTAGTCATAGCGTCATAGCGACTACATTACAACTTTTTTATGTAAGATATTGCGATGTCTTTGAGACACTCGTAAACTTTTCTATGATAGTACATACCGGAGTAATTACAACTTTTCGACACTAGAAGAAGATGTTTTTCGATTGATTGATAACATCATTCTGGTAGCTATTTTGGAACAAAAATATTTAAAATAAAAAATATGGGACCCTGGGTGTTATATAAATTTGAAAATCATTGGAGATGTGCTAATCAAGTATATTTCGTAATATGGTCTACATATTTCAAAGATTAATGAGAAAATTTGTTGAAATATATTTTTTCTGAAAAGAAAATAAATATTTATCTCTCTTCATTTTCAAGGCGCATGAATTTTAAATGAGTAGAATTGTATTTTGATTGTAAAAATGGATTTGCTTGGTCACTAGAGTTTCAGAACAATTCTTAAAGACACATAAATGAAAATCATTTTTATCTCGATAACTATCATGGTCACAGAGTATCATGAACATGTAAAGGAAGGCTGACTTATATATTATATTGATATTATATGAAATCTTTTGATATGGTATACATATTGTAATACTATATTAGAAAGATTATGACCTTCATGCATAATGATATAATGACTACACTAAGACCACAGAACGACCCTTTTGCGACTGGCTTATATAAGTCTATATTCGCAAGTCATTACCACTACTTCATAACGTCGATGTGACGTCGCAATAGTGTGCCTTTTTGTCGTATTGGTATACATAGCGACGTCTCAGCATATTACAAGACATAAGTCATGGACTTTTGCGAAACGTCTAGTAGACGTCTGTACAACCGAATTCTGACCTCTGTGTGCTACTTGGGTTACGACTAACGGATGTGGTTGAGGTAGTATTTTTTGCCCGGACACCTCAATCTATGATGTAATGGTACACAATTTCTATTTAGGTTGACTTTAGTGTTAAGACAAAATCTGTTATTCAAGCTATCTGTTATCTGTTATTCAAGCTATTTATTTCTAGATCTTCATAAAAATATAATTTTGTGTTATTCCTAGAGTTCAAATTGTGTAAAATTACGCTATTGGTTTCTGGATTGAAGGAGTGATTATTATATTTCAAGTGAAAACCAAAAGTTGAATCAGTGGCTGTATTGGTATATTCTTTGATTCTAGTTTTGAGGGGTCTGGAAGTTCTTCCAACATGTGGCTCAGCAATCGTTACAGGAAAATTTATAATTACCACTTTTGTTTAAGGTATTGAGTTTATCAAACTTTGGCCTAGTGAATTGGCGTTTTTGTATGAAATTTTTAAATTGGATATTTGTTGTGTGAACACTCTAGCTATTTTGGTTGATATGTTCGAAATAAAAATTTTTTCATTTGGTATATTGGGGTAGATTTGTTCTTGAATTTGTTCGAGTTTAATTTTGTTCCTCAATCATTGTATGATTAAATCCATTATTGAGAGTTATTTGTTTTATTATGTTAAGTTATTTTTTATAATTTTGTTTGGAAAGTGGAAAATTTAGTAACGGTAAATGTAACAGTTGAAAGCAGCCTTTTTATGTTGACGAGGGTGGTTAGAGAAAATATGGAATAACATGATCGGTTTGGGTTGGTTTTCTGTATATACTGAAATCTAATTTGTTGTCAACTCTAGTCAATCTCAAGCCTAAGAAGTTGATTGAGTTTTTGTTCATCCTGTATGCTCCTTCCATTTGACGTTTATTCACTCGTGTCGATTACTATTTGAGATTTCCATTCGCCGACAAACAGAACATCATTGTATTTTGACATTTCTTAATTCCAAAGTTGAATATTAAATACTGTTTTTCTAAGTGATATTAGGAAGTAAGTACTGTATATATCCTTGTGTGCTAGTTATACTTCTTTCTTTTAATTTGAGTCATATTACATAAAAATATTAAGAAGAATATAGGAGATTTGGATCCAATTTTTGTTTGAAAAGTGTAAGCTTTATGCAAAAATAGAATTTCTGTTTCATTTTATTTAAGCAGGTTACATAAAAATATTGAAATCGTTAGAGAGATTTGAACTCTTCTTCAATTTTTGATTGAAGAGTTTGAGGTTTATATAAAAATAGTTTTCCAGTGATTAAATGTCCTATTTTCTCTGACATATAATTCGTTAGCTTGTTTCAGAATCAATAATTACATTTTGAAATATACCTTTCCGACTGGCCGCGCGAAAAATTATTGACCACATGTAAAGAAGTATGCCAGCCATGAGAGCTATCCAAACACACTCTTATGCCGAAAAGCATATGCCATTTTTCCAAGTCCAAAGTTCTCAAAAAGGTAATTAAATTCAATAATACTAAAACATCATAAAACGTCATGCATTAGTAATGCTTTCTTCAAATGTATTGAATGCACGGCGATTTATGACTGAAGAATTTATGTTGACGATTTCCGTTTCATTAAATTTTAACATTTCCGAAGTAGGCGAGAAACCTATTATAGTTTTCCCAATATCAATTGCAGAAGCATAAAAAAGTCTTGCGGCGAAATCCTGTGAGCAGCAGTGGCGGAGATAACTAATTTCATTTAGATATTTTGAGATTTTAAAAATACTTCATAAATAATGAGAAATGAAAAAAAAATTAAAGACAAGCTTTTATTTATACAGATACATTAAGAAAGAAAAATAATTTCTTTCATTGTTTGATGTAGGTTATTATTATATCGTAAAACGTATTTCGATAGGCACACACCAAGACCATAGACGCTACTGGTTTTTAATCTTTCAGAGCTATCGAAACACAAATATAACGCGTCATTTATGACCTCCCATCGTATAGACACACCTGCCAGCATTGATGTCCGACTGGATTGGCCCAGACGAATCGGTTGTAGCATAGACAGCCATCACTCAAGTCAACGTTGACTATAGGCTCTTTTGATCTACCGTTTGCCGACGGCGAATGTTTACGAGTAGTACAGATTATTTTTCGTTCCGTTTCTTCGCATATACGCTCGTGTTAGCGAAGTGAGTTTTCATTTGCTCCCTATAGAAACAGCTTCTGCAATTGATATTGGATGGACTATACCTATCCAATTCGGTGTAATTGTTGGACAGTTCCTCAAAGCCCAACCTCACGTCCACATAGATTGAAGGTTGACGGGCGGCGGCCACGCGGCGAATGTAAACGTGCGTTTAGACGCATGAGCACGCACGCACACTGATCCACCGCGAATGCTCAAGTGAAAACGGCTATGCGCGCACGCTCACTTTGTGTTTTCCTATGGGTGAAAAGCCGCGGGTGCGATTCGTTTGGTGTCGATCTCGGATACAGGCTCAAAAGAAATAATAATTGTTTTGCGAATGCTTAGTTTGTACGAGACTTTACAACTCGCGGGGTCGTTCGACGTGTGCGGGATTTTTCAATTATTTTCGATTAGCCATGGAGTAATGACACAGCTTTGTTGCTATCACAGAAATATGAAAAACTACCTATTTTATGAAATGTGAAGCACCCAGAATATTACTCTGAAATATTGAAACTTCAGACGTTGTTCAGACTGCAGGCTGCTGTATCAGCCTCCAATTGCCAGAAAACAGAAAATAAGTACTCAAAGTTCTCTTGGAAACAATTATTTATTAAATTTTTCTATCCTTTTTGATAATAGTTGGTGCTATCAAGGAGCAAGTATTCGAAATCGGTTTTGGTCATTCTTGTAAAGTTTCTGATTGGTTATAATAACTCTGTACACTAAATTACTTACAAATTATTTTTATATTCAAAAAATTGGCGTTTGCCACCAACGACGACGTCTACGTTTTCGAATTCTTTTTTTTTTTTTTCAATTGAAGTATTCATAACAATAAATGCGGCCACTACGATTTTGTCGACCATTGTCAACGCACCTCGTATTTGCGAACAACTGTATCAGCCCATTCGTAAAAAATGAATTTTGATTTAAACGCTTTTCGCGAGCTCGAACGGATGCCGTGCGCGTATATTCAGGTCATACGTGCTGAAATCTAAACGCACCTTAACACTTTTTGGACATGCGCGAGTGCGGCTGCACTCGACTTACGAGACCCTAAATCCTAGCTGTAAGCACCGTGGCAAGGGTCGCCTAAGTCCTGTGCAAGGGGACCACGGTCCGGACCAACTCCTTTCCCCTTATCCGTCAAGATGGAACCGAGCAGTAAGGGCGGAATAGAAGTCACCCCAATAAGCCTCTAGCACTGTAAGGCGGTTTCGGCAGTTGTATGTGGGACTTCGAAATGAATTTTAATCAGCAACTATAGATCTGACATGGAAAATAAGAGATTGGAGTGGTTCATGGAGAGCTAGTATGTAACAGATAAACTGAGATACCTGCATACCCACTAATAAAAAAATATATAACAATACTGTCATTAACAACTTTCTGTTCTAAAGATCTAACAGCAGTGATGATAAAGATCGAGGAAGATAGTGGGTCGAGGGAGGTAATTCTCGCATCGACTTACTTTCCTTCAGATAATCCTGAACCACCCCGCATGGAAGAAATGTATAAAAATATTACACGAAAGGTATGGAAAAGTAGGTGGTAGGGAATTGCAGGCAGTTAGAAATCGACGATGCCAACGGGCACCAAACGGTATGAGGCAGCAGTGACACCAACGAAAGAGGAGAGTCGCTATTACAGTTTAGACTAGCAAACGATCTGGTGTATCGAACAATGGTAACAAACTCCTTTTTTTTTAAACAGGTGAGATCTACTTGTCGTAATAATAGTACCTACATGAATAATTTCGTTTTAGAATTGAATATGTCTGAACTGGAGAGTTACTCCCCACAGACACATAAACTTTGAATAAATAGCACCATCATTACAGAAACCTATCGGAATTCAAGAAAAGAAAATGGGAAGCATATGTAGACAAATGATTCAAAAATAAAAAAACCCGACTGCGTAAAAAATTAACTTTAAAAAAGATGACCAGAAAATATTGTTAGCCTGAAATGTAGACAAATAATTCAAAAATAAAAAACCCGACTGCGTAAAAAGTGAACTTTAACAAATATGGAAAAAGATGACCAGAAAATATTGTCAGAAAATCATGTTTCAAGAGGTTAACTATTAAACTTATTACCTACTGTTAACAATCTCACGCAGTCGGCATCTTCTTTAATTTAACAATGAAGATATATTAATGCCTCCGTCTGCATGTTTTAAGTTTATTAGTTAACCTATTGAAACATAATTTTCTGACAATATTTTCTGGTCATCTTGTTTCCATCTTTTTTGAAGTTCACTTCTTACGCAGTCGGGTTTTTTATTTTCAAATTAACTTTTCTATTTTACACTTTTTAGTTAGGATTTTTTACAATATGGCGTCTGGTTGTCGCCATATTGAATTTTGTCACAATATGGCGTCTGGTTGTCGCCATATTGAATTTTTATTATTACCGTAATGTCTTTAATCACAATATGGCGTCTGGTTGTCGCCATATTAAATTTTGATTTTTACTGCCATGTCTTTATTCACAATATGGCGTCTGGTTGTGGCCAAATTCAATTTTGATTACTGTCCGGTCTTTAGTGACACTCGCAAGATTAAGACAATTCGATTGACGTAAGAATCATCAAAATCTGCCACGTGTGTGGTCTATAGAGCGCCACAAAACACAGACAGAGTACAATGGGCAATAAGCTCTTGTGGACCATACAAATCACCGGGACCGGACGGGATTTACACAGTACTAGTGCAGAAGGAAACAGATGCCGGCCCTGTTAATTCAAAGGCAGTCTGACTCTTAGGTATATACCAAAGTCATAGAGAAATATTAGGTAAACTTTCATATCAAAACCTGGATAAATTGGACAGGAAACGGCAAAAGTATCATGTCCTTTGGATTTAACAGAAACAGATCCTCATAAAATAGTTGGGAGAGTGGAAAACACGCTGGAAAGTAAAGAATACTATTAGCGGCCTTCCTGAATATACAAGAAGCTTTCAATAACACTTTTAATAGAATGATTTACACAACTTCAGTGGAAAAAGCCGAAGTATCTCGGGCGGTTAGAGAATACCCTCAGGGGAAAGTACTTTATACAATCCTGTGGAACCTGGTCATGGATGCACTACTGGGGTCTCTGGGAGAAAAATGACATAAAGCTCTTGGGTTCTGGCACAGGCAAAATACCACACCACAGTCAGGAATCACATGCTCTGTACTTTGTAACAAGATGTGAGTTCTTGAAGGGACTACATATCAACCCTCAAAAAGCCACCATAATAACATTTACTAAAAAGACGGAAACAAGGGGCCAGGAAAAATTTTTTTCAGGACTAAGGAAGAGGTCCAAAATATCGAGGTGATACTGGACTGGAGGGAAATTGACCTGAGTCCAACACCTGGCAAAAGTATGCGGAGGCTCCTTTGGGGTAAATTGGGGATTAAGACCACACATGATGCATTGGCTGTTCAATATAATGGTAAAACCGGCCATAACGTATACTTCCTTGATATGGTAGCCAAAGACACAAAAAGAAGCAAAAAGCACATTACTAAATAGACTGCTGCCATAAACAGGGAAAAAAATAATAGTGATACAAGGCAAGGCAAGGCTTGGTGCTTCAGACAAAATAAACATAAATATTGAGACAGAGCATATGAGCTAGACATGAAATCAGATCACATTGTTGCAACCGAAGATAGAATTCCATTTTCATCAAACTAGAACTGAATTAAAAACTCAAGTCAAGTTACTGACTTCAAAAGGATTGAAATTGATCATGATTAACTCAGATAATGAATGCAATTCGACATTGCAATATATTTTGTAGCATGCACGTATTCGAAATAATAGCAGAAAAAAATGTATTTTACGTAAAGATTCCCATAATTTAAAATATTGTTAATGCTTCACTTGGAACTGGAGTCTTTCCCCAACAATTCAAGAGTAGTACAGTTGTTTCAGTAACTACAATCACTCATACGAATGATGCTTTCAATTTTTGACCAATCAATACTTTACCATGTTTAGAACAAACTCCTTATGGAATATCAGTCTGCTTTCAGATTTTCAGATCTCATCACTCGTGTGGAACTGCTCTACAAATAACACTTCGTCAAAAGTGGAAAATTGATATTAATGCAAACCAATATAAAGTAGCAGTATTGAAGTATTTTTCGATTTCAAGAGAGCCTTTAAGACCAACTCTACTTCAATATTATGGACAGGTAGAGTCCATTGAAAGCTTTTCGCAGGATAGATAACCATGTACAAAGGTCAACTTTTTCCACCATCAAAAGCATGGGGTTCCATAGGGAAGCGTATTGGGTCTGGATCCATGTTTTCATTTTATTTCATAACCATTTCTTATTTTACTTTCATAAACCTCATTTAGTAATGTAAGTTCATATTTTACAAACACATCAAACATCACAAATACTATTCATAAAATCGTTCAATAAAACTACTCAGCATAAGTTTAATTTGAAAATTAAAACGTGGTGAATATAGAAATTAATGGAGAAGTGCTTGAATTGTTGAATAATTTAAATATTTAATGAATTATTGAACCTGAAAATCATTTCCGTTATATTCGATAACACACTGATTAAAAAATGTATTCATACTTCACCAAATGAGTTGACATTTCAAATTTCTACATTAACAGTTATAATTCAATTAATTCATGACTACTGTCCGTCCTAATTTTTTTAACAATTTGTGCAAACTTCTTTTCATCACTGCAGAAATTGCTTATTAGAGGATCACAATACTTTGAACATTTAATTTGAGTAATTTATTGATAAACATCAATGATGTCATCAGTGTAACAGATAAATAGTTTATCATAGAACTCGATTTTGTCATTGTGTTGGTACTGTAAATTATGATTCGGTTTCTCCATATGATCCAAGAGCCCGGTCGATTTAAATACATTGAACCCCCGGACAATTCTAAAGTGATCTACAGGGTTCCTCATAAAAACATATCCATGAAACGACAACTGTGCCGGTTTAATCCTGTCGGAAGTATTTTTATTAATTAATAAAAAGATGCGTTATCTACCTTTTTACGCAAGTCGACCGTTCCAACAACGTGAGACTCGACAATCGCACAGAGTCAAGCTCGTCAAGTCTCGCGCCGTTTTGGGACGCCGGCTTAGGCGCAATTCCAGCACAGATTGAGTGCGTGGTGGTGAGCCCCGTGGCCACCTTGGCAGCTGTAGGTACGCACGCTCAGTAAGACGGCTCCAGACAGCCGCGCTTTTGATTCCGACATCAGAAGGGACCACCAGCCATGTTTGTCCTTCTGAGTCAGTTACGACCACTGTCCGAAGTCAAGTCGTCAAGCTCGCCCTGGCGAACGCAATTACAGAATGATGCTGGTGGTGCGTGTGACTCTTCATCTCGCCAATCATACAAAGGATAAGAGTATTTGTCGTTCTACCTGGAAGCAAGGAACATGCTTCAAAGGAAAGTGAGGAAGTTGAAATGTATTTTCCTGAACGTTTTTAAAGTCATACATTTGCACTTCTTCGCAGAACTCAATATTAAATTGGAAATCGGCAAGCATTTTGTGTGTGACGAAAAACAAACACTGAATACAGACTTTCGTATGGCATATGTCACTCGTGTAGGCTTTTCATGGCGTCGAAGTAAGGTGGCGGTGGCCGGAGTCACCACGCCAGTGCCACGTCACTTCTACTTATTACCTCATAGGCTAACGTGCAGGTGGCACATGCCCGTACCACGGCAGTCCCACGCCACCACCACACACCCGTTATGTGTGAATTTCACCTTAAGATAGCAACTTAACAAACTTGACAAAGTTCCTAGGTTCAAACCCCTTATTCAACCAAATAAAGAGACCCTTTTTGTATTTATCTCTCCCATCTCCAAGGAAAACACAAAATAGGCTAAAAACCCTTGAAAAACACAATTTTTGTATAATTTTTTTTGCAAATATTATAAGAACTTATGCTATGTGGGTGAACAATCTTTGAACAATCTATGCCTAGCATATACCGGCTAAACCTGTTAACACCAGCAGGGGTAATCTCTCCGCCCCCAGCCAGGAGGGTGTCCCAAAACTTCCCAGCCACAAATACTGTGACTGAATAGGCAACTAAACGTATTTGAAAATTAAATTGTATTGAGATTAGGACATAGAAAAAATTACTAGATTGTGCATTTCAATGAGGACAACTAGGAAAACTGTGCCGCGTCCCATCCTGCCTCAACCCTGGCACACGACGATAAAGAGGTGGAAAAAATACAGTTTACTATCTTATCGTCGGGTTATCATCCGGCGCAATTAAAACTAGATTTTTTTGCTCGATAATAACGAGAGTTTACAAACGATCCGATTCATGTGAAAAAATATGGTTTACTCGAGTTCATAAGCGCGGTGATACAAAAAATTACCCCGAGCACTTGCTGATTTACCCCACTGTACCAGGGGTTTCCGGTTTATTTTGTCCGGGACGAAAATGTAGTATTTTCCACATGCCTTCATCGCCGTTTAGGCCAATCAATAGAGATTTTCTGCTCCATGGATTCTGTGACAAAAATACTACCAGGAAACCGACTCTGCCATCATACGGAAGACGGTTTCTAGTTATATTCTGTTATGTTTCCTATCTCGCAAGTGTCATTGCTTAATTTGTTATAAACATTTGAAAGCATTTTTTTTAAATCTTTCATGGCTTGTAACTTGAAAACTAATGAAGCAATCTCGATACTTTCAATGTACGAATTGTAAATAACTTAGTTGCAAAAAAACTAGCTTCAGCGCGACACGATCTAATTATTAGTAATGGAGAAAACCCGGAAAAAAATCAGCTTTTTTTTTAAATGTATAACCCGCCATTTCCTTAAGTTGTAATGCAGACTTCCCATCATATAGTAGTGATTAATATGTACTTTATGTAGCGAGCAAGTAGTAGTGGGGGTAGAGCAGCAGACGCGGGGAAGCCTTGTATGGTAATACAAGTGCGCTGCCCCCGTTATGAATCTGCTGCTCTATCCCGACTCCCGAGCCGCTTTCATGCACTCGCCCGTTTTCGGTCATGTTTGCAACAATTTCTCACCTATTTTGCAGCATTTTAACGCAAAATAAGTATAAACGTTTTATACAGTGCATTAAAAAATTTCAGATTGCAATTATGCCAAAACTAATAATCCAACAGTGCCTAAGTTTTTCACACATAAAGTACATATCAATCAATACTATGTCATGGAAGCCTGTTTTAAAATTAAAAAAATAGCGGTATTATGAATTTTTCAAAAAACGCATATTTTTTCCGGTTTTTCTGGTTTCTCCCCGTTACTAATGATCCGATCGAGTCGTGCTAGAACTCATTGAGGATATCTAGATTGCTCCATTAGTTTCATGATACAAGCAAAAAGCAAAAAAATCAATTTTTTTTCATTTAAATGTATATAACAAATTAAGCAATGACAGTTGCGAGTATGAAACATAACAAGATATAACTACGGACCATCTTTCGTATGATGGCATAGTCGGTTTCCTGGTAGTATTTTTGTCACGAAAAAATCTCTATTGATTGGTCTAGTTGTGCCGGGAGTTGCGGCAGGATGGGACGCGGCACAGTGAGTTTTCCTAGTTGTCCTCATTGAAATGCACAATCTCAATTCAATTCAATTTCGAAAACGTTCATTTGTCACAGTTCTATATATAACTTGATTTAGATATATACTATCTTCTTCCTGGTGAGGTTAGGAGAAGAAGGGAATTTGTGGCTGGGAAGTTTTGGGACACCCGGTAGTTTCGCTTGCCTCCCTGGCTGGACGCGAAGGGGTTGACCCTGCTGCTGTTAACAGGTTTAGCCGGTATACAGTATCAGAAAGTATTTATCTTGGGTATGGTGGTTTCATGAGAGCGTATATGTTGAGAGAGCATTACAATTTCTCCTCGACTCGCTCGAGGAAGGGATATCGACGTCACGACACAGAGATAAGAGAGTCAGAGTCAGAGCGGTTAGCTCAGGACGTCAGTATCATACCAGCAGCAGTCGGGAGTATGTGTGCGCTGAAGTGAAAAAGATTTTTTTACGATAATTTCACATCAGATAATTTGAAAGAATTAAACTGAATCATTGATTCAATTCAATCTGTCGGACGACAGGTAGATCAAAATATCTTTGGTGTCGTGGTGGCCGCGAAAACAAAAGAAAATTCTTAAACATAAACAAAAGCAAACGATATTTCTGTAAGAATAAAAACAAAAAACTTATTTCTACAGAAAAACAATTATTCTTGAATGGAAAGAAAAAAAATAGTTACAAGAAAAGACAAACCAAATTAAATATTTTGTGTACGGAATTATTTCATTAAATGTTCGAACAAACCACCATTTTGGGCCAAACAATAGCCAATGCACACCCTTGTGTTTCTCTTATTTCCCGTTCCTCGGGTATTTGTCTAGGATGCGGTGGTGGATTTGTGGGACATTTTTTGCAATATGCTGCCACACACCCAAAATTCTGAAATGTAATAATAATTGAAACGACAGTCGCTTCCGTAGGTACAGGTCTATCTGCAAAAGCCACTATGAATAGATTTCTAGTATCTTATATAGAATTACCACTTAACGATCTGTACTTTCTCTGCAGTTGTGTAAATAGGCGGCATGTTTCAAAAGGTAATAAATTGTCACGGTCTTTTGTTTTCGCAACCAAGGCTCGGCAAGAAATTAGTCGATTCGCTGTGCGCTCTGTAGCATTGCCACGTGGTCAGTTAATGTGTCGGGTGGGGTAACAGGAGGGGCGTACATCAGTGCGCCTCTCTTGTTCATGTTGTATTATCATATCATTGCGTTCCTTGTTGCTCATGTGGATTTCTGTCCGTATCCCAGATAAATTTTTTCCGATACTGTATGCTGGGCATTGATTTTTCAAAATATTGCTTTGTTTTGTTTACCCACCTCCTGCATGCTAATGTGTTTTCGCCGATACCGATTTGAAATAATTGGGATTTATATAAAATTGCTAGCGTTGAATTCTTGGGTATGTTTCCAGGAAAATATTATACAAAAAACCGATTTGAAATAATTGTGTTTTTACTCTATTTTGTAATTTTTCTTGGGGATGGGACAAATAAATCCAAAAAAGACTTTTTATTTGGTTGAATTGGGATTTGAACCTAGGAACTTATATTTGTCAAGCCGCTTGGCTATCTGGGTTCAATAAATATTAGAGCCAGATAGCCATGCGGTTTCATGTGCCCGGGAAAAAAGGTAGATAACGCGTCTGTTTATCAATTCATAAAAAATACTTCTGGCAGGATTTACCTCGGCCCAGTTGTCGTTTCATGAATATGTTTTCATGAGGAACCCTGTAGAAAACTTTAGAATCGTCCGTGGGTTCAAGGACCGGACTCTCCTACTAATATGCTTTGAAAAATATTTGGAAATATTCATTTGAGCGGTGTACATATTGAAACGAGAGATGCTGATGAAGGGGAATGAATTCCGAGTTATTAAGCCGGAATTCCGAGAAAATATGTCTGAATTAGTTAATTCCGAGTTATTGAGTCGGAGTTCCGAGAAACTATGTCTGAATTAGTTTCTAGTTATTTAGGTCGGAATTACGACTTACTAAAATCAGTTAATTCCCAAATTTCGGAATCAGCCAATTCCGAGATGTTAAATGGGAATTTAAATTGAAAAGGGAAACATTCTCAATTGAATATTGAATAGAAAGGTTTTTCTGTGAATTGAAAAATTCCCGATAAAAATGAAGTTATTTTTTTGTGAATGTCTCATAAAACAACTACTTTTCCGGCTAAAGCCACGCTGGACATTGAACTACATCTGATAGATATTCTGAAAGGACCCCAACTCAAAAGAAAAAATCTGAAATTGAAAATTTGCATTTTCATTCAGATAGTTATTTGATTTTCTATTCCAGTCTCAATTAAGAACTTATATAGATGAATGAGGCAAAGAAGAATGTTTTTTAACCGGGGAAGTAGTTGTTTTCTGTTAAACATTCACAAAAAATAACTTCATTTTTATCGTGGATTTTCAATTCACAGAAAAATTTTATTCAATATTCAATTGAGAATTTTCCTTTTCAACATGAATACCCCACAAGAGATTATCTTGAACGATGGAAGATAGTGACTAAAGTTTATCTTTCAGTCGCAGATGATTCAACATCTGATTTATGAAATCCTGTTCAATTTTCAAACAAATCAAGAATTTAAACTTCTGAATCGGATGATTTTGTGTTATTTAGTCGGAATTCCGAGATACTAAGTCGGAATTAGTTCTTTCCGAGTTATTTAAGTCGGAATTCCGACTCATTGAATCGGAATTAGCTGATTTTGAGATGTCAATTCAGAATCACTAAGTTCGGTAAGTTGGAATTCTGAAATACTAAATTGGAATTAGATAATTCGGAATGCTGTACTTTATCTACTTGTTATAGGAATACATAATCACAAAATATTTTTAAATAATAAAAATTAGGGATTTTGATATATCGAGGAAATATATTTCAATGCAATGTTCAAACATCACCCATGTTACTTTTGAAGTTTTTGTAGAGACAATAAAGACATATTTCAGTGATATCGAAACGAAGAAAAACATTCTGATAAACATACTGCTCAACTTGATATTTTATTTTCTCTTTGGTCAAGAAATAATTGTAGAATGCTCATGTTTTGAATTTTGCGCCTCGTTGGGTATTGAATTAAACAAAAAACACTTGTTTATTTATCTTTCTGATATTTGATGTTTCATTCCTTTGATATAAGTTGGGTTTCCCAATGTGTTTGAACTCCTAAAATGAAATGTTCAAAAAAGTTTAAAAGTTTTAAGGTCATATATTTGGCGGTGGCATGGTCTTACATTACCCGAAGTTCTCCATTAGCTGGTAATCTAATTCATGGGATAACCCCACACACGAGACGAGGAGGTTATGAAATGGATAGTGTGTCAATGTTGTCGATAATTCAGGATATACGAAATTATCCGTTATGATTTCACTTCATGATCGCAGATTAAAATTTTATGTTCATTTTCAATACCACTTTTACTATCGTGCCTTCAACTGAGATGAACTATAAATCGACGACTTGTTGATTAACCTAGAGAACAGGCAAATTACAGAGGCGAGTATATTCCATCATGCGTTTCCTTGTTTGAGAGTTCACACAAGCCATTCCTTACCTTTACCCATTAGCGATTACGGCTCGTAGAAAGTACTATTATTTAAACAAATTGTTCTCAAGAAAGATTACATGTTCAGGATGTAACGGTTGCGGTGAAAAGCTTTTTTATTCGATTTCCATCGAAATTGTTTGAAAACAATGACCACGGAGAGATAATCATCAATAGGCATCACATAAATAATCACTAGGGCGTTTCTTGACAGAAGTTTCGTTTAGCGTAAATAGGTCAGGTAAAAAATTTGGAGGTAGGCATACTGAAAAGCATAAAACTTTTGTTTGTATCAACCTCAATCTAGAATGTTATGAATGAGTTGAAACGCTGAATTTTGGATCAAGCTGCCAGGGAAAAATAGTTTCGATCGAGTTTAACTATTCATTCGTTTTACTGGTTCATTCAATGTTTACAAAATAGTAATTATGATGTTTACTAATTTTTTTCAAATAGAGCATAGGTGGCTCATTACATTATCTAAAATGGGCATCTTGTTACGAACAATTTGATACCACACTATCGATATTTTGAATAAATATCCAGTATCATATTCTGTCTAAACGCTCTAATAGTTTGATTACTATCGTTTCGGACGTCCATCGTCTTGATGTATTTAAAAGGTTTTCACGACGTTTCGAATGCTTGAATCTGCAATCGTCTTCAGGTGAATACTGACAAGTTTAGGTGCTACTTACCAATTTATATGAGTGTCGGCGCAATGATGCGTGCAATTCCGCCATGTGCAGCGGTGCGTGTAATTTCGCGCGGTGTGGTGGTGCGTGAAGTTTCGCGCCTCTGCAGCCCGCCAGAAAGAGCAATCAGGGTTTCCATACGTTCTAGATCTCAACGCTTGGTTGACTAAAGGCGTTATTGGCTTCGATGTAGGCGGCCTCTTTGAACTTTCGTTTGAACCAATGCTCCTCTCTATGTAGAACACTTGCGTCGTCCCATAGAACTCGATGGTGCTCAGTCCAGGCGTGGTCAGCGATTCCCGATTTTGATGTTTCTCCACGTTGAGTCCATTTCTTGTGCTCATCCAATCTTACCAATAACGGTCTCTTTGTCTCTCCACTGTAGGAATCTCCGCATTCACATGGAACTTCATAAATGCAATTCTTACTGATTTCATTTTTGTTGTCAGGTTTGGTCTTGGTCAGGAAACTCCGTAAAGTACCGCCGGATTGGAAGCAGCTCTTGATGTTGAACTTGTTTCCGATCCTTCTGATCTTCTCGGAGACACCTCTGATTTACGGAAGGCAGATCACTGTGCTTTGTTGTTGCTCTTCAGATGTCTTCGTTCTCCGGAGTTGTTTCAATACTTCTTCTAGGAGTTTCTTGGGATATCATTCCGTGGAGGTCCTCTCTGTGTGGTTCAATTCGGCATCTAGTGACTCCACGTCGTTGCATATGTGCGTCGCTCTATCTACCAATGTTCTCACGATCCCTCTCTTCGTCGAACTCGGATGGTTGGAGCTGTAACTGAGGTACTGCCCCGTATGTGTCTTTTTTCTGTAGACGGAGGTGCGGATTTCATTGCCTATTCTCTCAACGTTCACATCGAGGAAGGGTAAGGCACTGTTGGTTTCCATTTCCATCGTGAATTTGATCGAATCCCTGATTCTGTTAATTCTCGAGAAGAAATCCTGGAGATGTTTGTCTCCGTAATTCCATATAATGAAGGTGTCATCTACGTACCTCAACCACAGCTTTGGTTTGTATTCTGCCTCCCGTATAGCCAATTCATCGAACCACTCCATGTATATGTTGGCGATGATTGGAAAAAGGGAAGATCCCATCGGGAGTCCGTCGACTTGAGAGAAGAATCGGTCCTTTTTCCTCTAATAGTTTATTGTGACGGCCATCAAGCGGGATCGGTGCTAGTGAAAAAAATAAGGAGGTTTTGGAAAGTGATAAAAACAATTTTTATGACATTAAATTAAATTTTGTCAGTTTTGGCAGAAATTCTTAAGAAACAATACCTATTTTTTATAATCAGTTCGTTTTCACAAATTAGGAAATGGAAAATTACAGTCGACATGGAAAAATTGAAATGCTATTAATTTACAGTGAAGCTAGAAAAAATGTCGTTGTTGCAGCACGAATCTATGCGGGAAGAAATCCCAACAGACGGCATTCCACTCGTCATTATCTTCCAAAAATGGAACAAAAACTCAGAAATGAGGCCGAATATGGTAACTGAAACCAATTCATTGTGAGGATAAATAAATAGGAGTACTGTTATTAGTTCAAGTAGAGAACTCCACATCCGTGGGAGAAACTGCTCTGCGATGTGAAATCTGTGTTTCATTCGTATGGAGAATCCTAAAAAAATACAAGTGCCATTCATTAAATATCAGTTACACCAACACCTGTACCCAAATTACCAAGAGGAGATTGGAAAATTGCAATTGGTTTTTAGAACTGTACGAAAACGATCCTAGATTTCCTTTAAAATTACTTAATCAGATGAAATTTACAAATTTGGGTATGTTTAACAGAAACAACAAAAGATATTGGGCTCAAGAAAATAGACATCAAATGGGAGTAGGAAATTTTCAAGAGAGATTTGGTTTTAACTGTTGGATGGGAATAATGTAAGAATTAATGTTGGGACCAATATTCTTTGATGGGCATCTAAATGGTGGAAGATACTCGAATTTAATGTCATAACAATTATTTTATCACTTTCCAAAGCCTCCAAATTTTTTTCACTATCAACGATGCCGGTTGATGGCCGTCACAATAAACTTTCAGAGCGTTTAGACAGATTATGATACTGATATTTATTCAAAATATCGATTGTGTGGTATCAAATTGTTCGTAACAAGATGCCCATTTTAGATATGGTAATGAGCCACCTTTGTTCTATTTGAAAAAATGAGTAAACATCGTAATTACGATTTTGTAAACTTCAAATGAACCAGTAAAACAAATGAAAAGTAAAACTCGATCGAAACTATTTTTCCGGGCAATTCCATCCAAAATTAACCGTTTTAACTCATTCATGACACTCTAGATTAAAAATTGAAAATTTCAGGATAATAAATGCCAAAAAGTGACAAATGGGGTGTCATTGTACTCACAATATGATTTTCTATTGGAATGAGTAAACATATACCGGGTGTCTCATTCAAAATAGGAAAGTAAGGGTCATTTCGGGCCAAGCCTGAAGACATAGGAAACGATTGAATACGTCAAAAAATGCATATTTATGTGCTTTACCTACACACCAAATTTCATTCGTTTATCTGTAGAAACAAAAAAGTTATAGGTGTGAGCCACTTTTGAGAAACACCCGGTTTCATTTCTTTGGAAACTCTTGGATCCCTGTTGCCTGTATATTCGTATTTTTGTTCTTTATTCGCTTTGTTGTGATGATAATGTGTGTTTAATATCCATTTTTGAGACTGTTATTTTTCTCTTTCAAATATTTCCATTTGAATAGTTACCAAACAAATATTATGGTAATATTATACTTCAACATGCCGGACACCTTCAAATATGTTCAAAATTACAAATGAAGGAAATTTTACAAAAATTAAATTAATAATGCATCTAAGAATCAAGTGAAAGAATACATATTTCAATAATGACTTTTTTTATTACTTCATTGTGAATCTACACACTTACTACTCTTAGAATGCTGTCTTTTCTGGGATTAAGTTGTATGATTTTTCCCAAAGGCCATTAAAGTGGCTACGTGTTAATTTTTTTTACTTTCGCATTTGCATACGTATTCGTGTATTTAATGTTTTTCCATATGAATTCGCTTATATACTCCTTGTACCAATGAATCCAGAAGTGTTGTCTTATACTTGAGAGATTCTCGAAACGTTTCATTCGGTTTTAAGGAACCTCGATATCCTATAAGACGTCTTCCAACTTCCAACAAGTTAGTGAGCAGGGGTAAGAGGATTTAGGTTGTCTGCATTGGAAGTTAATGGACAAAGAGGACGCACATTGGGAATCGATTCGATCTGGTGTCAATATTGTGAAAAAATCTTGAAATTCGAATGTGCATTACCAACAACAAAATTTAACTACCGCTTCCCAAATGCCTCCAAAATTGGTCGATAGCGAAAGTATAAAACTCCAAGTTGTATTATTAGTTGCTAAAAAATGTTTAATATTTTCTGAATTGTGGGTTAGGTAAGTTTGTATTATTTTAAATTCTATACAAGTGCCTGCAATTTTGTTTTCATTATCATAATTCATATTTGGTGGTTTTTCTAGTCGGCTGATAAATCGTTTGAAAGTGGATGAAAATATTCTAGTGGGTAATTCTGAGACAGCCTCAAGATGAGAGGCCTTTGTACTCAAACAAATAAATAAGCATACATATTTGAGGAACTTGTGTTTCGTTCTATCGGTACAAATGAACCTTGGAATGAGATACTCAAGATAGTTCTCCTAGATTCAGATAGCAAAATGTTATATGAAATATCTAGGTAGTGTAGCCATGTTTTTACACGCATTATATTAGCTTCACTTGTATGTTTGTTTGTTTGTTTGTTTGTAACCGACTCCTTTGGGCGTGATTTTGACCCACTTCCAGACGTCTGAATGATTTGAAATTTGGCAGGTGTACATAATTCCGGTGACAATGCACTGAGAAATTTACTTGTGAAAAAAGAACAAAATGGCGGCTCCAATATGGCGTACGAGTTTTGTGATTATGGTACGATTCGCTTCAAAATTGGTATCCGAAGGTTTTTGTGGTCGGAGATTATGATTCTTTTGTCAAAATTGTAAAATTCAAGATGGCGGCTCCAAAATGGTGGACGAGTTTTGTATTATGGTCTGATTCTATTGAAAATTGGTATGTGGGGGTTCTTGGGGTCGAATATCATGATTTTTTTGTAAAAATTGGAAAATTCAAGATGGCGGCTTCAAAATGGCGGCCGAGTTTTGTGATTATGGTCTGATTTTATTCAAAATTGGTATGTGGGGGTTTTTGGGGTCGAGTATTATGATTCTTTTGCAAAAATTGGAAAATTCAAGATGGCGGCTTCAAAATGGGGGCCGAGTTTTGTGATTATGGTCTGATTCTATTCAAAATTGGTATGTCAGGGTTTTTGAGGTCGAATATCATGGTTCATTTATAAAAATTTAAAAATTCGAAATGGCGGCTTTAAAATGGTGGTCGAATTTTGTGATTATGGTCTGATTCTATTCAAAATTGATATGTGGGGGTTTTTGGGATCAAATATTATGATTTTTTTGTGAAAATTGAAAAATTCAAGATGGCGGGTTTAAAATGGCGGCCGAGTTTTGTGAATATGTTCTGATTCTATTCAAAATTGGTATGTGGGGGTTTTTGGGGTCGGATATTATGATTCCTATGTAGAAATTGAAAAATTCAAAATGGCGGCCGAGTTTTGTGATTATGTTCCGATTCTATTCAAAATTGGAATGTGGGGGATTTCGTGGTCGAATATTATGATTCTCCTCAATTGAATATTGATAGAAAGATTTTTCTGTGAATTGAAAAATCCACGATTAAAATGAAGTTATTTTTTGTGAATGTCTAACAGAAAACAACTACTTCAATTCACAGAAAAATCTTTCTATCAATATTCAATTGAGAATGTTTCCCTTTTCAACATGAATACCCCACGAGAGGTTATCTTGACGATGGAAGATAGTGACTAAAGTTTATCTTTCAGTCGCAGATGATTCCACATCTGATTTTATGAACATCCTGTTTATATTTTCAACAAATCAATTATGATTCTTTTGTGAAAAATTTTTTAAAATTGGATGGGGGGTTTTGGGGTCATATTATGATTCTTTGGAATTGAAAAATTCAAGATGCGGCTTCAAAATGGCGGCCGAGTTTTGTGATTATGGTCTGATTCTATTCAAAATTGGTATGTGGGGGTTTTTGGGGTCGAATATTATGATTCTCCTGTGGAAATTGAAAAATTCAAGATGGCGGCTTCAAAATGGCGGCCGAGTTTTGTGATTATGGTCTGATTCTATTCAAAATTGGTATGTGGGGTTTTTGGGGTCGACTATTATGATTCTTTTGTAAAAATTGAAAAATTAAAGATAGCGGCTTCAAAATGGCGGCCGAGTTTTGTGATTATGGTCTGATTCTATTCAAAATTGGTATGTGGGGGTTTTTGGGGTCGGAGATTATAATTACCTAATTTGATAAGATTATTCCATTTTTAATTTGCAAAAAAATAGTAAAAATAATAGTTTAAAAAAAACGAAAAAAACACGCTTTTATAAATTAACCACATTAAAAAGTAGGAAATAAATAATAGTTTGAAAAACTGAAAAACACGCTTATATAGAAAACCAGACTAAAAAAATAGAAAATAAGAAAAAAAATTATTTTATTTTAAAAAAAGCGTGGGGTGCATGGTATCAATAATCATATAGTACTTTACACACCGAGGCGATACCATGCACCCCAAGCTTTTTTTCAAATAAAATAAAAAATTTTCTTATTCTCTATTTCTACACGCTTTATATTAGCTTCACTTGTATGTTTGTTTGTTTGTTTGTTTGTAACCGACTCCTTTGGACGCGATTTTGACCCACTTCCAGACGTCCGAATGATTTGAAATCTGGCAGGTGTACATAATTCCGGTGACAATGCATTAAGAAATTTTTGTGTGAAAAAACAAAATGGCGGCTCCAATATGGCGTACGGGTTTTGTGATTATGGTCCGATTCGCGTAAAAATTGGTATCTCAGGGTTTTCGTGGTCGGAGATTATGATTCTCTTTGTCAAAATTGAAAAATTCAAGATGGCCGCTCCAAAATGGTGGACGAGTTTTGTGATTATGGTCTGATTCTATTCAAAATTGGTATGTGGGGGTTTTTGGGAACGAATATTATGATTCTTTTGTGAAAATTGGAAAATTCAAGATGATGGCTTTGAAATGGTGGCCGAGTTTTGTGATTATGGTCTGATTCTATTCAAAATTGGTATGTGGGGGTTTTTGGGGTCAGAGAAAACACGGTTTTATAAAAAACCAGACTAAAAAAATAGAAAATAAGGAAAACAATTATTTTATTTAAAGAAAAGCGTGGGGTGCATGGTATCAATAATTATATAGTACATTACACACCTAGGGCACTAAAGAAGGAAATGTCTCAGATCACAGGTAATTGTTGGCCGAGGCGATACCATGCACCCCACGCTTTTTTTAAATAAAATACATTTTTCTCTTATTTTTTATTCTTTAAGTCTGGTTTTTTATAAAAGGGTGTTTTTTAGTTTTTTCAAACTATTATTTATTTGTAGTATAAATAGCGGAGAAATTTTTTTCTGCACCTTTTCAATGTTATTTTTATGCTTGGAATAAAAGGGAGACCATATGATTGACGCATATTCCAGAATGCTTTTGACATAGACATTATAAAGATACATGAACGTTTTTTCATTTCGTAAATCCTCATAACGAAACCCAGTGTTTTATATGCTCTATTAATAAACCCTTATATGTGAGTGTTCCAACTAATATTTAATTCAAATGTCACTCCAAGATCTTCACTTGTTCATTTGATTGTAAAATTGTGTTTTTGATGTGGTAAATTTCACTACAAAACATTTGGATAAATTTCACTACAAAACATTTGGATACATTAAACGATAGTTTATTTGTAAGTGATCAGGTATGCATGTTGTTCAGATCCCTTTGGAGGAGAAAACAGACGTGGGTGTTTTTCTACTTTCCGTAAAATCTTGAAATAATCCGCAAACAATAAGTTACTGGAATAGTGAATCGTTTGGGGAAGGTAACACAAGAAGAATAAAGGGCCGAGATTGAAACCCTGAAGTACTACTGATTTTTTATTTATTTTTATTGTCTCAGTCGTTACTTGATCCCACACGGATATTACTATTCCTGTCAACTCTAACCATCCCTACCAACATAAAATTGCAGCTTATAATAGCATGATTCGTAAATTTTTCCCCTTTCAAAAGATAATTTTAAAAAATAACTCAACATCATAATACAAATTGCATTGAACAATGGTTATAAAGTTGAACTGATGGATAGTATTCTCTCCAAAAAACTCAAAAGTTAGGGCGAAGTTTTTCTTACTAACAAAAACTCTAATCAAAATTATAAAAAACTTACATATTGTGGACAGACTACGGAAAAAATAGCTTTATTTCTTAAAAAACAAGATCTGAAGATTGCGTATAGAACAAATAATGGGTTGGGTGGATTCATCAAAAATAATTAAGACAGAATTTTGAAATCCGAAAAATCGGGAGTATATAGATTGAATTGCGGAACCGTCCTAAGGTATGTATTGGCCAAACAGGTAGAAAATTCGAAGATAGGATCCATGAACATCACATAAGTTATGTTTAAAATGAAACAAACTCAACATATTCCAATCTCCTCTTAGAAAAAAAACCATTGTTTCAATAATGATTTTGATATTTTAAATGTAGAAAATGAAGCTATCAAACTTAATCAGTTGGAAATATTAGAAATTAATTGGTTGAAAAATTCAAACATGTTACTTAACGACCAACCTGATTTGAATAATTCACTACTTTTGAATTTGTTTTCCTTGAAATAGTTCAAACTGGTACTTGGAATAACTCTTTGTAATAATTATAGTTAAGGATATATTTTGTGTCGGTACTTATCTTAATAGAGGTAATTACTGATAATGATCTTAGGTAGTATATAACTAACAGTTTGTCGTTGTATTATTCAGTTCATTGTACATTCACCTGAAGAAGCTACTATGTTAGCGAAACATTTTATGAATTTAAATAAAAATTATGTGCAAATCAAATCGTGTGTGGTGATTTAAAATTACTCCTGAATAGGTAAAAATTTTTGTCGAACTATCCCCTCAGTAGACCACGTATTGTTTTCTGTCCATCAAATAAGATGCACAAAGCCTCAACAGATTGAACGACAAAGCTAAAAAACAGTTTATTCAATAAAACGTCATGATTCACCCTGTCGAAGGCTTTAGCGAAATGTGTGTTAACAACGTCCATTTGCCCCTTACAATCCACAACTTCATTGACTACTTGGGAAAATACCATCAGATTCGTAACGGTAGAATTTGAGGTCACGAATCCATGTTGTTCGTATTGAATGTAGGGTGAAACATGCGAATATACAAAGTTGACACGAATAGTTTGCTAGGCACACATATCAGACACACTGGTCTGTAATTAAAAACATCGCTCTTGTTTCCACTTTTGAAAATTAGACAGGCGTTTGTAATATTAAGTTGATAATTAACATCAGAGTGATTATTTGATTATTCATTTTAATCGTGGATTTTTCAATTCACAGAAAAATATTTCTATCAATATTCAATTGAGAATGTTTCCCTTTTCAACAACATCAGAGGTTCCGTATGGATATCTATGCATCCTGTATATACATATTAAGGAATTTTGTCAGGCCCAACCGACTTATTCGGTTTGATGTCTGCATCAGTGAAACTTACAATGATCAGGATGTTCTTAGAAATATTGTCACATTATAAATAACTTATTTCTGAACTAATATTTTATTAGTAAATTCACCTTTTCCAAATCCATATCTCTTCAATGCAATAGTTAACATAAGATTCAGCAAGTATTGAATGCATATTGTTTCTAATTACAACACAGTCAACTTCAAATGATGAGATTGCCAATTCAACAAAATCACTTATATTGAATTCGTGTGATTTCATATGACTGAATTATAAAACTGCTGATTTGGAGATTACCACCTCTCTGGTGAAAATAGGGATTTGATGGAAAAGGTGAAGAGTTAGTTGCTGTTTAGGCTGAGAGACATTGGTTTCTCAATATTGTGATACTCCCCACAATTACAATTACATTTACCATTATTTTATGTTTTTCTTAGTTTATTCAATATATGTATTGATTTTACCCAACTCTTTTATTGAAAAAGGTATCCCTTCATGAATTGAGCCCATGATACTGAATGAATATAATAAAGAGTGAAACCCCCATAGAGTCAAAATATTGTATTTGCCCTCAGAGCCTTCGCTCCAAAGTCACACAGGGAACTTAGACGTGACAAAAATATTTCTGATACTGTGATAAACACGCCACATTAATACCTAGAAGATTTTGATGATTTTGTTCCCTATTTTTGTTGAAAAAACCACTTTGCATTGAACAAGGAGAAAAAATTTATCAATTAATTGCAGCCACTAATGATTAAAAAAGCCGAAAAATACCACCACAATCAACGCAAGCATATAAGAGAAATTGAAATAAAATATTTTGAAAAAAGGTGTTCCTTAATTCTCCCCAACTTTGTTTTGAATAGTTTGAAAAAATGTGATTTTGAAAAATAGTTTATCTGCTTGCCAACATGAATTAAGCATACTGGGACAATTTATACAGATTTTGGCAGAAAAACATAAAAAACTAAAAAGAAAGAAGGTTTGATTTCATTGTGAAGAATGAAATCTAGAAAACGAAAAACGGCGCCTCTATTATACCATATGTCACGTCTAACTTCCCTGTGTGACTTTAGAGCAAAGGCTCTGAGGGCAAAATACAATGTTTTGACCCTATGGGAGTTCCACTCTTAATTATATTCATTCAGTATCATGGGCTTATTTCATGAAGGGGGATCTTCTTCTATAAAACAGTTGGGGAAAATAAATACGTATATTGAATAAAATATATGGTAAATGTACTTACATCATTGTGTCACAACATTGAGAACCTAATGTCTATCAGCCCAACTAGCAACTAACTTTCCTTCAACTTTTCCACCAAATCCCTATTTTCACCACAAAGGTAGTAATCTCCAATTCAACAGATTATAATTCAGTCATATGGAATCACACGGATTCAATGTGAGTGATTTTGCTTGATTGGCAATCTCAGCATTTAAATTTGTAATTAAAAACAATATGAATTTAATACTTCCTGAATCTTATGTTAACTATTGCAGTGAAGAGATATGGATTTGGAAAAGGTTAATGTACTCATAAAATTTTATAGGTGGCCGCATTTTCAAAATGTTCTACAAAAGCATTCGCAATGTGGTCGTTTTGTGATAGGTGTCTTCCCCCGTAAACCTGAGTACTATTTGAAATTTAGTTACTTTTCACACACAAAAAAGTTCGAAGCATCTTCATTTATATTATTTTCTACGTTTTGTATGTATTGTTCATGTGCCATTTTAAAATTTGAGTTCTAGATGTAAGAATATTTGTCGATTATACTGATTACCACTTTTTTTACTTTTTTCGGTTGTTGTCCTTTCTTTTTATATCGTTTATGGTGGGCCTGTTGAACCACGGTGGGTAAACTTGTTTTCCTCTATCTAGGAAGTGGAACACATTTTGACATTGCCTCGTGCATCATTTTATCAAACTCCTCCGTAACGAAATAGACATCAGTAGACCCATACAAGGTACCCCAATTGGTTTCTCGGAGAATATTGTGAAGTTTCTGAAAATTGCCTTTTTGAAGTTGAATTGAGCATTGAATGTTTGATTTCGATTATCGCCTTTGAGATTAATAGAGCGAAATAAAGCGTGAGGATTTGAATTTTTATTTGCTAAAGGGTTATCTCATTTTTACAACTCCATTTCATTGATATTGCTCGAAAGAAAGTCTGAAATTTTGTCATGGTAATTAAGAATGGTATTATATTGTTTAGGATCGAAAAGACTGAGAAACGGGTTTTAACATAACTCGATATTTGTCAGATGATTAAAAATCTAAACGTTACAATACCTGGCTTGCTGAAGTCTCGCGCAATCATTAGATTGAATTCATAGTTATTAAGTTGTACTCAACATATTCAATGAAGGAATTATATATATCGAAAGGCATTTTTGATATATATACATACATATATATAACAAATTATAGGTTCCACCTCTATAATTTTGTGCATTTTATATATATATATATAAGATAGCCTCAAAATTCTTACGGGTTCGTGATCAGAACATCAATTTTAGTACCATTCCATATTTTCGCTGAAAAATTCGATTTTACGAAACTTACCATGGAAACTCCTTCGTAACTTCCGTAATTATCGTAGTAATTTTCACAATCGTTAGATATACCGAGTTTGAGTCCGAATCCATTCTTGGGTTAACCTATGTGCCATACACTGCGTGCCAGGGGCAATGGGTAGAACGATATTTGCAAAGTTTATAACTGTAGAACGTGATATCGAGTGATAATTATCACTGATAATGCAGTATTATTTAGAAATATTTCTACATTGAGTTTCTATAGCAGTTGTTTCCTTAATGAATATTAATGAACAGAGAAAGAAAGGTTTTTTTAGAAATATGCTCGAATAACATAGTCCGACTTGTTTTTTCATTTTGAACACTTTTTTCGATTTTTGTGAGTTTTCGGAAATAAAGTTCAATACTTCCTTTAGAAAATCCATATTTTTGTACTACCCTCTGGAAGCTCAGCAAATTTGTCTACAGACATTATTGAGACTCATTCCCTAAACATCTACCTATCGTGAAAATTTCAGAGCTCTACTCCACCAATTACGATAGATACGGAGGTGTTTCTATAAGAAGTGGGAAAATTCGAATTTCTCTGATTTGATATAATTCCTTCTTTGAAAATGTTGAGTAGAACTCAATAACTATGGATTCAAATCTAATTATTGCCCGAGACTTGTGCTATATATATATATATATATATATATATAGTTATGTTAGGAAATGTTTATAAAATAATGAAAATGATAATTCATTATTATTATTAGGTATTTAAGTTATCGTGGTTCATGCTATGTTTGTTTTACAATTTTTCTATAACTTCTACTGTTCTAGAATCTCATACCACAGTTTATAGCTAAAGAAACAGTTCGCTCACTTGGCGTCGGCACTTTGATCTTTATGTTCCTGTTTGTACACTGCGCAACTCTGATTTTTATCCCTCGCGCATACCGCGTGTTACTGTGTTACTAATACGTACTGACATTTCTCGTATACTTCGAAGAGCGATAATCGCGTACAGTCTTCTGCGCATCCTGAATTCTTTCCCTGGAGTGGATGTTACCTTGGAACATGCATTTGGGCCAAGTGAGCTAACTGCTCCTTTAGCTATAAACTGTGCTTATACCATGTTCTAGTCAACGCATATGTCTCAAAAAGTCAGTACTGAAGTATCACTATTGTCATAAGTATGTTACCAACAATACATTCAATTTGCACAAACAATAAAAATAATATGGAAATTTAAATTCATGAAAAACTTTGGATCTTAAGTAGATCAAATGGTATTCACGTTGGAACATCCTGTATGGTAAATCACATCAGGAGAAAACCCAACAGCGAGAAGTCAAAAACAATGTGAGGCAAATAATAAAATATAAAAATATGAAAACAGAAAAATGTCAAATATGAATTTTAACCAATTTTTTACATATAATATAAGATCTAGAATTATATATTGTAAATAAAATCATTAGAATAAGTTATAATAACAAAAAGTGATACAGTCAGGAGAACACCAAAAGGAAGAAGGGCAGGTATTTCAAAAACCAGAACTAAATAAAGTGAAACATATCAGGACCAGACACTAATATTGGTCATTTGGATCACTTATGTCCATACATTTGAACATTTAATGGTCTTTCCTATGCTCACAGACTGTTCATAACATTGAAACGTTTATTCATCAAGTATTTTATCATACATAAGCAAGTTTCACATCACTGTTCTGAGTTAGATAAGTTAGATATCGCAGATTAGGTCAATTTAAGGATTCATTTCAATAAAAACAACAACTATTTGATGATTTTTCTGCATTCTTTGTTTACCTTTTGAGCACCTTATCATAATCTTCCCACAAAATAGCACTTTTGACATCAAGCAGCGCAAGAAGTTGGCATTACTGAATCCTGCCATCAGAATAGAGATGCCTCATACTCCCTAGGCAGACTGACTGAGCTGGGATAAGGTAAAAGAGTGTTGGAAAGGGTAAGAAAAACATAGTCGGAGTTTCATTACTGTTATGATGGGTATTCATTTTTCCATTTTTCAAAATAATTAAATAAAAAAAGAAATCAATGAAACACATTTATCATAACAAATATTTTATTATGATGACTAGTTGTTATTAATAAAATAAAATAAGTAACAATAACAATCATAAATATAAATATAAAGAGCCTATCACAACAATATATATATATATATATATATATATATATATATATATATATATATATATATATATATATATATATATATATATATATATATATATATATATATATATATATATATATAGAGCATATATGAAAAACAATAGTAAAAAAGTTCATTTTAATCCAAATTTTTTCCACATCATTGCTACTTTTTGAAAAAGGCAAACATTGACAGTCATATTTGGAATCGACGGTTATTAATACACTAATACACATCAAGGTTTGCGAATAATCACGGGATGTAAGAAATCAACCCCGACAAATGCACTTTTGGGAGAAAAAGTCGACACAAATTTAGAGTTTGGACGTGACGTAAATGGCTAGCAACCAATTTTTTACAAAAATAATGGCATTTAAGAATCATCCCATACCATCATTGGTAGAAACAGTTGAAAATTATTGTAATTTAGACAAGGGCTACTGGCATGGGAAACAAACTCCATATTGAGTAGAAGCTTACAAATATATACAACCATACATGACAATAATAAAGACTAGTGAAACCTTACCTTGCCTTGAATTTGATTACGAAATACAAACTCGACAACTGAATATAATGAAACAGCCATTAAAAATAACAACAAATAATGGAAAAGAATTATTATTAGCAACAGAAAATTACAAAAGTAATCACACATTAATATACACTGATGCATCCAAAAGTAATAACAGGACGGGTCTTGGAGTACATATCCCAGAAGTAGAATGTAACTACACAACTAGGCTCCCTGACATATAAGATATCTGTAGCTCTGAAATAATAGCGATAAATAAAGGGTGCTCGATATGTCTTGAAAGTAACCTAAACAATAATATAATTTTCACAGATTCACTAAGTGCATTGAACAAACTATGTAGAACCAGAATTAAAGCAAAAAAATTTGTACTTGCCTAATGACACAAAGACTTTTACTGGAAATGAATTATAACAATACAAATATAACCATAGAATTGTAATTATAATATACTGACTAGAATGCGTTTCAAGCTGCGCGAAATGTCCCATGCATGGTGGCCGCCATTGTTGTTAATGTCCTCCTCGCAGTAGCGGAACAATTCCAGTGGCATTGCTTGTAATGGAAAATAGGGTATATCATAATAAAACGTTTTAATGAATGATGCATCAAAGGTACAGAGGATTGTGAATATAAATGTTAAATACCTATGTAAAAAATGTTTATTCTTCCACCCATCTATTATACGAAGATATATGAGACATATTTTACATATCCTTATAATTGAATAGGTATTTCTATCAAGATTTTTTTATTGCACTATTGCATCAATATTTGAAAAATGAGTAAGTTATAAGGTCACATTTGATGTGGGTGCCAGATCATAGGGGGTTCAGAGATAACAAAGGAACAGATTGCCTCGCCAAAGAATAACAAACACACAATTTCCTGACTCAGAAACCTTTTGTGGAATCTCTAAAGTCCATAAGGGAGAAGAGTTTCGAGGCTGGGAAACATGAAATGAAATCTCATTGGAATAAAGTGCCAGGATAAAGACAATAAGCGAAAAGGCTAGTGAGCCTATCGCCAAAGAAAGTTGAACAGCTTCTCGAGTTGGACAAGAAATACTTGAAATTGGTAACGGGACTCTCACTGGACACTGGACACTGCCCTCTGAGGTATATTTAAAACATTGTATTTATCCATTTTTCAACCGACGAAACCAAAAAGGAGGAGGTTCTCTAGTCGACGCGTATATTTTTTTTTATGTATGACCACGCATAACATTTTACAGAGGAGTCCGATTCCGATGATTCTTTTTTCATTGGATAGGGTATACTCCGAAGTTGGTCCCATTTGAATTTGAAAAAAAGTCCACTCCTAAGGGTAGCAAAATGGAAAATATGTATCGTTCACCGTCTTAGTTTTGATCCGTTAACCGATTCTATCAGGCATAACTTTGTACTGGGTTTTCCGATTTGCATGATTTTTTTTATTACCTAGGGTATACCTCATAGTTGATCATATTTGGGTTCGGAGTGAATTAATCCACCCCTATGGGTAGAAAAATAGGGGATGATTGATTTTTCACTTGTGAACATTGGCACACATATGTAGTTGACATTGACAGATCGCTATTGCCATTATTTTTGTTCTCCTATATCCGTCACAATAATAACATCCTATGGAAGGATGGAATTATATACAAAGTGATGAAATTAACTAACGAGAGCTTTCAAAAATAATTTATATTATATAACAATAAATAGTTGAAGTAGATAATTGTATTATTTGACTGTTATTAGTTGAAGTAAGGTGGGTAAGTAATTATTTTAGAATTAATGAAAAGTCAAGTAGGTAGTAATTAGTATATTGCAGCCACAACAAATTGAAAAATAAAAACTTTTTAACAAAAATTAAACCGACGAAAAACGGAACTGAAAATCACAAAATAAAATAAACTTCCTGAGTCTTGATAACTAAGCTCCTAAACTAATGTAAGTAACTAATTTCGAGTCGGCGCCAAACGAATAATCAACGAAGATCATCAAATTACTTCAAAAAAATTATCAGAATGTCACCGTGCATCTCTATGCCATCATTTTACGCTTTACCTAGCTTGTTTGTTTGGCGCCGACTCAAAATTAGTTACTTACATTAGTTTAGGAGCTTAGTTATCAGGACTAATAGGGAGGGCTATTTTATTTTTTGCTTTTCAGTTCCGTTTTTCGTCGGTTTAATTTTTCTTAAAAAGTTTTTATATTAGTGATCTTTGCCTCTCGACTATACCGTATATTTTCATTGTTTGAGAATATTTTCTGCCATTTGATCAATTCTGTATTGTTGACGCTTCAAAATGTATCATATTAAAACTGTTTTTTGAAAATGCCTTCATCTGAAGGGGAAAGGATTGAAATTTTAATTATGATTGGTGTTGGCGATATGATGCGGACTCAACAAGAGGTATGCAGATTATTCCATGAAATGCACCCAGATAGTGAACCTATTCCACAATCTACTGTAAGCAGAATAAAGCGAAAATACATAGAATTAGGACACGTGAGGGGTGCATCAAACCAAGGTAGACCTACAGTTAATGAAAATATTCAACAAGACGAGACGTAATTTTGTCAGCATCTGGATTTCTTAGAAAATACATTAATTCCTGATTTAACCTAGCTCTTTCCTGATATTCAAATAGCCAATAATTTAGACCGCAGAAGGCGCACCGCAATATTTTGATGCAACTTTGGTAGCGTATCCAGTAGCTGCATAACTACGTAATTTCATATAATAATTCTTAATACGTTTATTCTTCAATTCGTTTTTTGTAAAAATACAGTATCGTATAACTTTCTAATAAAATTTTGAAAACACCTTTTGTATTGTTGCTCACCCTCTACCAATTTGACGCAGCTTGTGATATATTTTTGGAATCAGCTCAGCAAGTTAACTCATAAATAAAAAAATTAGGGTGTTCATTTAATAAAACCGCTGATGACGTCATCACTCGAAGGTAGATCACCCTGTATATTGGATTATCATTTAAAAAAACAGTAAATTGAAATAAAAAATCTACCTGTTTCGGGAATTTTTAATGATATTGTTTATTTAGCTACTAATGAATGTATGCGTTACTTTATGGACACACTGAAAAGGCGATATGTATAAATAAGCATGGCCACATATCATTACCTACTACTACAAACTAATGTAACACTTCATTATATATATATTAAAGGAAATTGGAATGATTTGGCAACGCTTATAAGTGCCAACCGACAACGCCTTTATGTTTACAAATAGATGATATAAACACTACCGTCATACGTTCAGTTGATTATCTTCGTTGCACGCGTGTAATATGCTTATGAAGTCATACTCTTCTTCATTGTTTGGTGTCCTCCTTGGCTATGGCATAAGGGTGCCACAAAATTCGGGTGCGCAGTAGACTAAGCGCGTTCTAGTCAGTATATTATAATTACAATTCTATGAATATAACCCTTGCTTGGATACCAAGCCATTCGAAAATACCAGGAAATGAACAAGCAGATCTATTGGCTAATGTTGGTAGGAACTCAAACATTCCTATGAATATCAGAATTGATAAACAAACTATTCTAACAATTCTGAAAACTGAAATCAAAGGTAAAATATAGGTAAACACAAAGGCAAATGGTACATGGATATACGAAGTCAATTCCCGGATAAACCTTGGTACTCCAAATTTCCCTTTATAGACCGAAGACACATTACAATAATCATCCGGATGAGAACGGGACACTGCTTAACAGCAGAACATTTACACAAAATAGGAGTAAAAGATGATGAAAGATGTGAATGTGGACAAATTGAAAATTTAGATCATGTATTTTTTCAATGTCCCATAAACCAAACTATACAGATAGATTTCAGAAAAAATAGCATGCGTACACCATTCAATATCAAAATAGTTCTCGCCAACCTTAACTCAAATATTATTAAGTTCATCAATAAATCCAACAACTACAACAAAATCAACTTATAATCTCTAATATGTTCACTTACAGATCCTATCTTTCAACACCCTAGGTTTTCTTTTTCCGAGGATTTCGATTGTGTAATGCTTCTCCGTTACCCGGGAGCGAGAAGAGTCTAAATGTATCAATTTCTCAAAGACAACAGGCCATAATTATTTAAGAAGAAGAAGAAGTATATCGTCTTGCATCATGCAGTTCATGTGAATCATCCTTAGATAATTTTTTTGACATCATTTCACGGTTTTTCTTTGGCTAAGCGATGCTATTTTTTTTCGGCATTCCACACAGTAGACATCGATACTTGAAAATTGGCACTTTTCTTTCTTTCTTTCCTACCATTTGGGGTAGTTATCGTCGGAGCATTGAAATATACGTGTTGATAGTTTGGCTATCTCACTAATAATATCGAAGAGAAATCATCGGAGTTTACAAATTTATTTTTATGGTTGCTCCAATCCACGTTAAAGTCACTGTGGAATTCGGCCACAAAAATTATTAATCAAATTTGACCATTTTCACATGTAATAATTTCAATAGTTTAAATAATATTATAACTTTCAACAATGTAAAAAAATCGACATAAATATTAAAATATAAATGAGAAAATAAAATAAAACGGAGTAGAAATCAGATGATTGTTAATAAAAAAGCATGTATTTTTAAAACTATTACAGTTATAAGTTTGGTCAAAAAATTTGGTAAATATTTTATTATCCAATAGAATCGTCTTGCTGTATCTTCAATAGTTAATAAGATATGTCATGAAAGAACGAAAAATACAAAAAAAGGCAACGATTTGTGAATATACGTAATAAATTATCAACAATAGTTACAAACTTGTTCTTATGTTCGTTCAAAAGTTAAATAAAAATTTATAACTAAACACATCGAATGGCCGCTTTGATATTTAAAATATACCATAATGAAAAATTCTTTAAAAAATAGAAAAAAAACAAATTCCATTGCACATATTGCACATATTCGACAATTGTTTATAACAAATTGTTTATTTGATAAACAAATCAAATACGAATAAAAAATAATTTCACCACCTAATCATGTTCATGATTTGAGACCAATTAGCTTACTTCCTGTGATTTCCAAAATACTCGAAAGAGCAGTATATATTCAAGTAAATGACTTTGTTATAACTAATAGCATATTACCTGTTCAACAATCCGGATTTAGAAAATGTCATAGTACAACTACTGCACTCTTAAATTCAACAGATAATATAATTGGAGCCTTAGATAAAAAACTTGCTGCTGTTCTAGTTACCTTGGATTATTCCAAAGCATTCGATCTGATTGATCACACCTTACTAATCTCCAAATTAACATATTATGGATTTAATACAACTGCACTATCTTTTTCAAATCGTATTTATGGAATCGCACACAACGAGTGTGCATTGATAACAAATTCTCAAACTCGAAAAAAATAGTCTCTGGAGTTCCCCAGGGATCTATCCTAGGTCCTTTATTATTTTTACTGTATACATCAGACTTACCAAAAATTGTAAATACTAGTGAAATTCAACTTTATGCGGATGATACACAAATAATCCATTTCTTTGATCCTATATCATACATTACAGCATCTGAAACTATAAATAGCGATCTTCAACGGATTGTTGACTATTCTAATAAACACAACCTATCAATCAATCCTTCTAAAACAGTGGTCCTTTTATTTGGAAATAAAAATTTAAGGCCTAACATTGTGAATAATATGAATATTACTCTAAACAATACACGTTTAGTCATCTCTGATAATGCAAAAAATTTAGGATTGACCTTAGATACTTTTCTTAGATTCAAGAATCATGTAAATCTTTTATTACGTAGAAGTTATATGCGCACTCGGTTACTTTATGCTAGTAAACATATTTTAAATTTCAAAACAAGGAAAAAACTTTCAGAATCTTTGGTTTTATCCCTTCTAAATTATTGTAACATTGTCTACTATCCATGTCTTGATAAATGCACTCAAAATCGACTTCAACGAGTGCAAAATACTTGTTGCAGATTCATATTTAATCTAAGGAAATATGATCACATTTCTCAATACATCCTGCAGTTGAAGTGGCTCAAAATTTCTAATGTATTTAAACACCATTTCCTCATTTTTTGCATAGATTATTTAATACTAAAAGTCCACCATACCTTCTTGACAAACTAGTATTCAGAAACAATTTACACAATCTTAATACCAGACATTCACATATACTTAACATGCCACACCACCGGACAGCTTTGTTTGAACGTAGTTTCACTTATAATGCAGTAAAACTTTTTAATTCCTTCAAACCAGAACTATCAACTCCACTGAATAGATATAAGAAAGTCGCTAAAAATGAACTGCTGAACCAAAATTATATTTTTTTCCTTTCTTATTACAAAATTTATAAATTTTTATTATATCAATTTATTAAATTTAAATTTTTTTTTTATTATCTTTTATATTTTATTATTTTCATTTTTGTATTACCTTTTTTTTTGTAAACTGAAAAGGTTAAGAGTTCAAGAGTAGCTATTAGCTAATCTTCGCCTTTTCAGGGCAAATGCATGTACATTTGTTAAATAAAGTCGATTTATTATTATTATTATCTTGTAGAGAATCACAAATCATTTATTTAAAGCAAAAACTTTTCCTCAATATTTGGTTTGCACAATAAACAAAAATAGAAAGTTATTTTCAAACAATAAAAAAAATAAGATTTGTTTTTAATTCAGATTTTATAACAAATGAAATGACAAAAAAAAACAACAAAATACTAAAAGGTATAAAATAATTTCTCCTAGCCCCATATAGATTGTCCTGAATATTTATGATTGAAGATTCAGAACGAGAAACGCAGGGTGCATGCAATAGATCATTAATGCATGAATAGTTCAACTAAGTCACTAACAATTTTATTGCACTGCAAATGATGTGAACTGTTTTGTGAGTTTTCCCAGAAAGAGCTGTATGTGGCTGTATGCCCGACAAGGCGTATACATCAAACAAGAGAGCCAAACATGTGAAGTGTAATATTACTGGTGACTCCGTACTGATGAGGGCCAAAAGCCTGAAACCAGTATAGGATTGTTAGGTGGACCTGGCATGAATTAAACATAATCAAGTTTATCAGAAAGAAACATTTGCAATTAATTTTCTTTGTCAATGGAAGTTTGCATAGATTTTCAGGTGGATATCATTCAAGGTTATGCGTGGTATTTGCTAGGAAAGTAGTTGTTTTTCGCTTATGGTCTACCACTTGTTTCAATTTATATTGAATTTTTGTGCAGATGAGACCCTTGAGTCCTTTGTTTCTAATATTACACTTCACATGTTTGGCTCTTTTGTTTAATATTTAATAGTATAATAGTATATTGTGTGACAAGGAATGAAACAAGACGATTTCAGACGAGGGTGAGGATGGCATCACCCGAAGTCTGGAATCGTGTTTCATCCAGTGTCACACACTTTATTTTTTATATATCACCTGTAATGAAAATGAAAGATTCAATGTCTGAAAGCCATTCGAAACGAGACAATTTTAGACGAATAGCACTTTATCAATAAGATGTGGTGTACTTATATTTCTTGTTCAAAACTCATCGTATTTTTATTCTAATTCAGTCTTGTGAATATGACATCTGTCAGATTACTTAATGGTTAGAATAATCGTTGTGTAGCGATTCACAATAAAAATATGCTATTCTGAAAGGGTTAAAATGATTCCAACTTCATTCAGCGGGCAGAAACTCGATTCGATGGTTTCTTCCCTCGGGAAGAAATCAATCGGTTTCTTTCCACCAACAGTCGCATTGGTCTGGAATTGTCTTGTTTCGACACTGAAACTCGCAGTTTCAATACGAATAATATGAAAACAAATTATTCGCAACGGCCGGTTTGCTCACCGCGCGGAGCCCTATTTTCAACATAAAATGAAAAGTACCTATTAATAATAGAGATTGAGTACCAGGTGTCAAAAATTTTTTGTGAAATTTCTAAGATTTATTTACCTTCGACCTCATATTAACGAGTCTGTTTAATCTACACGAAAACGTTCAATTTCTCTATTAATGTATAATTGTGATATATGCAGCCAAACATACACCGAAATCGACCATTAATAACCTATTAATGGTCGATTTCTCTATTCATCATTGTGGTATAGGCAACTAAACAAAAACGAATTCAAATACTATTCAAATGTCAAATCATATTACCTTCGCGCTGTCAAAATTATGTATTTTAAAATCCAAATATTGTAAGTTTCCTCCTAGTTGAAGCAAATGGATATCGAAAATTTCACGTTGACCCTAGGAACGAGGTCGACGGAAATTTTTTGTAATCAAAACGTATATTAAAATGGTGATTAATGATCTCGAACATTAACGCGCTGGCTTCGCTCTTGCGTTAAAATATCTTGATCATTTATCGCCACCATTAATACACTAGTTGATTGAATAACATTAGCGTTAATAGTTTTGTCGTTACGAATCTAATGAGCCCTAGCACGCATTTTAATTCTCGGTAGCAAGTTTCGATATGTTTTTATACTTATTGGTTTTTTTTCAAGGAGAAGATTGAGATGAGATACAGAGTCTTTCTGTTTTTAGATAGAATTCAATAGAAATACTACCTATTAGTCTCGTCTATCAAAAAATTTTTTTTTTATTTATTCACCGTTTATGGTCCCCAAAACCCAAAAATACCATCAGTTCGTAAGATTATATATGGGACCAAAGTGGAGGCAAAATTTTTCAACAGAATGGAACGAAATGCGGCACAAACATATTTTCCATTCAATGTCTCGGAAAAAATCGAAGATGGGCCAAATTGGTTCAGTAGTTTCGAAATAACCAAGCGAGACTTACTAAGAGAGCCATGAGCTTGCCGGACCAAAGTGTACCTTGAAAGATCTAGCTTTTCTTCTTTTCACAAATTATTTTTGCCTTAGTTATGCCAATCAATTGTTTCTGCTCCAAAATTATGCAAATTCAACCCACTGTAGCTTTTAGAAAAATAAACTCGGGAACTAACTTTCATTGCTGCTTATCCTTGGGGTCATTTAAAGATTCAATTAGCATATCTTGAGGATGATATAAGGATGTCGAATTTGATCACTCTTGGCCGCTTTTTGGCCAAATCAGATCACTGGGCGGCGGGATGACAGGAGAACGTACATAGTCCTGGTCTGGTGCTGGTCCTACCTTCGACATTCAATTCCTTTGCTACTTTTTGCTAGACCATGTCTCTGTAGTTGGGGTTTAGGTACTGTTCTTTGGTCTGGTCACTCAAACACAAAAGAAAATGAAAGAAAACGCTATATGAAGGGAGAGAAAATAATAAATGAAATGCATAAAGCACACAAAGTCGTCTTCACAAAAGGTTCAATATAAATTGAAACACAATTGGTAGACCGACAGGCGAAAAACAACTACTTTCCTAGCAAATACCACGCAGAACGTTGAATGATATTCACCTTAAAATCCATGCAAACCTCCATATAAATGGAAAACAAATAGACTGCACGATCGGACTATGGATCGGATGCAGGAACAGAGTCGGGTGGGAGTGGGGATGCATACGTGTGAACTACGCTGTTCGGAGTCAAGTACCATTTCCCTCGCAGACACTCGTTCGACTTTATGATCGTAGTCGGATCGGAACCCTACATGATGGGTGTGTACCATAGACAAATTAAAAATAAAGAGACTGTTTGAAACATTGGCGATCTTGACCACCAAGTTTTTGGTACGGCCAGTCGCGCATTGAGGCGCTGCCCGCAATCGACAGACGAATGAAGACATTATAATTTTCCAATTTCGACGTTTGTCAGAAAATGACAAACCACGTAATAATTTCAGAATAATTCTACTGTTATTGTCATCGAAAAATTAATGATAGAAATTATACTATAGACTTGAATTCGGAACCCAACGTCGAAAATAGAATGTTTTGTTATTCGAGTTGACTCTGAAATTCCTGGAAATATTCTTTCACAGGGTAAAATAAAAGCTGCTCTTCACAAACTGATACTTATTTCCATCCATCAGTTGCAGAATTTTTTCCACAAATTGGTACTTATTTCCATCCAAAAGTTTTCATTTCCTATCACCATTTGAGGAAGTACGAAGTACATAGTCTACTTAATGATTATCATCAAACTGGAGTACTTGTTATACCTACCTACTCGTTATTCTTTGTGCTAATAAATTAACAAAATTATTGAAGGTATGTTGTAAATGTAATTTGTTTTCATTTTGGTTGATTTCATGATAAAATTGAATAATATTTTTAATTTTGTTGTTTTTCAGTTTTATTATTGTTTCGTCTTAGATAAAATAAAATATATTTTTTATGGTGTTTAACTTATTATTCTTATTTTATAAGAACTTTAATTTTGTTCCTTGATATCATGAAACAAAGATTCATTTTGAAACTTCATTTTAACCACGAACTTACATTCTACGAATCGATTACTGTATATATTTTATTAGTGATCGATTTGCTATTCCTGTATTTCATATGGTACAACCATATGAAACAGGAAATCAAATCGATCACTTTTAAAATATATACCACATCAACCATATTAAAATAATACATTTGAAAAACCCGCCTTATCTCAATCGGTAACTGAAGAGAAATCTGTTTTACCAACTGTACTAAATTAGTTCGGCCAGTTGCGAGATATGTCGCCACTGTCTAAATGTGGTGCCAACTTTTTCTGCAGGTTTGACAACTCTCTTTATTTTTAGTTTCTCTATGGTGTGTACCGGCCTTAAACTGCGGCAGTTGCAAACAGCGGGTGAACCCGCGCGATTCTAGCTGGTGGTGGCTATAAAGCACCGCTCACTCGTCCGTTCTGTTGGCATTATGAAGCTATCAGGGGAGGAGATTTAGAAAATAGTATAATGGGAATAAGTAGCCTGGGTGCTTCAACTGGGTGTACTTTTTTCAAAACTATTTTGTCCCAGAAATAAAAATGTATTGTAATTCCATTAAAAACTTGCCATTTTCATGATGAATTATTTTTAGATGACATGACAGAAAAGCACTTTCAAATGAAGAACTCCTTTATTATCTTGGAAATGATGATGATTCACATATTCCTAATCCTCAAGTCGAAATGCATGAAGAAATGTTCGAATTTTCAAGATAACGAGGAAGCCAATTGTCAAGAAACAGAAGACGACAATTCCAAACAAGAGCCAAATATGAAGCAGGTCAAATAAGCCTGGAAATATTTTTTTTTCCAAAATCACGATTTGACTGAGAAAAAACAAATAAATTGGATGAAAGATGTACAGTATGAGAAGAGAAGAGTATAATGGTATGACCACATTTTAGATAAGATATTATTTGTAGGTATATATATATATAGGTATATATATATATATATATATATATATATATTATATATATATATATATATATATGTATATATATATATATACATATTATATATATATATATATATATATAATATATACATTTAATTACCAAAACAATTCCTACCACTCATAATACATAATATATACCTGACATTTTCTACAGAAACTTGTGAACTAGTCTACGAATACAATTGTACAGTTGTACTTGGTCATTTTTTTTAAGGAGTAGAATGAGATGAGATGAAGAGTCTTCATATTTTTAGGTAGATTTCAATAGAAATACTACGTATTGTTCCCGTCTTTCAAATTTTTTTTAAATATATTCACCGATCATGGTCCCCAAAGCCCAAAAATACTATCAGTTCGTAAGTTTATATATGGTAACAAAGTGGAGCCAACATTCATCAACAGAATGGAACGAAATGTGGCACAAACATATTTTCCATTTAATGCCTCGGTTAAAATGGAAGATGGGCCAAATCGGTCCAGTAGTTTCAAAATAACCAAACGAGACTCACTAAGTAAGCCACGAGATATCATACTATGTCAGCTTTCCGGACCAAAGTGGACCTTAAAAGATCTAGCCTATAAAGCTTTCATATTTTGTCAGAAATTCTTTTATAATGAGGTTTTTTTAGTGCAAAGATCTAAATGGCCCTGACATTTTTTCTGTATTAAGTAAAAGCACAGTCCTTGCTCTACACGCAGATGTTTTTCTTCCTCTCACAAACAATTTTTACCTTAGTTATGCCAATCAATTGTTTCTGTTCAGAAATTATGCAAATTCCACCCTCTGTAACTTTTAGAAAAATAAACTTAGGAACTAACTTTCATTGCAGCTTATCCTCGGGGTCATTTGAAGATTCAATTAGCATATCTTGAGGATGATATGAGAATGTCGAATTTGATCACTCATGACCGCTTTTTGGCCAAATCAGATCACTGTACGGCGGGATGACAAGGGAACGTACATAATTGTGAAGCCGTGCGATTCTAGCTGGTGATGGCTATAAAGACAAGACGTTAAAAGGTGACCATATTATGCGCCGAGGTACTGTTAGCGCCAGACCTTACGCAGCCCCCATACTGACGTCACACCATCCGTAATACTCCGCGTTACTTAGACTGTGATTTATGAAACTCGATATTCGTTTAGTTCTCTTTAATGGCCAATTTGAAAGTAAATTACGAAGTCAATTTGCATTTTATTCATTACTTGGACAATTTCCGAAACCGGGGCTCATTTTAATTCAAAGGTTATACATGCCGAATCACAATGCAGTTGCAGTTTTCACGTTTGTAACAAACAAATTTAAACTGCCGCACTTTAAAAACTCTATTTATCACAGGGGAAAATGCGGATAATTTGCGCCATCTGGAATCAGTCGCCCGATTCCGCCACTGCGGCACCACTTACAAAGGTGCTCCAAGTCCATAATGCACTGTGTGAACAGGGATGTTACGAATGTTCTGACGTCAGCATGTGGACTTTGTACCTCGGCGCAAAATAGGGTCAGGTTCTAACTTCTAGAGCTATAAAGCACCCCTCGCGGATGCGTCCGTTCAGTTGGCATCGTGGAGCTATCAGGGGCTGATCTATTGGATATTTTGTTGACAACAGATAATATTTTCCATAAAATAAAACAAGAAACAATAATTCATTCCGGTGGAAGCGGCTTGCGCGGGTGGAAACAGGCGCACTATGACTGCCTCAATAAGTATTCATACTTTTTTTTTTCGCCGCTCACCTGCCGCGGAAGCGGTGCACTATGGACGTACCTTTACTTGTCTTCCGAAAGAGGGGGTAAAGGGGCTTTCCCTGCTGATGGTGGCAGGTATTGCCTGAGTATATGCCAGGCATCGTCAGTTCCTTCAAAAACATGTATTTTACACATCTTTTGCAAAGCTTATATGTGTGTTTTGGCATCTGTTCGAGATAAATGGACGTTTTGGATCTCTTCATGTGTTGATTCCTGATTGAATGACCGGAAAAAGTGGTGGCAAAAAAACGACGTGAAATAAATAATTTTTAGCGATTTACCGCCCTAAGTCCAAAAAAATATTCCAACTAAAAAACAAAAAATAATTATCTTTGTTGGGGATTGAACTACTGATTTACAAAGTCAGCGCTATCTTCCCCATTTCAACAAGTGGGCATATTTCATATGGTGTACTATTGTTATTAGAATTATAATTACCTTTCTTCTTGTTCGATATATGAATTCTGATAAATCGGTCAGTTTTCTAGGCTGATTATAGTGGGCACTGATATTTTTAATATCTCTCGTGAGCAGGCTATTTTTCCACTATCTTCAAATGTTCTTCTAAAGTACGCCATTCTTCAGAATAAATGTAAAAGTGATTGGTGTAGATTAACTCATTTCTAGCGCCTCTCCTACTATTAAGAGATAAAATAGTTTTTGCAAATTCGAAAATGCGATATTCATTGTTCTAAAGGCATCACGGAATTCTATCCCCTTATTGGCTTACCCATCACGCTTTGAAATATTCATTGGAAGTAAATCATCAATATTGGAAGGGTTCAAGGAGAAAGTAGTATTTATATAATTAAAATTATTGTTTTTACCATTTTGGATGTAGAAACAGGTTTATTATATCGATTATAATTTTCTGTTGAATCTTTGATGGTACTACCTTCACCTCCATTGAGTGAATTACACTCATTATTGCTTTCTTTTCAGAATGCTTTTGTATATTTATCAGCCAGCTCCAAGAACAGATTTTTTAATGTGGAAATTTTATATTGCGTCATCAATTTGGTCTTGGAGAGAGTAATAAAAATATTCCACTTCTAGGCACTCTGAATTGAATTCAATTTTATATTGAACGTCATTGAACTGCTCTAAGAGTGGTTCTGATTTTAACTCAAATCTTGTCAAATTTGACTTGATGAGCTTTCGGTTCAATTCCGCCAGATCTGTCATCGTTTCAGATTGAACTAATTCGGGATAAATAGTGATACGGTGGAAGACAAAGCACTTGAAACCCATATTTTTCTGCAAGCGTATCAGCTTCATATTCAGGTCATGGTTCATTCCTTCAAAATGAATATCTATTTGATAAACTCATCTTGAAGAACACTCACAATTACTCTGCTACCAAATCCAATAATTGTGGTTTCAGAGAGGTAATGAAAAAAAATGTTATTGTTTGATAACTATTCCTGGATATCAGCCTTCTTCGATGCCGTTGTTTGGGATTTATTAATCACAGTATTGCATGATCCATAACTATTATTAAAGGCTCTTCTGAATTTGTTGATAGCTGATATTAACCAATGCAGTAGAGTTTTTGGTTCGTTTCTTCATGGTAATCACAATTCTTTGTTTTCGAACAAAAAATTAACTGTAGCTCACAAATAAATTTGGTACTGCATCCAGCATGAAGTACAATACATGTTAAAATAAAAATAAAAACAACTGGTGTATTTTACTTTCATTTTATGCTTGTCTTCACCCTTCACCACCAACCTTAGTATTTTCAACACTTTTTACATTGGAATCTTGCCAGGATCGCCCAATGCTGCCATCTTTGAATACCCAAGTTTCATCCAAGGATACAAACTGACGTAATCCCTCATCCTCAACCCTTTCAGTCACGCACCAAAAATATTTTTTTTTAATATGATGGGCAAGTTAGTTATATGTAGTACATGACAAAAAATGCTGAAAACACCGTTTTTTTTTGTTATGAAATATACTTCATGAGGTACATATATATATATATATATATATATATATATATATATGTATATATATGAAGAAGGAATTTGTGGCATAATGGACAGATTATTAAAAAAAGCATCCTCAAGTGGGACTCGAACCCACAACCTTATGTTTTCCGGAAATACACTCTTACCACTGAGCTATCGAGGCTAGGAATCGACACACACTCGTGAACACTTTACTTCCATAATTTAATGTGAATGTTGGAATGAATCGAAAATCGAATGTACTTATCAATATCCGTCGAGACCCGATACCTATTCACCCAACATCATCGTCGAATTGACGATTTCAATAGAAGATCTAGGAGGATGATCTCCAACCACTGATATATTTCTCTCGGACAATAATTTCCCACTTTCATATTATATATTTGGCTAAATCTTATCAGTGGTTGGAGATCATCTTCCTAGATCTTCTACTGAAATCGTCAATTCGACGATGATGTTGGGTGAATAGGTATCGGGTCTCGACGGCCATTGATAAGTACGTTCGATTTTCGATTCATTCCTACATTCATATTTAATTGAGGAAGTAAAGTGTTCGCGAGTGTGTGTCGATTCTTAGAGCCACGATAGCTCAGTGGTAAGAGCGTATATCCGTTTGCCTACCCACTTTTTCCGGGAAACGTACTAAATAGTAACGCTCCAAACTTTATTTTCACAATTATCTACCTCAATACCTTCACTCCAGTTCCCGTATAAGCGTTCAACGCAGGAAATAGGAACATAGCTTAGATTTTAGAAAGCATTTCACTTAAATATAGGGCAAAGTCGCTAAGACCAGCGCGACGTCCCCCTACTGCCCCTGTTCTGGGGCGTACGAGACGTTTGGAGGTTGGTGTAACCGTCTAACTTAAATTGCACCCACAAATTCTCCCCGACCCCATTTCCATATCACAAATCCCTGCCGCCCACTAGACCTTCTAGGACGACAAATTTGTGATATAAAGAAATGTATATATGTAAATGAAATGTAGATGTCCCGTACTAGTAACAGTTTAATAAATTATTCGAAGAAGAAGAAGCGTATATCCGGAAAGCATGAGGTTGTGGGTTCGAGTCCCACTTGAGGATGCTTTTTTTTAATTCAATAATCTGTCCATTATGCCACAAATTCCTTTTTCATAATTTCTCTCGGACAATAATTTCCCACTTCCACATTATATATATATATATATATATATATATATATATATATATATATATATAATTTTCTCGGAATAAGGGCCTTAGTCAGTCTATATATTTTTTATTTCATTCGACGTTTCGACATTGTTTATGTCATCTTCAGGTTACTTTTAAATAATGTAAAACATGTAAAAGTTAAAAACATTGAAAACTTAGAATATCATTCAATTATTATTCTTTCATTTCATTTCATGTTTCATGATTGAATGAACGTTGTTGAATGTCCGAGATTGCTGGTATCGGGTTCGTTTTATCTGTTATCGTTTTTTTTTAAATAAAATACATTGGAGTGTTCGACATATTCAGTTATAGTACGTGGGCTCTATAGCTATAATTTATGCAAGACTTTTCCGTGTTCATATTCATTCATTCATTCATTCATGCAAGACTTTTCTTTATACGGAAAAGTCTTGCCTGAATTATAGCTATAGAGCCCTCGTACTATAACTGAATATGTCGAACACTCCAATGTATTTTATTTAAAAAAAAACGATAACAGATCAAACAAACCCGATACCAGCAATCTCAGACATTCAACAACGTTCATTCAATCATGAAACATGAAATGAAATAAAAGAATAATAGTTGAATTATATTGTAAGTTTTTAATGTAACTTTAAACATATTTGATGTTATGTAACGTATTATGTTTTTAACTTTTATAGGTTTTACATTATTTTAAAGTTACCTGAAGATGACATAAACAATGTCGAAACGTCGAATGAAATAAAAAATATATAGACTGACTAAGGCCCTTATTCCGAGAAAATAAATAAATTGAGAAATATATATATATATATATATATATATATATATATATATATATATATATATATATATATATATATATATTACACTTCATGTTTACCAAAGTTTAGTCACTACAGGGATCTTAGTTTTTGAGTGACTTCAAAAGAAATATTTTCCCAGTTCCTTCGGATAGGGTGTGTTCAGTAGTAATAAAATAGAACGAAGACTTGAGCTTATTGACGAATTATTCTTTTTATTAAGCTCTGGTTATGAATGAGGAGACTCCCGTAAATTATAAATATATATATATATATATACGTTGAACGTTGAACGTTGAACGTTGAACGTTGAACGTTGAACGTTGAACGTTGAACGTTGAACGTTGAACGTTGAACGTTGAACGTTGAACGTTGAACGTTGAACGTTGAACGTTGAACGTTGAACGTTGAACGTTGAACGTTGAACGTTGAACAAGGTATTACAAGGTCTCTTCATGATCTTCGACCCCAAAAACTCCCACTCCCCAATTTTGAATAGAATCTGACCATAATCACAAAATTTGTCCACCATCCTGAAGTCGCCATCTTGAATTTTCAGATTTTGACAGAAAACCTGAAACCTGAAAACCCTCACATACGAATTTTGAATGAAATATGATCATAATCAGAAAACTCGTCCTCCACCTTGGGGCCGCCATCTCGAATTTATGTATTTTCATAAAAAAATCAGAATTTCCGACTGCGAAAACCGCTGCATACCAATTTTGAATCGAATTATAATCACAAAACTCGTCCCCCATCTTGGGGCCGCTATCTCACATTCATGAATTTCGACAAAAAATTCATAATATCCGACTCCGAAAACCCCCACATACCAATTTCGACTCAAATCGGAACATAATTTCAAATCTCGTCCGCCATCTCAAAGCCGCCATTTCGTTTTTTCTCTAGTACACCTGCAAAATTCCAAATCAATCGGACGACTATAAGTCGGTCAAAATTCACTTGCAAGATTTGACCCAAACTAAATAAAAGCTTGTAAAAACGCGTTGTTCACTCTACCTCATGGTGGTGTGAAAATAAGTTGACTTTGAATTTACAAAATTATAATTATATAGTGAAAAGCTATGAATGGTTTCTTAAAATGATAAAAACTACCAATTGGACGTTTTTTGAAAGAATATCCACCTTTCCACCGATGTAACTCGTTACACATCAGACTTACAAGAAAGTGTTCATACAATAAAAACTTTTTAACAAAGAATTAATCCGATGAAAAAAATAAACTGGAAAGCGATAAACCTCAATAACTAAGATCCTAAACTAATGTAAATAACTAATTTTGAGTAATTTAATGATCTTCGTTGATTGTTTGTTTGGCGCCGACTCAAAATTAGTTACTTACATTAGTTTAGGGGCTTAGTTATTAAGACCAAAAAGGTTCATTTTCTTTTTTTCTTTTCAGTTTCTTTTTTCGTCGGTTTAATTTTTTGTTAAAAAGTTTTTCTTTTTAATTTTGTTTTTGCTAAAATCTACTAATTGCTACCTACCTAATTTGGATAACTCTTTAGATACTTACTTACCCACCTTACTTTAACTATTAACTGTTGTTATATATTAACTTCGTCAGCGTTTAATTTTATATTTTTTATGACAACTTTTATAAATTCACTCACTCCTTTTGGAACATAATTTCTAAAAATACTGAAACACGTATTTTTTATTTGTAACAAAGACCTCAAATACCAATTTCTATTGGTCTAATTGCAAACCCAACCGTGTTTCCACTTTCACTCACCTTCTCACCCACCTTTGCACCCATTTAGGTATGGAATATCGAGAAAATATGTTGTCAAAATTTTAGCTCTTAGGTCCAGTGGTTTGGTCTGGGCGTTGATCGTATATCAGTCAATCAGTGAGATAGTTAGTCAGGACATGTAATATATAAATATATCACCCCAAACACAGGGTAGCTACTGTGAACCGTTGAGGAGATCCCTCTACTGTCTCCCGTCTCCATCATCAAATTAACTCCGGGTCTACATTATGTTGTAGTGTGCACTACATATGTGTGCCAAGTTTCAACAGAATCGATTCACAAGTCTACATTCAATAAATCATCCCCTATTTTTCTACCCTCACAAATGCAATTGTTTTTAAAATTCAAATGGGACCATCTCGAAGCATACCCTATAAAATAAAAAGAGAATCATCCAAATCGGATAACCCAGTCCAAAGTTATGCGTGGAAGAATCGGTTGACAATTGAAAATTCAGTGGGTGAATAAACAATCATCCCTCATTTTCCTACCCTTAGGAGTGGATTTTTTTCAAATCAAAATGGGACCAATTACCCTATCCATTAAAAAAATAACATCAAAATCGGACAACTCTGTAAAAAGTTATGCGTGGTCATACACCATACATAAAAAAAATATATGCGTCGTCGGTTAAAAATGTAGGGAATTATTTTGAAAAACACGTTTTTTTGTATCTTCGATCCAAGATGGTGGACCGCGCCGACCCCCTACCGAAATAACTGCGGCCATTTCCTTTTAGATCAAACTGGGGATTACGAGTTTTGTAACATCAGCAATTTTTATAAAAACTTTTTAAAAAAAAAATTAAACCGACGAAATACGGAACTGAAAAGTAAAAAATAAAATAAACCTTCTTAGTCTCAGTAACTAAGCTCCTAAACTAATGTAAGTAACTAATTTTGAGTCGGCGCCAAACAAACAAGCAAATGAATTAGGTGAGGCGTAAAATTATGGCATCGAGTTGGGCGGTGACATTTAATCGATTTAATTTTTGTTAAAAGGTTTTTATTTTTCAATTTTTTGGGTTTTTTTTTTTTTTTTTTTAAAATTTTTTTTTTGGTAAAATCTACTAATTACTACCTACTTGTTTTTTGATTACTTCCAAAATACTTACTCACCCACCTTACTTCAACTATTACCAGTTAAATAATATGATTATCCAATTTTACTATTTGTTGTAATATAAATTATTTTTGTTGTTCTGGTTAGTTTATTTCCTTACTTTGTATATCATTCCATCCTCTCATAGAAAATAATGATTTTGACGGATGTGGAACAAAAATAATGTCAGTAGCGATCTGTCATTGTCAACTACGTATGTGTGATAATGTTCACAAGTGAAAAATCAATTATCCCCTATTTTTCCACCCATAAGGGTAGATAATTTCATTCGAAATCCAAATATAAGGTATACCCTATCTATTAAAGGAAGAATCATCCAAATCGAAGAACCCAGTACAAAGTTATGCCTGATTGAATCGGTTAACGGACCAGAATTCAGAGGGTGAGTGATCAATATCCTTCATTTTGCTACCCTTAGGGGTGGATTTCATCTTTTAATCAAATGGGACCACCTTCGGAGTACACCCTATCCACTGAAAAAAGAATTATCGGAATCGGACGCCTCAGTAAAAAGTTATGCGTGATCATACATAAGAAAAAATAATGATAAAAACAAATATACTCGTCGACTAGAGAACCTCCTCCTTTTTGTTTTCGTCGGTTAATAAAATAGGTATATATTAAAAAAAATATCGTAGCACATTATATGTGGAAAACATTTCTAACAAAATTTAGAGTTCTTATTTTATTGTCCTTCTTGATTTTGAAGGAGTATTAATACTATTATATTTGATATAAACCTCATTTTGAAATTTTCATAAAATGAAAAATTAATTGAGAACGATAATGAAATGAATTGTTAAAGTGGAAATGGAAGGATTCGCAGGCGTTTGTTGTTTGTTCAATTCTACACTAGCATCGGCCCAAATATTTGAAATTTAAGATCTTATGAAATAAATGATATGTAAACTGTACTACTCGCGTATCATTTGACATCAGTTCCATCAATTCAAACACAAAAAAGTTCCTATCAATATTTTTGTCCTTGCATTCACAAGAAAAGCCTGAATTTCGAATTTTCCGCCACCAAGATTGATTTAGTTGAAATCTGCAACAATGAATTGAATTTACGTTGTTGTGCATAGCAGCTTCGAAGTCTAATACAATTTTTCTGGGCTGAAAAAGGAAATTATATACGGAACACAAATTTGGAATGAAGCATTGATCGATGTAAACAAATATATTTATTTGAGATTCTTCGTGTGTTATTTCGCCATTCAGAAACGAATAACCTCTACGCATCATAGTAGCCTGTTTCCCCCCAGTATGTAAGATCAGTATACACAAAGTGGCATTCAAATCGATTTGATAATATTGACAGCGGAGTTTGTCGATTTCATTCCGACTCCCCCTGTACAACTTTATATTTATCCAAAAAGTAGGCCTTTTGTACTTCTTGGACGTCCAAGAAAACGAAAATATCAGGAAAATACAATGCATAAAATTAATGACGAAGAATACGCAGAAGTGGGGGGATTTCATAGATGCATAATGAATAAAAATAGAATTTGTTATAAATAAGGAAGCTGGAACATATAAGCCTAACTAGAAATACCAACACAATTACCTACTTGCGTCTCACATCCCATTTCAAAAAAGTTGCAAATAATAATTGATCTAAGTAAAACAAACCCACCTTTGTTCTATGAGAATATTTCAGATGAGTTTCGTAACATAACAAACAAGTGCGCCAACACGCATTTTGTCAGTATACATCCACAGTAATGTGAACTGGAGAATCGTCTGTTATTATGGAAACAGTGTATCTAAGTTATTAAAATGTTGCTAAATGTGTATTGTTGCAATGAGAATTCATTACCCAGAAAACGCTGAAGAAATTACATTACCATAGGAGTGAATTGTATATTATTTTAATGTGCCATCATTAGCTGATGGACTTCTTGCATATGTCATACCTTTTAAATTGAATTATTTGGAAATCCAATGCAGTATTAGTCGGGGAGCAAGTTACCGTTCGTGATAATTTCAGTAAAGCAATATTTTTCTTTTTATTGGCACTGAAGAGCATTCTACTAGCAAATGATCAGAATTTTGGTATTAACCAAAGCGACTGCCACTGATTGCAGCCAAACCAAAAAAAGAGACTTTTACAAGAACAAGGAATAAAACGAAGTTCAAAGTTAATACAACAAACATAAGCAATAGTAAAACTCTACACTTGTTTCTGAAGAATATTCTAAGTCTTGGAAGATCTACAAATCTCATTATTATCTCAGAATGCAATAGTTTTTATGACAAAAATATTAATAGACTAATTTTTAACCGAATAAAGACATTTAGGTGAGCTCCATACAATTTTATACTGACAAACAACAAAAAGGCAGCAAATTTGAAATTATGGCGAGAATGAAGAGAGTTCTAGAACATATATGACGAAATCAACAAAATATTGTCTTAAAAACTGTTGTACTAACTGAATCAGCTATGACTGAACCAGTATCTTCTTCTGCTACCGATTCATCAAATTCTTTTTTAGACGTAGTTCTGATTTCCAGAATAGAGGAATAAATATCAACCAAATATCTCGTACAATTGATACAGAACATGATACTGATTTCAGTGAGACATTTGTCTCTAACTCTAACATAGGGAACTTTGGAAGTAACACTAATATTAAAAATAGGTTTTATCTGTTTTACGCATCAAAACATCCAATGTATCAGTAACAAAACTGTAATTATAGATGAGATATTCAATGGATAAAAGACTTGTGACTTTCTTCTCATTACGGAACATTGGCTGAATGCCGAACAACCGGAAATTTTTAAGTTGAAAAACTTTGATCTGTGTGCCTCCTATTCTAGGAGCACAAAGATACATGGTGGGGTTGCTATATATAAAAATGACACTCTTTTCGAACACATTTGTGAGCTGAACCTGTCTAACTTTTGTAAAGAGAGTATTTTAGGAGTTTGTGGAATGAAACTAATCACTCGAAGCATAATTTGTATTGTGTTATATAGAGCACCTAACGGTGACTGTAATGAATTTCTGATACTATTTAACGGAATTCTGTCTATCATAGACAATGAAGCAACAACGTTAGTTATTGGTGGAGACTTCAATATTAATTTCATGGTTGATAGTGCCAACTTAACACTATTGGAAGACATGCTTTCCTCTCATAAGATTAAAATTAGTTTGAGAATACCAACAAGAGTAAAGGCAAATTCTATGACATGCATTGATAATTTTTCAATTAAGACAAATTACCCCCACGATGTAACAGTAGTAGACCTCAATTTACCTGATCATTACTCACAAATCCTGAAAATTGCTACTAATCCACACAACAAAACCAGCAATGGTAGAGACAACAAATTTTGTTATCGTCGGGATTTTTGTGATGATAATATAAGGAGATTCCGTAATTACCTGCAGCACGAAGACTGGATAGAGATATTTGCGCAACAGTGTCCTCGCTTGGCATATGAGGCTTCCACAGGGCCTCTGATATATTATTTTGAAATATATCTCCCATCAAGAAGGGTATCTACCGGACCACGGAGGAAGAAATTCAATCCGAAAATAGCGATGTCCCCTGAGCTAGAACATCTAAAGAATAGAGCTTCACTGTTCAATATACTAGCAAAGAATGACAGCAACTATAGTGAAATTTGTAGGCAAGCTAACAAAGAATATAGAGAAGAACTACAAGCTATAAATAGAAAAAATCATGATGAATTGATTATTAATTCTGACAACAAATCTAAAACAACATGGAAAATTATTAACGATTTACAAAAAAAACAAATTAATAAACATGAACTAATTTTGACAGAAAACAGTATACAATATACGGGGGAAATATTAGTTAAAAAATGCAATGCTCACTTTACGAAGCCTCTGTTGAAAATTTCTCATTAGATACTCGATTTCTTGAAAGTAACATCCCACTCAATGCCTCCACTTTTTTCATGTCTCCCATCACTGAAAGGGAGTTGGTGCAGTTGATGAATAAACTGAAAAACACAAACGCATGCAGAACGGACCAAATATCAAACAAGTTGATTAATGTTGCTCCTCTGAATTATGCACTGTTCTTACCTTCCTAATCAATCTGTCAACAGAAAAAGGCATTTTTCCAAATAATTTGAAATTAGCCAGTGTATCTCCTATATATATATATATATATATATATATATATATATATATATATATATATATATATATATATTTATATATATATATATATATTATATATATATATATATATATATATATATATATATATATATATGATATATAAAATATTTTAAAAAGTAATTAGTATTCTCTCTAGCATCTCAAAACTATATTAAATGAATTTGAAAGAGCTGTTAAATGCTTATTTTACTGCGATGGAATTATTATCACCATCACAACATGGTTTCACAACTAATCAAAGCACTGTTATAGCTCTTCGCGATTTTCACAGTCAAATAATAACGGCTTTGGACCAAAAAAAATGTGTGCTTGGATTGTTTATTGATTTTTCACGTGCGTTTGATTGCGTGAGTCACAGTCTTTTGCTGGAAATACTCTCGAGATATGGGGTTAGAGGATTGCCACTCAATTTATTGACCTCTTACCTAAAACATAGGAGACGAATACTGAAAATTGGGGAGAATACAAGCTCCGAAAAACATATTGCCGACGGTGTGCCTCAGGGATCCATTTTGGGGCCTCTTTTATATTTAGTTTGCTAATGATTCATTAGTGTATCTAAATGGGAATTCTTCCACTCACTGTATATGTTATGCTGAAGACATGAATATACTAGTTATTGAAGATGACCCAAACTCCCTAAGAAATACAGCTGAAAGCACTTTCAGTAAAGTTATCACTTGGTCTGAGAAAAATAATTTACAAATGAATAAAACAAAAACCAATATGCTACAATTCATGATACGACGACAACACCATGAGGTGAGTCGGTTTCAGAATACTGAATTATCATTGGATTCTACAACAACAACCAAAATGTTAGGAGTTGTCTTCGACAACAATTTACAATGGAAGCCACAAGTAGATAATTTGTGGAATTCCTGCTACTCTCTCAGGTTTCTCTCCAATCACTGCAGTCAAGAGATTCTACTTACGCTTTACTATGCAAATTGCAATTCTCACCTCAGGTATGGCATACTGAACTGAAGCCCAAGTTCCTCTGTGTATACATATGTATACCGCAACAAAAACATATTGGCTGCCAACAGACTACCACATACCCATTTGACACGAAATGCCCACTTACTCCTACCCAGTCAACATCGCACTACACTCTACCAAAAAAGCTTTGAATATCAGAAATGCAAACTGTACAACAAACTTCTCGATGACATTGAAGCTTCAGGAAATGTACATATTTTCAAGACAAAAGTTAAGCAGCTCTTATTGTCAAAAAACTGCTGCACTGTTGCGGAATTTCTGTCGTAACTTGTTTTGTAACGTGTACGTTTTCTTTATATTCACCTAGAGTTAGTTATTGTCAAATTTTTATATTCATATTTTATATTATTTCTTATTATTGTTTGTGTATGTGATGTTCCTATATACATCCAAAAATGTTAGATTGTCTCTTTTCGACTATTTCTTGATTTTATTGACGGTTTTCTATTTTTTATTTGTATTTTTACACTGTTGATGTGCAAATTGATTCGTGAAAATAAAGAAATTATTATTATTATTATTATTATTATAACAACCACATTAGCATTGTTTGAAATTATATAAATGTGTACTATATGTGGTGTGACAAATGAAACTGATCTACGTTTTTTTCTTTTGTATCACTATGTTAGATGAATATATTTGACATCATTGAAACCAACCTCAACAAAGTTTCTCCCTGATGATAGAAATAAACATTTCCGAAAGCTTGGATAAACCTTAAAGAGTTTACTTTTTCATTGCTGCTTTCCCCAATATCCCTGGTTTTGTATATATATATATTATATATATATATATATATGTATATATATATATAGAGAGAGAGAGAGAGAGAGAGAATAAGAGAAATTTGTTACGAATCCAAGAGAGCCCACCATCCGCGGATGGGCTCTCTTGGATTCGTAACAAATTTCTCTTATTCTCGTTATTTGTTTTGCGTTACTCAGAACGCACTAGGAGTACGACTATTGGTGTAGTGGATTGGCCTATGCTGACATCTGTTGGTGACCTATCAATTTGCACAAAATTTCGTGTCATTAAAATTCCACGATAACAGGTCTAAACTTCAACACACAGATTATAGGTGTCACTATCTATAATTTGATGCTTTTAATATATATATATATATATATATATATATATATATATATATATATATATAATATATATACATATGCATATATATATATATATATATATATTGTTATGATATAAAATATATGTTAAATAAAAAAAATTTGATATAATGATATTTATACATTACATGAATACGTGCTATGATTGTTTTTACTATTTTACTGTGTACTTCGCATCTCTGAAATCTTTGGCCATCTTATAGTCAATGCAGATGATCCAAGAGTTTAGCAGTGGAGTTTTTTTATTATCATCAGAATGTTTCCAACAATCCATTTAATTTGCCCAACCTGTAAAAGTATGGAAATCAAAATCCACAAAAAAAACTTTAGAATTCAAATAGACAAAAATAATCGACAAGCAAGAACATCCTGTATGCTAATCTTGAGTCACAAGGAACATGACAGGGATATGTCAAACTATTTTCCATTGAAAATAATCAAAATAACAGATTTGAGAACAGAAAATGGTTGAATATGAATTCATATGTTAGAATTAGAAAATGTGTTCCAAGAAAGTGTGCAAAAAGTTAAATTCAGATCGGGGAAAAAAAAGTGATGGTTGCCTGGGGAAAAAAGGTATCAAAAAATAATTTTGGAGAGAAGCAGTAACAAAAATTTTTCATCATCGAAAATCAACGCAAATAAGCAGACAACAAATGTAACAACAATTTCAACCTTATATCCAAATCGAAAAACTGCCTGGCAAATATTCGACCAAAGAGCCACTTACCTCCAATCCAAATCAGATAATATTTCCAATACATGACATAACCAGCAACAAGGGGGCCAACATCAGCTATCTTCACTCCCGGTAGCCATTGAACACCTACTCCAGGATTTTCGTGAGTGCACGAACTGAATTTACAAAAAACTTTTTAACAAAAAATTAAACCGACAAAAAAATCAACTGAAAAGCAAAAAATCAAAATAAACCTTCTTAGTCTCGAATGATAATTGAGTCTAACTAGTCAGTAACTGATTTTGAGTCGGCGCCAAACAAACAATTATCATTATCTATGAAAGAAGTCATCAAAACGCAGCCGTGCATCTCGCTGCCATCATTTTACGATTCACCTAATTCAATTGCTAGTTTGTTTGACGCCGACTCAAAATCAGTTACTTACATTAGTTTAGGAGCTCAATTATCATTTAGACTAAGAAGGTTTATTTTATTTTTCTTTTTTTAGTTGAATTTCTCGTCGGTTTAATTTTTTGTTAAAAAGTTTTTATTTTTTACTTTTCAGTTCCGTATTTCGTCGGTTTAATTTTTGTTAAAAAGTTTTTATTTTTCAATTTTGTACTAAAATCTACCAATTACTACCTACTTGTTTTTTGATTACTTCCAAAATACTTACTTACCCACCTTACTTCAACTATTACCAGTTAAATAATATGATCATCTACTTTTACTATTTGTTGTAATATAAATAATTTTCGTTGTTCTGGTTAGTTTATTTCATTACTTTGTATATCATTCCATCCTCTCATAAAATATACTGATTTTGACGGAGCAAGGATAATGTCAGTAGCGATCTGTCATTGTGAACTACGTATGTGTGTACTAATGTTCACTAGTGGAAAATCAATTGAACCCTATTTTTCTACCCGTAAGGGTGGCTCATTCCTTCCGAAATCCAAATATAAGGTATACCCTATCCATTAAAAAAAGAATCATCCAAATCGAAGAACCCAGTACAAAGTTATGCCTGATAGAATCGGTTAACGGACCAGAATTCAGAGGGTGAGTGATCAATATCCTTCATTTCCTGCACTCCTTAGGGTGGATTTCATCTTTAAATTCAAATGGGACCAAAGTCGAAGTACACCCTATCCACTGAAAAAAGAATTATCGGAATCGGAAGCCTCAGTAAAAAGTTATGCGTGATCATACATAAAAAAATATGATGGAAATATACGGGTCGAATAGAGAACCTCCTCCTTTTTGGTTTCGTCGGTTAAAAAGGTATTTCATCAACAAAAACTACACACAGTGATACGTTCAGCACTAGATACTTTTATGGTTCTTTTTAATACCACCGATTCACAGTGGTGAACTTTCTTCCGTACTCATGATATAAATATATATAATATATATATATATAAATCATAAGTTAGATATCGCAGGAATAGGTATTTGAAATATTTGAAAATTTATTTGAATAAAAAAAACAATCATTTTACTATTTTCTGGACTCGTTATTTATTATTTGATCATATTACAAGCTATATTTCCATGAAACAGTAAATTAACTTCAAGCAAAACAAGTAGATGGCGCAACTGCAATCCTCCTGAAATTTGAGAGGGTCTGCTCTACATAGGCCTACCGACTGGTATATAGAAGAAGGGTAAGAATGTCATAGCCGGAGTTTATTGTTGTGATGAGTATTTGAAAAGCACATAAAAAAAATAATTATACATAAACAAAATAATACAAATCATCATCATCATAACAATATATATTATATAATATATATATATATATATATATATATATATATATATATATATATATATATATATATATATATATATAAATCTACGAAACTATCTTGAGGATGCAGTCAAAATAACTGGGCTGTTAAAGAATACTCTTTGTTATATGGTCGAGCTTTCGGAAACGTTCATTTCCTTTCTCAAGACATCTAAAAATGTAAAAAAGAACAAGTTTGAGTCACATGGTACTCCATCAAAGGTTAGAAGTACTTACTAACTTGAGGATGACATTACAAAGATAAAGCGTACATAATCAGGAACGAAAACAATTGAGTAGATTATGAAACAATTCGAAAATGAGTGAATTACAACTACTTTTATTTAAAAACTAGAAAAATTATCGTCATAGAGATGTCAAAATTAATTCTGCACATGGTCAAATTATGCCAAAGAGCATGGATCATCCTCAAGATAGTTTCGTAGATTTTTTCTTCAACTAGTCAGTCAAGATATATATATATATATATATAGATATATATATATATATATGGAAGAGAGTAATATCGAGGGGACTGTTAAAAACAATATGGAAGGAATTCAATGGACATAGCCCTCAGAGAAAAGTGCTAACCGTAGACACGTGTTTCGGGCTCTCGGCCCTCATCAGTACGGTGGAGAAGTGCAAGGATGAACAACACTTGGTAGAAAACGACAAATCAACGGAGTCAACAAACAGAAGCCAGCCGCTCATTTGTGATTTCGGTCAGCAGACCCTGAATTCCAAGGCAACAACCAACGTCACCACGGAGGCAGCTATAGCTACCTGCGTGACATCCGAGTCCAGGAATATAAATATGAAAGAGAGTAATATCGAGGGGACTGTTAAAAACAAAATGGAAGGAATTTAATGGACATAGCCCTCAGAGAAAAGTGCTAACCGTAGACACGTGTTTCGGGCTCTCGGCCCTCATCAGTACGGTGGAGAAGTGCAAGGATGAACAACACTTGGTAGAAAACGACAAATCAACGGAGTCAACAAACAAAAGCCAGCCGCTCATTTGTGAACGAGAGCCCGAAACACGTGTTTACGGTTAGCACTATATATATATATATATATATATATATATATATATATATTTATATATTATTATATATACATATATATATATATATATATATATATATATATATATATATATATGAGAAAAAAGTGAAAATAATTCGAAAACTTGTTGCAGGCAATAGACACGAGAGCCCAACGGGCTCGAGTGGCTATTGCCAAATGGCATCAAGTTTGAGAAAGAAATCTGGAGAATTATTTTCTACTTTATCGAATTCTCGTGTGGTATTCTATAGATTATTTTTTGATGTTACGATTATAAACACATTTCCTCGCACAATGACAATGTACTGAACCGGTTTTGATTCATTTCTCACTTTTCATGCGAATTGATGACAGACGTCAAATTAATAAAATAATTAATAAAAATCTTTTTAAAGACAAGCTTTTATTCAAATTCACTAAAAAGTAAAAAATAATTGCTTTGGATGTATGACGTAGGTTATTCCGTGAGTTATAGATTCAAAAACTTGGCGCACAAAGTTTTCAGTTCGAATACAGAAGCGACAAGCTTTTGAATCTATAACTCACGGAATAACCTACGTCACACATCCAAAGCAATTATTTTTTACGTTTGCATTTGAATAAAAGCTTTGTCTTTAGAAAAGTTTTTAGTTAGTACGCCTTAATCTGTGTATTTTTGTTAATGCATTGTTATTATGGGGCCTTTTTCCTGTAAGGTTTGAGCTATCTAGGCCTCCAATGAGAAGACCATCTAAAGATTAACTCATTCGCCATCTTGGAGTTGCCATCTTCAATTTATGAATTTTAACTAAAAACAATAATCTAAATTCATAATCTTCGACCCCAAAAACCCCGACATACCAATTTTGAATCGAATCGAGCCATAATTACAAAACTTGTCCGTCATCTGGAATTTGTTAATTTTTATAAAAAATGCATAATCTCCGACCCCGACAACTCCGTTTTGTTTTTTCTCTAACAAAAATTCCATGAGCCACCAATTCAATTTCATAAATTTTGACAAAAAATTCATAATCTTCGACTCCGAAAACCCCCACATACAAATTTTGAATAGAATCGGACCATAATCACAAAACTCCTTCGCCATTTTGGAGCCGCCATCTTGAATTTATAAATGTTGACAAAACATTCATAATCTCCGACCCAGAAAACCCTCACATACTAATTTTGAATCGAATCGGGCCATAATCACAAAATTGTCCGCCATCTTAGAGTCGCCATCCTGAATTTTTGAGTTTTGACAAAAAATTTACAATCTCCGTTCCCGAAAACCCCCACACCCCAATTTTGAATCGAATCGAATCACAAAACTCGACCCCCATCTTCAAAAATTTAATAATGCATTATCACCGGAATTATGAACACCTGCCAAATTTCAGCTCAATCGGATGTCGGCCAGGGCTCCAAAAATGGATTACAAATTTTGAACCGGAAAGAATGACAGAATGACATACGAACGAAGCAAGTTAAATAAAAGCTGGTAAAAATAAACATTGTCAGACAATTAAAACAAAATACCTCAAATTATTCCCGCGGCAATTTTATAGGTTGAATATTCCCACTATAATAATGATTTGATTGGCCAAAACGTACATGAAGCATTTGAATTGAAAGTTTCCATTGGTTTCTAGAAATATGGATATGGATATGGAAGTACTTTATTAGTATTTCATAATACAGACCTATGGAGGTTTCTCCTGTTTCCATACTCATCCATCTTGTTTCTTTTTATTTTTGTGAAATCCTATGGTGCTTTATAATTCCGTATATGAGCCGAAGACATGATTTCTGTACTTTCTGGAATTTTGTATTCGTAGTTGTTGGTTAGACTCGGGTGAAATAAGATGTCTGTATAGTTTAATAAGTGGAGAACCATGGTCTCACACATTATTATTTTTTATTGAGCTGGGAAGAAAATGTCTATTTCCATATATTATTTTTATTGATGAGTATGCTCGTTGAATCAGTTCATTTATATTTTCCGAATATCAAATTTGAATCTAACAAGACACCAAGGATTTTTTCTTCGTTCACTATTTCGAGTATTTCGTTATTAATCGTTATGTTCATATCGTGTAATTCTGTAGTCATTTCTTGGTGCAAAAACAATTATACTTGATTTACTCGGATTTATGAATAAACAATGGCTTTCAAGGATAATTCCAAATCAGTATTGATTTTCGTACAAGCATCAATTACATTAGACGGTGAGAAATCATAATAAAGTTGGGTATCGTCCGCATGCAAATGTGCAGAACAGTATTCAAGGCAATACAAAATGTTTGCGGTGTACATTGAAAACAGTAGAGGGCCTAGTATGGATCCCCGAGGAACTCCAGATTTAAAAGTGAGGTATCGAGAATAGTAGCTATTGATGTTGACTTTCTGTTGTCTCTCACTGAGATATGCACACTTTATTAAAGAATAACTAGTGATAAGTCACGGTTTATAGTATCAAAGGCCAGACTAAAGTCGAGCAATACCAGTGCCGTACATAAGTCTCGATCTTTAGCACTAAACTCGATCTTTAGCACTACGATATGTAGAAGAGCAGTTGTACAGTTGTACCCCTTCCTGAATCCAGATTGAGTTGCTGGTAATAGCGAGTATTCACTCAGATATACTGTGTATCCTTCGTTCGTTCCAATATTTTTGATAGAGCTGGAAGAATATTCAGTCCACTCAAATCCTTATATTCCACTGGATTAGTTTTTTTCGGTACAACTCTCACAACTGCTCTTTTCCACGCCTATGGGATAACATTTCCTGACAGACAATATTTAACAATATGAGTAATGTATGGAATAAGTGACAGGGGAGTTAAATCATCTTCATATTGAGATTGTCGCATCCAAGAGCATTGGTCTTGATACTACAAATAGTTTCATACGCAAAAAGATCATTAACCTCCTTGAATGTAAACTTTGTGTTGGTCAGGCAGTTCGTTCGATAAAAATTCAAAAGATTAGGGGAAGGTTTGTATCATGGAATGGAGTTTATCAAGAAATCATGTATTTTATCAGCTTCTTGGAGGTTTTGAGGTAATTCATTGGATTTATCAGGCAACATTCAATTTTTTTATGATTTTCCATATTTTTTTTTATCAGCCCCATCAAATTGTTGAACAAAATACGCCTTTTTATCTCATTTCACAGACTTATTTACATAGTTGCGCATATATTTATAGAACTGAAAGTTTAGGTCAGAGTGCGTTCGTTTGGATTTTTTTTAGTGCATTATCCTGAGTCTTCATCATTTCTTCTAGATTATAAGTTAGCCAAGGCGCCTCATCTTTCGTTTTTCTCGGTGTTACAATAGGTGCATGTCTGTCAAGTAAGTCCAGCAGCGAGTTAACAAGAAAAGAAACTTTTGTGTCAATGTCATCTTGATCAGATATTCTAAAGAATGGAATACTCAAGAGGTCATTTTGAAAGTGTTTGTAGCTTCTGTATGTACAAAATTTAGGTGCCTGTTTCCCGCTATATATTTTCATCTCGCAGTAAACAAGCATGGGTCAGATATTCCATTCACCCCCAATTTCAACGCCTCTTTGGTACTAGTAATGATTACATTTAGAAGGGAAGAGGTTGTTTCGGTTATTCTTGTTGGACTATCCACAACTTGAAACATATTGAATGATTCCAGAATAGATGAGAACCTATCCACATTCGAAGAATTCACATCTAATAAATCAATATTCAAACCCCCTTCCATGAATTCATTAATATCTTGACGGGGAGGCCTGCATGCTACTCCAATAGCAAATTGCGTTTTTTCTATATTTATCGCTAGTTATCTGACCAACTGATTTCTCGATTAATTTTGGAAGTAGATACAGACGCCTCCCCCTTTTTCATTAATTCTATCGGCCCTATATAAGGTAAATCCCTTCATATTAACAACAGCATCAGTTATTTGATTGCTAAGCCAGGATTCACCAATTAATATCAAATCAAAAGATAATATATCAACAGTTTAACATCATTCATAGAGGGTACCAAAGATCTGACATTAGGACTAGCTATTTTCAAGGTTTCCATATTTATAATATTCAACCCAAAGTGAAATTATAAGAGTAGATGTAAATTATGACTAACGTGGATATTTTATATATATATATATATATATATATATATATATATATATATATATATATATATATATATATATATATATATTTATATATAGAATTTTTAGTTTTATTTGCTGACTGAATAGATATGATTTATTTGTTATGAGCAGTCAATAAGTGTACTCTTTTACACGATTCAAGCTTTCGATAATATTTATTATCATCTAGGATGCTACAAAATAGGAAGACACATAGGAATATATAATAGAGAAAACAAGACATTCATATCTCATGTAAGTGAGGTTATGCGGCGATGATGTTAAAATCATATATAAAGTTATATGAACAAAACTGTGCATCAACTCACAGGAATCAACTCATCAATAATACGCTACACAATGTATTTATGTTGAGAATTATGAATCGTTTTACTTTGAAAGGTTGTCAACTAGACATGTGAATGGATGAATTTCAAATAGACTGACACGACAGATATAGACCACTGGAATTAGTATTACCAAGGGAAATTTACACGGCATGGAATATTTCCATATTAGATCCAAATGAAAGTTTATTGACTATGAGAATTTAGATGTGTGAATATAGGATGATGTGCATTGAAATAATCAAACTATGTTATTAGCATGGGTAATTGCTGATTCTCCTCACATTAGATTGTCACAAAAATTAAAAGAGTAAATCTCACTCAAATGATTTAAATCGTTTTTTTATTTAGAGATTTTTGCTGTGAATGAACCATCTCTAAAAAAGAAACACTACCAAGAGACTCTTTTAGAGATGGTTCACATTTCACAGGCAGAAAATCCTCTAAATAAAAACAGATTTAAATCATTTGAGTGAGATTTACTCTTATTTAATTTTGTAGACAATCCTAATGTGAGGAGAATCAGATTACCCCCATGAAGCTAATAACATAGTTTGATTATTTCAATGCACATAATCCTATATTCACACATCTAAATTCCTCAATAGTCAATAAACTTTTATTTGGATCTATATATGGAAATATTCCATGCCTGCTGTAAATTTTACTTGGTAATACTAATTCCAGTGGTCTATATCTGTTGTGTCAGTCATTTGAGAATTCATCCATTCACATGTCTAGTTGACAACCCTTTTCAAAGTAAAACACGATTCATAATTCTCAACATAAGAATACATTGTTAACGTATGTAATGTGGATTGTAGTTGATTCCTGTGAGTTGTATACACAGTTTGTTCATATAACTTTATATATGATTTTAACATCATCGCCGCATAACCTCACTTACACTGTGAGTTATGAATGTCTTGTTTTTCTCTATTATATATTCCTATGTGTCTTCCTATTTTGTAGCATCCCCTGATGATGATAATAAATATTATCGAAAGCTTGGGAAACCGTGTAAAAGAGTACACTTATTGGCCTGCTCATAACCAAATACAATCACTTAATAATATATATATATATATATATATATATATATATATATATATATATATATATATATATATATATATATATATATATATTGTTATGTTTAGAAGTACGTGTTAGATGTTAAAATGAAAATTATAATTTGAAAAAACACATAAATACAAAAATGTTCATATTTAGTAAGTTATGCTATGTTATTTTGCAGTTTTTCTGGAGATTCTACCGGTTTTTCTGAAACCTTATATAATATTAGTCGATACCTATGTTTGTAATAAACATGTTTATTACAATTATAAAAATCAAAATTTACTAATATATTTTTGAGCACAAGCAGACACCAAAATGTTAAAGTTAGAACATTCTGTATATGAAATCAGATCTGAATGAGCCAATGAGATGTCAGGAAAGATCTTGATGCAAAATTATGAATATTGAAAATACGAAAAGCAGAAAACGTCAAAAATGACTTTTTATATATCATGTATATAGTATGTAAGGTATTTAGAAACGATTCGTGAATAAAAACTGTCAAATAAACGAAATTAATGAAAAGTGCAACAAAAATGTGCGTGTAAATCGAAAATTCGAGAAGAAAACAAAGGATGTGTGGGAAATTGAGAAGAAATAATTTTGGAACAACCAACTCAAGAAATTGGAATTTGAAAAATCAATCATATTTTCGTTACAAAAACAGTTATTTGCCAATACAACACAAGGAAATACTAGAAAGAACTGTAGCTGATAAAAAACGCAGAAGCAGAACGAATCTTACCTTTTCATTTGAGACATATACCAGTTCGAGGGCGAATTCACATTCGACAAGGGGGGTGCAGGCTGGAACGGCAGTTTCCAGGAACGGGAGAGCGATCCGAGACACTGAACATTTTCGTTTCAAGAAGCCACAGGTACTTTGAACCATAAAAAGTTACTAAACTCAGTGCATTTCAAAAATTAACCTTTTTTAAGAACCTTTTGATAGAACACTTTCATAAATTGGTATATAGACTATATAACCTACAGAAATAGGTTACATTTCACTTTTTATCATCACATAACTTCACTTTTCATGTATACTTTGCTATGAAGCACTAATTTAAGTTAATTATCGCAGAATAGGTAACAGTAAGTCTTCCTGAATGAAGGAAATTATTATTTTGATGAAGTTCTCCCTTATTTTCAATGATTGAGCAAAAATAAACAATTGACATCAAGAACGACCAGAGGGCTCCACAGTAGAACTGACTCCTAAGATTCCATAGGCGTACCGGTTGAGTTAGCTGAGGTAAAGAGAATGAGGTAAAAGAATCAATGGGAAAAAGGTAAAATACATAGCCGGGCATTTGAAATATTTATATGGGTATTTATTTATGAACATATTAAATTAAATTCAAAGGGCAACTAGCTAAAGAGATTTTGAAAATAGTGTAAAAATTAGTAAAACAAAAATATTTTTTTTTTGTTATGATGTCTGATTGTGAAAATAGATAAATAAATAATAAAATGAAAACAAACCAGCAATCACCTCATCATAACAATATATATATATATATAATATTTTTGAATGGCTGAATGATCCAATTAGATGTAATTAGTATTCGCCGTGTTAACTTCGGCTGTCACCGATATGGTCTGCCAGCTTCAGCGACATAATTCTTCATTTGAATTATAAATGAATTATTTTCCAGGAATTCTATTATGAAATGGAGGATTCAGATAGATATAAGTTCTTTTAGGAATATGTTTCTGTGATTTATGTGTGATTATGATGAATTTGTTGAGATGCTCCCTGATAATGGTTTTGAATAAACATAGCAGTCTTATATCAAGAATCATTATTTCTTCATAATGGGAATTGGTTGGTCTTCCAAACAGGACGAAATAAATCATGAGCATCTGTTTGGTTTGAATGTATACTCTATGGTAATCCAATATCCATAAAATCTGGTGATTACTCACTCTCTGTTTTTTAGTTATTTGAAATAATTAAAATTAAGGATACCTGATAAAAAAAACTTCCAAAAAACCCTATAAGAGAGTTTTACAAGTGTTCCTACTCAAAATTAAATCATTATTTCAAAGTAATTAGATATTTCAGCCAACCTATGGAAAAAATTACGTCAAAACAACATCAATATCGCATACAAAACATATAATAATGTATGTTAATTTATTTAGAACAATAAAGATAAAGCCGCGAAATTTGCAGTATATAAATTAACTTTCTATCCTTTCACAAGTTCTTACATAGGACAAACAGGCTGAACATTCAAAAAGACAATAATATCAGAAAATACGAACTGTTTCGTCAGTTTTTTCTCTCATAGTCATAAATTCACATCTCCAGTATATGTCTTACGTTACAAGTAGCCCCAATTCATATGCCTAACTACAGACTATTCAACTCCACTAGGAACTATTCATTGATATTCTGGGCGCTTAAACCACAGCTGTGAAAGTTCTTGGAAAGATTCTAGTGATTACAAGCTTTTATTTTGTTTCACCTCTCCCGGTGTCTGTCTGTCTGTAATCAAATCTTGCAAGTTAAATTTGACCCACTTCTAATCGTCCGACTGATTTGAAATTTGACAGGTGTACATAATTCCCGTGACAATGCATTATGAAAAAATTCTATGGGAAAAAAACAAAATGGCGGCTTTAATATGGCGGACTTTTTGTGATTATGGTCCGATTCTATTCAAAATTGGTATCAAGGGGTTTTCGGGGTCGAGATTATGATTTTTTTGTCAAAATTCAAAAATAAATTAGATAGAAATCACTAAACCAGTTATTTAACATTATAAATACTAAAAAATAAATAAACAAAAAAAAATTAAAAAGAAGCTTTTATTAGTCGTTAATAAATTAAACTAAAAACTTTAAAAAAAAATTAAGACAAGCTTTTATTCATACTAATGCACTAAAAAGGAATAAATAATGTATTTCATTGTTTGATTTAGGTTATTCTTTGAGTAACAGATTCGAAAGCTTTCCGCGGATACAAAATAGGTAATGTTGCGCGGCAAGATTTTGAATATGTTACTCACAAAATAACCTAGATCAAATAATGAAAGAAATTATTTTTTCCTTTTCAGTGCATTAGTATAAATAAAAGCTTTTCTTTAATTTTTTTTAATAATTTTTTTATCTTTTTTAGTTCATCCCTGGTTTCCACTTGAGAAAAGTCATAGAAGTATTATTAGTTGAAATATTGGTCCAAACTCTATTGGGTTGTTTCAAGTGGGATTTACACTGTATCCCTTTTGATGTACAACTGAAGTGAATCGCGCACAGTAAAATCATCTAGAACAATCATCCTTGTTAACATATTTTCATCCAGTTCTATGGTTTCACTTTTCACGCACAATCTCACTCTTCCTTATTTCGTGTCTATTCTGTGTGAGAGGCCAGGACAACTTGTGGTGCCAGGAAGTCTCGTTCGAAAAGGAATGCAAGGATTATATTCAGAGGCATTGACTTAATTTCATGTGGGTAAACAGAAAATCTGGGAGCTTCGTCAACGCTGTTAAGAGAATGGGCAGAGGAAAATCCTGAGGTGTACAGAAATCATTCAAGAATGAACGAGGACCAATTCGCATATCTTTTCAAATAATTTACACCGTTCATTAAAAAAAAATACTTGGTTCAGAGAACCTTTGAGCCCCAAAATAAAACTACAAATGGCGCTACGATATTTAGCGACTGGAGACAGCGCATTCGAATTGTAATCCCTGCATTCCTGTTTACATTTTTCACTGCGCCTTCACTCTGGATGAATCATCGACTCGAGGAACGACTCTTTCATCAAAAAATGGTAGAGGGTTAATATGTTTCATCGTTCATCTTTAGAGTACACTTTGGATGAAAGAAAAATGAAACTTCATTTTAATGATCCTGCCAATTTTTTTATCTGGCGATGCTTTGAAAAAATATGACCAGCACTTTTTTTGTAATTTATTGAAAAGATACTGAAGTGAAAAACACGAAAAAACTCACAAGAATTTTGCGCCGTTCGGTGCGGTTCTCCACCGCCTGTAACTTGTCGAAAGACCGACTCATTACCAACAAGCTAATTTTTTCAGAATTGATCGATTAATATTTTCATAATCAAATGGTGTTCGCCAAATTTTGTGCGCCAAATTGTCCGTTCGACGCTCTGAAAGTATCACTTTCGTGATAACCCTTCCACCCATTACCAATAATCTATTTTTTATATGCATTTTTATTAAATAGGAAAAAATATATTTTGTCAATTTTCTGTTCGAATTATCATCACATTTTCAACGCAGATTATGTTTGGGTTAATAATATTATATTATTATATCTTATAATTAAAATACTTAATGAAAATTCACTACTGCAGTGTACACGACGATTCCAAATCTAAAATTAAAATTCTGTATTTCGTATAAAAATTTTGTATATTTAAGCAAAGCACTTTCGGCCTACGGCCATTTTCAGTGCTTATCTGTCAAGATGTTGTTCTCATGACAGATAAGCCCTGAAGATGGCCGTAAGCCGAAAGCGCTTTGCTTAAATATACAAAAAATTTACACGAAATACAGAATTTACATTACTTCACGTGAATGTTATTTTGTAATTATATATTTGTATTCAACGAAAAGTATACCGGGTGACACAGGATATCGGGCCACCCCTGTAACTTCTGCATTCGTGAACAGATTTCCCTGAAATTCGGTACACTTATATAAGCAACCATTTCGGATTTGATCACATTACAATCCAATATGACGGACTTCCGGTTTTTCTGCAAATGCCAGCAACTTTGTTTTTTTTCAAATAGAACACCCTGTATATTTTCACATATTCAAGTTCAACAGGTCAAAACAAGTCAAATGTCATTTTTTTGAAAAAATTGAAATTAAAATTGGTTTTTTATTTTACCTCGTGGATAAATTAGATTTGGTCAAGGCTATTCACAATGAGTCGCACATAACAGAGAAACATAATTTTTTCTGAAAAATTATTTTTTGTGTCATTTATTGATGAATCAATTCAGTCACATCACATTTTGATCAAAAATTATTTTTTTTCAAATGAAACCCATATGGGCCACCTACCTGTCTCTCTAGAACATTCATTGAGGAAAAAAATTACATAAAATTTTTGTATTTCGCTGCAGTAACAAATTGTATACATTCAAAAATCTACAACTAGTTCATGAGTTTCCTTGCAGCTCAAATAATTTTTCAACTTAGTAAGCTGTGGAAAACAACATTTCCCAATCTTGTCAACTAATTGTGTTTCGCTGTCATCTTTCATATCAACTCTCGAAAATTAGTAAACTTCCGAGAACTAGTTTAGTAGAAATGTTAAATCAAAATTATAGGTTCACAAGAAGTGAACAGGTTGATATGTTATTAATTTACGGAGAATGTCTTAAAAACAGTGTCGCCGCTTGTCAGTTATACGCTGAACGATACCCACACAGAAAAGAACCCAACAATGGAGAAGATGATGGTAAGTGAGGAGGCAGAAATTAACGATTTGCTTATGTTGATTTTGATCCAACCGCTTCGACGCGGGAATTGGAATACCAATGCAATGTAAGTCGAGAAAACGCTAGAAGAATTTAAAAAAAACACCATTATCTTGCTTATTAGTATAACTTACACAATTAGTTGACAAGATTCAGAAATGTTGTTTTCCACAGCTTACTAAGTTGAAAAATTATTCGAACTGCAAGGAAACTCATGAACTAGTTGTAGATTTTTTAATTTATACAATTTGTTACTGCACCGAAATACAAAAATGATATGTAATTTTTTTCCTTAATGTATGTTCTAGAGAGACAGGTAGGTGGCCCATAGGGGTTCCATTTGAAAAAAATGAATTTTTTATCAAAATGTAATGTCACTAAATTGATCAACCAGTAAGTGACACAAAAAATATTTTTTCAGAAAAAAATTAGTTTTTCTGTTATTTGCGACTCATTGTGAATAGCTTCGACCAAATCTCATTTATCCACGAGGTAAAATAAAAAAACAATTTTAATTTCAATTGTTTTAAAAAAATTACATCTGACATAAGATTTGGACTTGTTTTGACCTGTTGAACTTGAATATGTAAAAATAGGGGTGTTCCATTTGAAAAAACAAAGTTACTGGCATTTCCAGAAAAACCGGAAGTCCACCATATTGGATTGTAATGTGATCAAATCCGAAATGGTTGCTTATATAACTGTACCAAATTACAGAAAAATCTGTTCACGAATGCAGAAGTGTCAGGGGTGGCCCGATATCCTGGGTCACCCGGTATAAGTGCTCTTTACAAAATTGAGAGGTACATATGAAAATTTGACAAATTACAATATTTTATCTCATATCGTATATTTTATCATATATTCAGACTAATACAGTTTCAAATTATATGCATTTTTGATAAATATAATGCATCAAGCATTAAAGATTATGAACACCGTCTAAGAGAAGATGACACGCATTACGACAACCGGAGGGAAAATAACCATTCTGCAGATTTTGGTAAATTTTTGAAAAATACTAATTTTAAGGAAAAATTTTTCAATTTTGCAAAGGAAAAATCTTCAAAATTAATTTTGATGATTGATAGTTTTGATGATTTAAATAATAATAAAATAAAAAGGTGAATAGACTAAATTCGTCTGGCAATGATAAAGAAGCTGAACTCCAAGTACCTACCATGTGCGGATATATTTCCCCACAAGTCTGATGTAGAAATTGTAATAGACATGGGTACAATTGAAAACACTATACGTGAATGTAAATTATATTAATTCAAATTTTGGAAAACAGTTTGCATTTTGTTATATTTATACGAGAAATGACTATAACTCTGAATTCTTTCCGAAAGGAAGAAGGGGTATTCGCTATTTTGAAAAAAAACAACAGGTATTCATAAAACTTATATAATGATAACAATAATAGTGACTTCATTCATCATTTCAATATCTTCACATAGAAAAACAGAGCACTATAAATACGAAAGAGAAAAGACAAAATGATGAAGGCGAAGTGTCAGCTATAGCTGTTTTTCAACTTGACCATAAAAAGAAAACTGAATAAACAGATGTTTATTAATTACATTACATACAACATACACACAGGAAAAAAGAAGTTTTATATAAGAGAAATGGAAAAAATATTTATACATTTTCTTCAAATATTGATTTCATATGGGAAATTTTCAAACATTATTATCATGCCATACCTGGAAATGTCGTCAACGTTTAAAAATAAATAAGGTGTCTTTTATGAACCGTTTCAGCCTTTTTTTAAATTACTCAAAGTATACAACCTGAATTCACAGGGTAATGGGTTATAGAATTTGGCGGCATTGTATGAAAAGCTTTTTGTGAAAATTGCGGTAGAATGAGGAGGAATAACAAGAACCTCTTTGTTGCGTGTTCTAAGATCGTTCAGAGTGGCGAACGTCTTCAATTTTTCTAAGAGATATTTCGGTGTATTTGTTTCAAGAACTTTATGAGTCAAAGAAAGTAGATGAAGATTCCGAAGATCGTTCAACCTCAGCCAACCAGAGTCTTTGAATTCTGCACTCATGTGATCTAATTTTTGAATGCCGAAAGAAAAGCGAATGCAAGGGTTTTGTATTCTCTGAAGTCGATGCTGGTCAATCTTCAGGAGAGCAGGGCCATAAATGACAACGCAGTAAGACAACTTGGACGTAATTAATGTTTCGCATAAAGTGAGCTTCAGGTGTTTAGACAGCATGTGCTTATTAGGATAGAGCTGCCTAAGAACGTTGGAGGAGGACTGACAAAGATGGTTCACATGTTCACATTATACTAAATTTATAATAAAATTCACATATATTTATATTTTTGTTTTGAGAAATATTCCAAGGAACTCAATAATTCACGAAATATTTCAATTATTTCCATCATGATAATTTTGGGTAATTTCATGTCAGATCAGCCTCGATTATTTCAAGATACAATGGGCCATCAGGCCCAAGTGTCATGGAAGATCATGACAAGACGAGCCAACTGGGTGAGGTTTTTAGTAAGTAAAACGGTACATAGGCCCCAGAACTCAGTCACTCACACTTACTATTGTGAGGTGCCCAAGATTTTCTACGCCCCCCTTCCAAAAAAAAGCATTGAATTGTTTTGAACTGACGTGGCCGATACTTGACTTGATGAAAATCTATATTGAAGTGAACAAATGACACCCATTTCACTTTGGTTTTACAGAACCACGACAAGTGTTTTGCTATACAATAGCATAATACCTTTAGGTGGAGGTGATACTAACTAAAGAATCACGATATTTCACGTTGAATGAGCAAAGCAGGTAGTAGTAGGTGTGAAAATGTTATCAATGATATTAAGTATATTCCAATAGTTGAAAAAATTGAACTGCGATCATGTCCATTACCTGTTTATTTTCCAATAAACAATGCAACAGGAATAATTATTTGAATCAATTTGGCATCAAGCATATATTGGAACTTTTTGTATTTATTGCTTTTCAAACTTTCTAGAAGGTAGAGCTTATAACCTTTGTTTTCAGTGCGTCATATTTCAATCTTTGTTTTACCATTGACGAAACTCTATGTTCTGATATTCGCTTTTTAAATGTTCAGTCCGTTTGGCATAAGTAAAAACTAGCACGAGAACCAAAAGTTAATGCATATACTCCAAATTCCGCGGTTTTATTTTTAATGTTCTTAATATATTTACCGACATGATTAACTGTTTGTGATTATCTACGCGATGTTGATTTAGTTTACACGTAAGAAAGTAGAATTTAGTTCCATAGGTTGGCCGAAATATGAAATAACTTCTAAACTATGTTTTTAGAGTAGGAACACTTCTTGTAGTGCTTTCTTATAACGTTTTTTTGAAAGAAAACTATTCATCAGGTGTCCTTAATATCCTCAATTACATTTTTCTACATATCTTTTATGGTTATTTCCAATAAGATTATATATTTTTATTAAATAATGACCAGGCTGATCACCTGTCTGGTTACTAAAAAAATATTGAATGATCAGACTAATTGACTATTAAATGAGTCGGAGTTTTTTATCCTGGATTTTTTTTTCGGGCTAGAAATCAGTAGTATTATTTTTGTCGGAAAGTATAGCGCAAATAAGAATCGGGAAAATATATTCTTATGAGCAAAATATTATAATACATATTTACATAATTATATTTCCTTCATGAAATAATGGTCAAAATAATTACTGTGCATTTATTCACAGAAATTGTTAGTATTGCGAATTTATGTGTTTTTATTTTTTACTGATCAGAAAAAACACCCTCGCCTATATATGATTTTTGTCTGACAAGTGGTAATCAGTGAAAAAGTTATCACCAAAGTGACACTTTCAGAACGTAGAAACACTTCTTATAGTGCTTTCTAATAACGTTTTTTTGAAAGAATATTATTCATCAGGTATCCTTAATATCCCCAATTACATTTTTATACCTATCTTCTATGGTTATTTCCATAAGATTATTATTTTTATTGAATAATGACCATCTAATACTTTCTGGTTACTAAAACAATTTTTAATTATGATCAGATTATTAAATGAATCAGAGTTTTTTATCCTGGGTTTTTTTTCGGCTAGAAATCAGTATTATTATTTTTGTCGGAAGCATATGACAAATAAGAATCGGTAAAATATATTCTTATGAGCAAAATTATAATACATATTTACATAATTATATTTCCTTCATGAAATAATGGTCAGAATAATTACTGTGCATTTGTTCACAGAATATATTATTTTTGCAAATTTATGTCTTTTTTTTTACTGATCAGAAAACACCCCCACCTATATATGATTTTTGTTTGACAAGTGGTAATCAGTGAAAAGGTTATCACAAAAGTGACACTTTCAGAGCGTCGGACTGATAATAAGACGTACAAATATTGTTATTTCATTTATTTTCAATGAAGGGTGAGCATCGGCTATTAGAGATACGGTAATAGACAAAACGATTTCATAGAAAATAAATGTATCTTCCGAATGAGCCTAAGAACAAGTTTGTTGATCAAATGCATGTATTTTTTAATAAAAATCGATGGTTTCTTCTTCTTCTTCGATCTTTCATGACATACCTTAATAACAATTGAAGATAATAGACCTCCGAAACGATTTTATCAAGTAACGAAATATATACCAAAGAAGATTTTGGACAAAACTAAAACTCTAATGATTTAAAAATACATGCATTTTTACTAATAATCATCTGATTTCTACACCGTTTTATTTTATTATCCCATTTATATTCCCGTATTTTTGTCGGATTTTTTTTGTCATGTGGGAAACTCCTATAAATTCATCTTGTGTCAAGTATTTTATAACTCATAGTGAACACCTGCTGCTTCTTTTGGAAGTCGTCCTTCTCCGATCCCTTATTTCTGGTTTCAGTCCATTGCTCTATATTCAATAGTTAATAATTCAATAGTTCTTGTTTAACAATTACCGATTCGGAATATAAACGAGAACTCTGAAATAATTGTTAATTAATAATAGGCTGATTTTATGAAAAATTTGTGTTTTTTTTCCTATTGTGATTATTAAAATAAAAAATTCAACTTTCATGAAATTCTTCACAGAAATTCCGAAGATCGATGATCGCAATCACCGATGCATGAACTTAAAAAAGACGATTGAAAACTTCGTCTGCAGAACGTACGAATTTGAAAGTATTGATGACGTTAACGTAGGACGAGTGGCTACATTTATGACGTTTAAAAATAAAATTGACAGAGCAACATTTCCACCATTCAAATTAGAGCTATATCAACACAATTTGCGTACCTCACCTTTGGAGCCACCCTCATCTGTAGGTTCCAACTACGCTTTCGCCAACGAATTTTGGATGGGAATAACAGGAGGACAAATATATTTTCAAACGGTTCGATGGTGTTGCAAATCCAATCGGTTATATACAGTGTCCAGCATAAAGTTCGCAGCATATGGAAAACTTTTTTCTTATTGATTTCTCAAAAAAAATCATAGATTATAAAAATCTCTGCTTCATCCCAAACCTGAAATGCAAACACCAAAATTGAATTTTATATGAACCTATACGAGGGAGATAGAAAACCATGCTTTGTTTTCAAAATAATATGATCCCATCACTTTTCTCTCACGGTATAATTCAAATTCATGGGGAAATATTGTTCAAAATCGAATGTTGATCCAGAAATTTGAATCATAGCCACCTATGACCAATTTCATATTTCAACTTTTTCTCCATTTTTCCTCATCGCCCTGTACAACATAAGGAATATTATGCTAGACGAATGGTATATTGTTAGATAAGAATGATTTCTCATTTCTCCCTCCCATCGGAAAATCACATTAATTGAATTATGTGACGGAATTTCACAAAATCTTCATGCAAATAGTAAATAAAACTGAATTGTCTCCAAGATATGACCAGTATGCCAATTAATTTATTTTCACACTACGAATAACATTTTTAAGACAATCAGAAATTGTAAAATATGACAATTTTTTTATATTTTTTTTAAGCAAACATCAGAATGCATCTACAATATTTTATTGAATTTTTTGCAGCATTCAACGTACAAAATTAAGGTTTTAATCCACTCGAAAAATGTATTCACGTATTATTTATGAATTTCGAAATATCGTAAGTTGTTACATTCGACTTCGATAGCAATACCCAGCTTCCATAGTTTTGTTCTTTGAATTTTACTATAAATGATTGAGATACAGAACATTTGCCGATCACAGTTGGCTTTGAAAACAAATTCATTTCTAATTGTAAACAAACCATTTTTGACGCATCAAGAATAACTCACAAATCTGTAGAGTAATTTCAGTAGCTTGTCAATTCAATCATGGCTGCTCGACTAAGTATACAGGAGAGAGTGGAGATTGTTATGATACATGGTGACAATTATCATACTTGTAGAGACACGCCAATATTCTTAATGTAAGACATCCAGCTAAAAACGTTCATAATTCAACAATTACAAGAATTTTGTGACGAGTCAACCTTCACATCAAATGGGGTAGTCAGCTTCCAGAATTGCAGGTGGTGGGCAGATAATAATCCCCATTTCAGGATACAATGTAGAGACCAATATCACTTCAAAGTTAACGTCTGGTGCGGAATTCTTAATGACATTATTGTTGGACCAGTATTCTTCTGACAACCACTGAATTCTGCAAGATACTCAAGAATGCTGCAGACGTTTCTCACCGATTATTTAGATGATAATCCTCTGGACATGGTTGAGTGGTTTCGGATCCCACTATAAAAGGTAAGGTCCCCGTGATCTTAACTCGTACAAGTTTTCATTAACTTCTGAGGGTTGGTCAAACAACTAAGAAAGCGGTTAAAAACAATTTTACAAATTTTTTTTTTTACATGAGAGCTGGAATGTATTTTCAACAAGACGGTGCATCCGTTCATTCTACGCTAGGAGTGAGAAGGTGGTTAAACGGAACATTTCTAAATCTATGGATTGGAAGAGGAACAGAGGATACTTACTGTGACCGGAATATATATTTTAAAAATCTACTGCTTCATTCATAATAGTAAAAATAAATTGACGCTTAATCAAGATGTGCATAGATATCAGACCAGGAAAGCACAAGAAATCCACATTTCAAACTTCAGTACAAATACATTCAAAAAGTCACCTTACTGTGCAGGAAGCTCAATTTATAATAAACTGCCGCTAGAAATCAGATCTGCTGAAACTTTCAATATTTTCAAGAAGAAAATACAAATATTTTTAGTCGAAAAAAGTTTTTATAACCTGAAGAAATTTTTTTATGCATAGCAATCGTCTCAGAGGGTAAATTGTGTAGTGCCTACTACTATATGTTGAAAATGTATGTCTGCTTGTCTGTCTGTTGATCAAGGAAAAATGTATTCTGTCTTTTTTTGTCTCTCTCTTTTCCTGATTTTTTTTAAATCAAGGAAAAATGTTTTTTGTCTTTCTTAATATTCGATTTTTGTGTTATAGTTTATAGATTTTTTAGTTTATGACAAAACCTTGTGTTCCCTGTAACACTTTAATGGCAAATAAATATCTATCTATATATCTATCTATCTATCTATCTTTTTTTTTTTTTTTTTTCGAAGGGGTAAAAAATCTTCTGAAGACGCACCAGCCTGTTGTTCTATCGGCTGGCCAGTGTCGGATTCGGTCCCTAAGGAACCGCCTACCGACTAAAAAATTTCCCCTTCAGTAGTTTGCAGCATAGCGTATCAGAATCCGCTTTCGCATTACTTCAATACGCTGTGCTTGTCATTTAATTCTCTTCTGGAATTTGTTCAAAGTCTTCGACTCAGTCTCTCCTCTCTCTCTTTGGCTTCTATTATGCCATGGATGGTTTCATACGCGTTAATCCAGGACACGTCACTTTCAAGTAGGAATTCCATCATTGTTTCTGAGTTAAATATGCTCCCCGTACGGCGTGAGAATTCTCTACGCTGTTCTCCCCAACTGATACAGGAAAACAGGGTATGCCGTACGTCATCTTCTTCCGAGCAGTAGGTGCACTTGCTCGAGTCAGCTCTGTTGCGATCAAACAGATACTTTTTGAAGCATCCGTGACCCGATAGCGCCTGTGTGATGAAATAGTCTATTTCACCGTGTTGCCGGCTTGTCCATCGTGCAATATCTGGAATTGGGACGTGGGTCCATCTTCCTTTTGAACTATTGTTCCAGCTTTCTTGCCACACTAGCATCAGTTGGGCCCTGGCCAAATCCTTATCTGTTCCAGCGTATTTCTCCTTCCTCTCCATTATTTGGAGTTCAATCGGGGGTATTCCCGAAATGACGCACGCTGCTTCAGTTGAAATAGTGCGATATGCACTGGCAACTCTGATGGTCATTTTTCTTTGAATGCTCCCAAGCTTGTTCACGAGTTTTTTATTTTTTGTTGCTTCATACCATGATGGACAACCGTAGAGTAGTTGTGAGTGGACCACACTCGAATAAAGCTTGCGTTTCGAGGAGCTAGGCCCCCCTACGTTCGGTATAAGGCATGACAGAGCCTTGGTCGTTTTCTCTGCTTTCTCGATAACCTTCCCAACGTGCACTGCAAAGGTGAGTTTGGTATCCATCCATACCCCAAGATATTTTACTGCACTTTTGGGATTTATCGTTACTCCTTGAAGGCTAAAAGAAATTGGTCTCATCTGCCTTTTTTTTTTGTCAGCAGTACTGCTTCCGTTTTTTCTGGTGCTACCTGCAGTATGTTTCTCTCCATCCAGTTACAAATCCGTTGGAGACCTGCATTTGCTGTGTTCATGAGAATCTCCTCATTCTTTGCAACAACTATCATTGCCACATCGTCTGCGAAGCCCACCAATTCCGCTCCACTAGGCATCTCCATCTCTAGAAGGTCGTCGTACAAGATGTTCCACAATGTCGGGCCCAGTACAGATCCTTGGGGAACACCACTGTTTATGTCGAGAATCCTGCTGTCACTCCCTTCCACGAGAAGTAAACCCCTGTTTGAGAGGTAAGACGCAATGACGCTGGTCAGACCCTCATCTATACTTCTGGTCCTTAGTTTGTTAAGGATGAGTTGCCACGATGCATTATTAAATGCATTTCTTACATCTATCGTAATCATGGCACACAGCCTACGATGTCCAGGCGAGTAATCTTCAGCCTTTCTAGCTATGGTTATCACCCTATTTATTGCATCCACTATTTGCCTGCCCTTCCGAAAGCCAAACTGTCTGTCGGATAAGCTTCCGGTGCGTTCCAGTTCGCTGTGTAATCTACCAAGCAATAGATGTTCATATAATTTTCCTTCAACATCAAGCAGGCATATCGGTCTATATGATGAGGGGTTATCCAGTGGCTTTTCTCCTTTCCGCAGGAGCAACAAAGCAGCCTTTTTCCATTCATCAGGGAAGTCAGCTCGACTCGCCAGATCATTGTAAGTGATAGGACGTAGTTGGGGTTTTTCTCCGCTAGAGCTTTCAGTATTTCTGCAGGTATTTTGCCAGGCCCTGGAGCTTTGTTGTTTTTGAGTTTGGAAACTGCGGCTGTGAGTTCTTCTGCATTAAAATTTGGGAACGTAGAGTTTCTGTCACAGAGGAAAGTCACTGTTGTATGAGTAGGAAAAAGGTGACTTGCCACTTCTTCCATTGTCTCTAAGGTGAGATTGATCCTGGGCGGGTAACCAAGTAGACCCTTCATCACTATCTGATAGCCTTCCCCCCATATGTCACCATCTGCAGCATTGCAGATGTTCTTCCAGTGATTCATTTTCGCTTTCTTGATTTCGTTTCTCAGAAGTTTTCTGCTCTCTTGGTATGTAGTCCACAGTTCCTGGTTCACGTGTTGCTGGTCTCTTTTAGCGTTTCTTGTATAACGCCTTCTCTGTCTCAAACAGTTTTTCCGCAGTTCCGCTATGTCATTATTCCACCAGTACACTGGGCGTTGACTCATCGCATAGCTGCTCAAGTTTACCAGAGAAAACTGGAGCTGTTGTAGGGGTTATGTCTTCCGTGATTTGTTGAATAGCCTGCTCAAGTTTATGACGGTTGAGCTTGTTTGTGTTCCAACCGCAATCCCGTATACTTCCTGGTATGGCTGGGTTTTGTCTTGTTCCTAGAACTTCAAAAAGAATATAATTATGATCGCTTAGAGATTCCTCTTCCAGTACTTCCCAGTTGGTGATGTTGGCTGCAAGATTTGGCGTGGAGATAGTTAGATCTAGTATCGAGCCATAATCCCTCCTAACGAAGGTGGGTTTATCTCCCTGATTCGCAATTATCACGTCGTTTGATGCGATCCATTCGGTCATGATTTGACCTCTCCTGTCGGTAGCAGGCATACCCCACTGAGGAGATTTTGCGTTGAAGTCTCCAGCTATGATGGCCCTCTCGTAGCCGGCCATAATCATGCTTCCTATTTCGGTGAGAGTTGTTTCAAGATTTTCAAGGTCTTCGTTTCCCGAGGAGTAGCAGCTAAAAATGGTGAATTCTCTGGTTTTAACATATGTGTACCCTGAACCCTGTCCTTGCTCTATAAGTGCAATTCGAGAGTCAGTAACCTTGACTGCTGTGTTCAGGTCAACATCCATCACCCAATCCTTTCTGCCCCTTATTGCATTTTTATTTGGTTCGCACAAGATAAGTATTCCTACGCCCAGCTTTTCGGCAGTTCTCAGTGCCATGTCGTGGGCCGGGTGACTTCTATTGCTGTTGATCTGAAGGACTTTGATGTTCATTTTGTTCTTTCGGTACGTTGTCCTCTTTTGGCTCATTGCCCTCTTTTGTTTCATTGTCCTTTCTCCTATTCAGCTGGCATCTACGTTTGTCTGACTGGTGACCATCTTGTTTGCAGAATATGCAGAAAGATTTATTCGGGCATTGGGTTCGCCTGTGGCCCTCTTGTCCACATCTTAGGCACAAACTCTCTCTATCGGGATCTTTACATTGTAATTTTGCGGGGCCGTATTCCCAACATTTGGAACATCGCGTTTCCGTTTTCCTTTACAACACCACGCAGTCTACCCAACCAATTTTGATAGTCTTTATTCTGGTCAGGTGTTTGGCGTCCGACTCTTTCATTATGAGAGTGACATTTTGAGAGCCACCATACGCTGGGCGGAGGGCTCTCACTTCAAAAGTGTCGGGTTCATTCCCTATGATCCTGGAAACAGCCACTTTAATATCCTCTTCAGTCGTGACTCCGTCCATGCCCTTGATATTTTTATTTTATTGGTTAGAAGGGTTGTTCTTGCTCCGGGTATCTTGTCTCTAAGTTCGTTTCCTAGCACGTGCTTTATCCAAACCATTTTTCACTCTGAGAACTAGGTCGTTATTTCTGGTCTTTTTGAGTCCGGCACTATCCACTCCTATTTCGCCAGGGTTTATGGCCGCCTTCACTGTTTGGAGGAGTTCAGGAAAACTCTTGTCATCCATCCGCACAATGACAGCCTCTTGTCTCGGTTTCCTGTTTCGTTCAGTTGATGTGTCATGTGAGCTCTTGGTGCGCCCACTTCGTTCCCATTTACGCTTTCCTTGGTGTTTTTTCTGATCATGCTCGTACACTGCTAGCTTGATGGGTGTATCCGACATTGTATCTACCGTCACTAATTAGCCGTGCTTTGATCGTTTTGAGAGACTGGAATAGGAGCTTGTCGTCGTCATCGGTAGAAGTTGCTCGGTTACTGAGTATTGGGTAATGTAACCATCTAGCCTCTTGTTTGAAGTCTCCGTTGGCATCGGGGAATCCCAGTGTGTGCGTCATCATGGCTACTTCTCCTTCTTTCCTGTTTTGGTTTTTCAGTATGTGTTTGCCACCAAACTTTTCTATGGCTCTTCCGACTTCCTTATATTGGGACTCGATATCACTGTTGCATGGGAGAATAATATCCCAATCGGATGGAGCCTCCCAAATATACCCCTTTTGTGTAAGAGGTTTCTCGAACATTCCGCTTCCCCAGTCATCCTCACTTACGGCTTGAAAGCTTGTAAAGGACTCATCTTGTTTCAACTGACGCTTTCTGCGCTGTAACAGTTGTGTTTTCATACATTCGGCGCATTTGTCTTCAGTATTCGACTCTTGGTGTCTTTCCGCTGTTGTTTTCAGAGAGATGATTTCTTTTTTGAGTTGATCAATTTCCTGGCTCAGCTCTTTATTGTCTTCCAGCAGTGTTGTATTCGCTGTTTGGTGTACCCGACTGATTGCTACCGCTGCTTTCAGAGCTACAATTTCGTTTCGTAGCTGGTCGTTCTGTTTCAGCAGCTGTTTTTGTGCATCGTCTCCGGGAGTCCCACAGGTGGCTTCGTCTGGCCTTAGTTTGAGTGCATGGGAGTTGAGTATCTCTGTTTGCAAAATTAACTTACTACATATTTCCGAATACTCTTTTTTCGGTTTATATGCTTTTTTCAAGACTTGATCGAAATTCTTAACCTGAAGAGTAATCTCTTCAAAAATAGTCAGAAATGCGTTTTCTTTCTCCTTGCTAACTCCTGGCATAGGAGTTCCGTTAGGTTTCTTTCTCTTGGCTGGCTTATTTTCCTTTTCGTCTTCTCGTCCTGGACGCCGAAAATCGGAGTCATCAAGTGAGAGTGCTCTGTGCCTCGGTGGAGTCCTTGCAATTGCTCGACTCCTAGCAAACGGGTCGATTGTCTTAGTCGATGACTCACCGAGTTTTCCTTTTGTTTCGGGTTCCGAGACTTTTGCCTCTTTTGCCTCTTTTGGTTTGATTTGAGTAAGATCAATTTCTGTCAATATCGTGCCTCCTACAGGATTCTTGTGGCAGCCGGTTTTTGTTTCATTGATCTTATTCTGGTCACCTTCCAAAGGTGTCTGTTCTTTCTTTTCTTTATTTTCTTTTTCCATTTGCGTCCCACGAGTTAGGTGCGAAAAACTGTCCGGCGAGGTAGAGCGCCCATACCCCGCTAAGGCTATAATCCCCTAGATATCGCCTGGTATCCAGGGCATCGCTCAAGACACACTTGTGCCTTGTGCCATGCATCCCGTCGGCGCGATGGTGTTACACCTTGGGATTCGGGAGTTTTTTAACGCTGGTTTGCTCCGTCGGTAGAGGGGGAGAGTGAAGGACCCCTAGCCCTCGTTGCCTAATAGCGTCGGGGTCCGAAAGAACAAGGGTTGGTCAAGAGAGACCGACAGAAAAGAAATAAAGAGTAGGAATCTGGCCCAAGACAAGTTGAAAAAGAGCCAGATTCAGCTCGGGGACCTCGGGATTGCCAGCCCCGTGCTCAAAGTATGAACCCCCTGAGGTATCTATCTATCTATCTATCTATCTATCTATCTATATTCCAATAACGCTTGGCCCGCCCGGTCACCGGACCTCACTCCTTTGGATTTTTTCTTATGGGGATAACGCAAAGAGAAGTTATATTCAAGAAGACCATTCCGAAATATAAGTCATTTGGAGAATACTATCAGGGATTGTATTCGGGGAATAGCTCCCCAGATACTAAGAAATGTTCATGATGCAATGCACCGCCGTACTATGCAGTGTATTGAGAATGGAGGACTCCACGTAGAATAAAGCATAGGACATATTTGTTTTTAAAAAATGTTATTTGTATTGTGAAAATAAATTAATTGGCATACTGGCATCATATCTTGGAGACAATTCAGTTTTATTTACTATTTGCATCAAGATTTTGTGAAATTCCGTCACATAATTCAATTAATGTGATTTTCCGATGGGAGGGAGAAATGGAAAAACATTCAGAGAGTGATATCATTATATCTAACAATATACCATTCGTCTAGCATAATATTCCTTATGTTGTACAGGGCGATGAGGAAAAAATGGGAAAAAAAGTTGAAATATGAAATTGGTCTAGATGGCTATGATTCGAATTTCTGGATCAACATTCGATTTTACACAATATTTCCCCCTGAATTTGAATTTTACCGTGGGAAATAAAGTGATGGGATCATATTATTTTGAAAACAAAGCATGCTTTTCTATCTCCCTCGTCTAGGGTCGTATAAAATTCAATTTTGGTATTTGAAATTCAGATTTGGGATGGAGCAGAAGTTTTCATCACAATTGATTTTTTTCTGATAAATCAATAATAAGAAAGTTTTTTATATGCTGCGAACTTTATGCCGGACACTGTATAAACAAATAATTATAAAAGTTCAATCAAATTCATTTCTATTTATGAACAACATCGAATAAAGAGGAGGAATTGAGGAAGCCTAAGACAAAAAACCAGTTAAAGAACAAAAAGGTAAAGACAAAATTGAAGAACAAGAAGAACATGAAGAAAAAATGCTTTTCCATAGCTCAGATGATAGTTGGTTGGTTGGTTGGTTGGTTGGTTGGTTGGATGGTTGGTTGAAAACTGACGAGCCAGAGACAGGGTTGGCACTCAGCTTCCCTTGACACTGCGACCAGCTGGGGTCTATTATATCATTCTGTCGTCAGTGGTTCCTCATTCAAATAGGTTTGTGCCTTTAATTAGGTTTAGTAGCCTGTTGATAAGGTTCTTCGGATTCATGCCTGTTTCCGGGCTGATCTCTCCAAAGGTTCTGTGTCACCCACTACTTAGGGCGTCACAGTCGAAGATAATATGAGAGGCTGTTTCCTCCTCTTCATCACATAGCCTACACTCCACGGTTTCCCTGCGTACTCCCATGGTGTTTAGGTGTTTTCCTAGGCCGCAGTGTCCAGTCAACAGACCTATTATTATACGTGCCTTCGTTCTGTTCAGGTTCAGAAGGTCAGCCGTCAGGGTCCGGTTTGGATGCCCTACCATGACTTTGCTGTGTATTTGCCCGACAGTTTGATCCCAATATTGTTGGTGTCTTCTTTTTATCTACTCGTCGATCAGGGTCCTGCATCGGTTTTTGCTAATCCCGTGTACAGGTTCTGGCCCTGTGAATAGCGTTTCAGATGCTTGTCTAGCTAGCTGGTCCGCTTTCACGTTGCCTTCAATGCCTCTGTGACCTGGCACCCACATAAAGGTGACCTTGTTGTGTTTTGTCAGCTCGATGAGGTTCTGGAGGCAGTCCCAGGCCAGTTTAGACTTTATCTATATAGAGTTGAGTGCTTTGATAGCGCTTTGACAGTCAGATAGAATGTAGATGTGTTTTTTCCTATAACCACTTTCCAGATTCTTCTGAATGCATACCATAATAGCATGTGTTTCAGCTTGGAATATCGTGGAGCATTTGCCAAGTGGTATTATGTAATCCCTTCTTGGCCTTACCCCATGTATTCCTGCTCCCGTTCCTTCAACTGTCTTTGAACCGTCTGTATACCAGACTATGTCCGCAGTTGATTGTGATTCTATACTCGGGGCCCAGCCAGATCCGTCAATTCGGATTTCGAATGGTTTTTCGAATGAGTATAGGGGTCGCATGTAGTCTGAAATTATTTCGAGTTCTTCGATGTTGATTACATGAGTGATTCTGGTATGTCCAGTTGTTCGGATTCTCCAGTTTTCTGTTTGTTTCAGTCTGTATGCACTCATCCTCCTCTCCAATGACATGTAAGTCAAGGGGTTCGAGGTTTAGGATGATTTCCATTGCAGCTGTTGGAGTGTTATTCATTGCACCCGTGATACAGAGACAGGCAAGCCTCTGGATTTTCCCAAGGTTGGTTTTTGCCTGTCTTTGATTTATTTTTGGCCACCATAAGAGTGAGCCATAAGTTACTCTTGATCTTATTACCGCAGTGTAAAGCCAGTGCATGGCTTTCGGTTTGAGCCCCCAAGTTTTTTTCCAAAAGCTCTCCTGCACATCATGAAGGTTATCTTGCTTTTATTGGTTACATGTTGAAGATGCGGGTTCCAGGTTAGTTTCTTGTCAAGAATCAGCCCTAGATATTCCACCTGCTCTACTACTTGTAATGTTTCACCAAAAAGTCTGGGAGTCCCATGTTTCTCCTCCGGGTGAAGGGAATTAGTGTTGTTTTGTTTGGATTTGCCCTTAGGCTCTCTCTGTTACACCATTCCTCTACTGTCCTCCGTGCATTTTGCATTAGCTCTGAGGTTGTTCGAGTATTCTTTCCTTTGATGAGGATGACCAAGTCATCTGCATACCCTTGAGAGTAATATCCTTGGTTATTCATAGAAATGAGCAGTTCATCTACAACCATGTCCCACAGAAGGGGGGAGAGTATGTCCCCCTGTGGGGTACCTCTGGAAATTTCAACCTGCTCTGTTTCCTCGAACATGTTGGCTTGGTCCAGTCTATTGTGAAGCATTGAGTGTATCCACCTGCAGGTGGTTTCGTCAATGTCTCTTCGAGTGGCCGCAGAGACCATACTTTCAAAGGAGGTGTTGTCGAAGGCTCCTTCGATGTCTAGGAAAGTGCATAGTGCAATTTCTTTGTTTGCTCTTCAAGCCTTGAAACAAGCTGATGAAGTGCTGTCTCGCATGATTTTCCTGTTAGATAGGCATGTTGGTTTTGATGTAAAGGCCGTTCTACAAGAGCGGTTTCCCTTATGTCTCTATCTATCAGTTTTTCTAAGCCTTTCAGAAGAAATGACGATAGGCTTATTGGTCTGTATGCCTTTGCCTGGTCGTATGAGTCCCGTCCAGGTTTTGGAATAAAGACCACGTTTACAGTTTTCCAGGTTCGAGGTAGCCATCCCAATGCCAGGCTCAGCCTGTACAGTCTGCACAGTTCTGGTGCTAGATATTCAACTCCGCTCTGAAGTAGTATGTATGGGAAATACTCCATCTGGGCCCGGAGACTTGTAAGGCTTGAAGGAGTTTATTGCCCACACTACTTTTGAATGAGTTACCGTTCGTTTAGCAACTTCCCAGTCTACCCTTTTTGCCCTCAAATGAAGGTTTGCAGGGATTTCATATCTGGGGTTTTGCTTTGTGGTGACAGTGGATCCTGGGAAGTGTGCATGGAGCAAGAGTTCTATAGTTTTCTTCCCAGTCAGATGATAGTTACAGAAAAAGAATCAAATGATGAGAACGAATAAATATAATGATAATTTTGTAAAATATAATATTTTTATTATTACCTGCCTTTTATTAATGAAATTCTCACGATTTCTCCTCATATTAATGAAATTTTCACGATTTCTCCTTTCCTAATTATTGATAAATAATAAGTCTTTATATTTGACTCAAAAATCATATTCAAACTCAAAATATAATGATTTATCATACTATCAAATTTCGCATTTTTTATTAAATGAAATTTTCATTTCTCCTTTCCTAATTATTGATAAATAATACGTCTTTATATTTGACTCAAAAATTATATTCAAACTAAAAATATAATAATTTATCATACTATCAAATTTCGTATTTGATGACTACATGTGTGATCAATGCGATGTCCTGACGCAGTTTTTTACGATGCTTCAAACGGAGGAAAATTCGATGAAAGAGTATTAATTTACATCAAAAAACAAAAAGATATAATACTAAACGAACTACGTGACAAAATTTATATTTTGAAAAGTCAAATCGGTTTGCTAAATAAAATAAATGTTACAGTAAACAATACTATCAGTGCCGATAGAAAAAAAGCTACACCCAAGGAGACCCAAGAACAAACCATCATATATCACAAAAACAGATAATAGCTAAACTATTAAAAATTGATACGAAAAAAAATGCAAGGAAATAATCAATTTGGGCACAAAGCAAAATGACCAACCTGCTACAAAAAATTCAGTTAGCTACGACAAACATAAACCAAAAAACAGTACGAACAAGGAAACCATAGTGGAAGAAATGAAAAATCTGCGGATTGAACTTTTTGCAGAAGTAACCTGGGAATCGATCAAGCACAATTATCCAGATATGTACTCATCTTTTGAATTCAAGATATACGAAGACAAATTTGAAAAAGATGAATCCGAATATTTGGCCGAAAGGTGTTTGTGTAAAAAGGTTTTTTCACCTAAAACTTCAGAAGAAAAAAGAGGACTAAATCAAGATGAAAACCCAAAGTGTGAAATGAAACGTGTTGGTATACTCCACTGGAATATTCAATGTCCATGAAATGAAGTAGTTTCTCCTACACATTTCATAAAACAAAACGATTCTTCAGTACTATGGCTAAGTGAACACTTTCTACTGTTAGCCTCAACATGATACAATTAAATGACCATCTACTAGCTTTTCATTATTGTACATAGTTCCATGCAGAATTCTGCTGGATAGAGTTGAAGGATTTCAACACAATAATAATTACTTTGTATAGATCTCCGGAGATATTAATGTTTTCTGCCAGAAATTAGATGAGCTGCTGAATCATTTATCAATCAATTATCAAAATATGATAATCGTAGGAGACTTCATAATTCACTTCAATAAACATAGTAGTATCTTGACTGATTTTATAGACTTGATAAACTCCTACGGAATGGTAGCAACTATCAAAGACTATACTAGGTTCGAAGCGAGGACCAACTCTTGGACATGCATCGACAATATACTGACCAATTTTGATTCTAATAACTTCGAAACTATTATTGATCCCTGCTTATTGGACCACAATGCGCAATATATCGAATGGGACATTTTTGAGCATACTAATGATGAATAGAAAAAATCGAATTAAACGGTTTTCTTCACATAAAGGATTCAATATAAAATTGAACCAGAAAATGGTAGATCTCAGGTGAAAAACAACTACTTTCCTGGCAAATACCACGCAGAACGTTGAATGATATTCACCTGAAAATCCATGCATACTTCCATATAATATCAATGGACATTGAATGCAAATGTTTCTTTCTGATAAGCTCGATTATGTTTAATTTATGTCGTGTTCACCTAACAATCCGCATACCGGCTTCTTGGCCCTCATCAGTACGGAGTAGTCAACCAGCCAAAGGTCCAAAGAACTCTGGCTGAAGTGAGACACAACGTAAACAAACCATCATCGAGCTTGTAACACCTATAGGTACGCCGGAAAAGATAAACTTTAACTGGCGGTACCTAGTGACAGAAAGAAACACTCCGAAAATCTCCCACCTCGATAGGTTTCTAAATAAAAGATTCCTTCCTTGGCAAGCCCGTCTAGCATATAGTGAAAGATAAGTGCCATCTACCATTTTCTGGTTCAATTTTATATTGAATCCTTTATGTGAAGAAAACCGTTTAATTCGATTTTTCTATTCATTCCACTTCACATGGCAGTTATCTTTCACTATATGCTAGACGGGCTTGCCACTCCTATCGAGGCCGTGAGTAAATTTGTGATCTCATGAAATCTCACTGAACAAACTTGAATATTATGGTGTCGAAGAATAGCACAAAATTTCTTCAAATTTTATTGAAGCGAACGGAATCCATCTGTGTTCTTCAACGAAGGTACATCCTTACCAACAAAATCAATTATGGAGTCCCGAAGGGTTCGGTGCTGGGGCTCCTTCTATTCATATTTATGTTGATGATATATTTATAAATATGAATCCGTCGAAGTGCATATTATTTGCTAATGAAGCAACAACCTAGCACTCAGGTGAAGATATCCACAACATTGGGACAAAAGATGATACAGCGCTCGTTAAAATTGACTAGTTGTTATTTAGCAATATGCTCAAACAAAATGAATGTAAGTCTCAAAAAATATTTTTTTCCTCAAATAATATCACACATGGAAATATTGTTAAATAACTCCCATGTTGACTCTGTGTAAAAAACTATCAAGCCAAGTTTCCCTTCTACGCATATTTAATAAATCAGTGAGCCCCGATGTATTGAAAGTGTCATATTTTGCAATATTTCACTCATATGTGAGTTATGGAACTTTACTATGGGAAAACTCCACTCAGGCTTCACGTCGGGTTTTCATAATGCAGAAAAAGCAGATAACTGCTGGTGCAGGGCCTAGGGACTCATGTAAAAAAATATTCATCAATCAAAGAATAATGACCTTATAATTGGCTTGCGGTCCGTTTTAATTGGCTGCTGAAGAACGAGACAGCTGTCACTCAAACCCACGTTGACTATCGGCTCTTTTGATCTCCTTTTGATCTTCCCTCCGCCGTCGGAGAATATTTACGAGTAGTACACATCATTTTTCCTTTCGGTTCTTTGCATATACGCTCGTGTTAGCGAAGTGGGTTTTTGATTTGCTCTCTATAGAAACAGCTTCTGCAATTGAAAATGGTTAAACTTGATGTATGTTCATCTGTTCCCTCATAACTTCTAAACTACTTATCATAATTTGACAAATGAGGTATCGTTGGAAGCGTCTTGATCGTCCGCTGGTTATACGCTATGTGACGTCACATTAAACTGAATATGGCGCCCTCTGTAGAACATAATATTATATATGTGTGACTTTGCTATAATATACACGTTTTAAAGTGGCTCTCTGTTTTTACTAGCTACTAGTTGAAAAAGTCGATTATGAGCAGTGATTTTTATCCAACGTATTGAGTAAGTGATTACCTACAAATAATAATAATAATAATAATAATGTTTATTGACATAAATAAAAAAATGTTTACACTCAGGTGAAATGCAATAAACATGGTTGAGTCACAGAAGTGTATAACAACTATGAGTTGTTATACTACTTGTGCGTGACTATATATGCTACTACACATTGAAATATTATTACAGAAAGAAATTATGAAGGTTTTTGTTAGTTGAGGAATAACATAATATATAAATTAACAAAATAAATATATGTAAATGAACGAACAATATAGATTACAGTTAAAAATAGGAATGACACTATCAATGATTATTGAATTAAAAAATATCTAAAAATATATATAATAAATGTAATAAAATCTCAAAAACGAAGGTAAAATTATATAAAATAATCCAACAATAAATGTAGAATTTCAGTTCAAAACTAAGCTAAAATCATATAAAATAATCCAACAATTATGTCAGTTAAAATGGATATATTTATTAAAATACATTCACCATGTTAAAATTGTGTTAATATACCTACATATATTGTTACCAATGGTATAAATTATGTTTCAATCATTAATACATTTTTTGATTAACAAGTTCATGAAAAAGTGATCTCTCATTTTCCACAATCCACATTTTTACCTTTTTTTTTAATTTGGACATGTTATAGTTATTCTTCAGGTAATCCGGTACCATATTATATAACCTAGGTCCTAGGTATGTTGCATTCCGCTGACCTATGGTTTTGTTACACACGGTATTACGCTTTTATTTTTATTTCTTGTGTTATGACTGTAGTTTGGATGTTCTAAGATGATATTTCCTTTTTTGACATTTTTCAAAATATTCCAACAGAAGAGTTATCTGATATCGAGAAAACTGGATTCTTTGAACGAGTTATCACTTGGGTAAGTGTGAACCTTATGATAAATAATTTTTATTATATATTTTTGTAAGACATTCAATTTTTCCAAATAATTATCACTTACTCCACCCCATCCCACTATACCGTATTGTAATTGCGATTCAACTAATGCAAAATATAATATTCTCAAATTTGGGGTATCCAGAAAATCTCTCATATATTTGAATTTGTATAGCAAATACATAGTAACATTATCGCAATATCTTAACTGAGATCTTAGATATTTGATAAAACCTACCCGTCAAGCCCTGATTCCAATTAAACGAGGACAAATAAAAACGCTGCCTACCGTTTTTATCTCGGAGATAAGCCCAATTAGTTTTTCTATACTGATGAGTATGAATAGCCAAGAACACCTGTAGGACAGTGGCGTATCATTCATGGCCCAACAATTTCAGTTATTGTATTCACAACATGCCACCCTATCTTCCGGCATGAATGATATAAGAGCCTCATTGGCAGAACAAAACGAAAAAATCGATGGAAGTATGGCGCACATTATTAATCTGAGAGAAGAAAATGAGTCGTTGAAAGTTAGAGTAACAGACCTAGAAAAAAAATTGGATGGTACTTCAGTCCCAACAATATATGCAGAACTAACTTCGAGATTCGATCGAGGAAAGAATGTGATAATATACGGCATCGATGAATCTGAAGATGACACTAAGGCGGTGTCAGATATTTTACTTGAGCTCAATTTACCCAAACCACTCAACCCTATCAGGATGCACAGACTTGGTAAACAAGATCTGCCCAAAATACGCCCTCTGAAGGTAGAATTTTGTCTCGACAGGAAGCCCTCTCAATTTCAGTCAAAAGACCAAAACTGCCTCTGAAAGAGTTTTCCAATGTGAACTTCAAAAATGACTACACACCGAGATTTCGTGAAGAACTTACGTCTATGTATAAAGAAATTGAACAAAGAAGGGCCCATGGAGAAAATCTTCGTGTAAAATTTGTTTCCGGTCAGCCGACAATAGTCTCCGCCAACCCAAAAAGACCTCGCGATAAAGAAGAATCTCCAAATAAGAATGCTGCTAAAATTAACAAGGGAAAAGCTAATTCTTCAAAAAACTATTACTAAAATTGGGATTGTCATGGATATAAGAATGTGTTTAATTTGGATGGGACTGACTTTGATATTTTGTGCATGACTGAAACCTGGCTTATCTATGGTATTTCGATTGTTCCTGATAACTAGGCAGATTTCGATTATATAACATCCAATGCTACAAAAGGAAAATCATTGGGTAGGCCTAGCGGTGGTATGTGCATTTTTTATAGAAAACTTTTTGGAGTGACTGTACTATATAAACCGTCATACCTGCTTATTTGCTTGTTCAGTATGAGTGATCATAAATTTATTGCTTGTGATGTGTATTTCAAACCATCTTAAAGATAGGACAAACTCTTGATTGCTTCCAAATTCTTTTAGCTGATCTTCTAGAAAAATATACTGACACGCTAATAGACATTGCGGGTGACTTTAACAGCAGAATTGCTTATTTTTGATTCACCTGCCATGCCTAGAAGCTGGTATAATATTATAATAACTATGTTGCACAATTTTTTATCGATAGTGGATCACTGGAAATTTGAAATAGTATGACTGCTCACGCTTTGAACTCAAATAGGAGAAATATAGTAAATAATTATTACAGTCATCTGTAGAACAAAGATGTCTCTATGGCATCTCGTTACCCCTTCATGTATATGTACAATACGCTAGGCCAATCATTTTAAAATTAAGTTCACATTGAAACCATGCTTTAGAGAATATAACTATTCCAGTAATCAAAGGAATCTCAGAATATATCTAGAATATTCTCAGGCTACGTTCATTTATAATGAGTGAATGATGGTTAGTTTATTATACCTTTAAGACTTTACAATCCAATGTTAGCAGATTGTTATGTGATTAATTTATCTTTATACATATATATTTACTTTTTTTGGTACTCTCACACACACATACTTCCTGCTGTGAACCCGCTTTTAGAAGCAATAAAATTATTATTATTATTATATAATAAAAACGTATTTCATTATAGACTATGGTACACATCTTAAAATTATATAAAAAAACAAAACGTGTGTAATCATAATTACATAAGCTGGGAGTACCTCCACGTGGTCAAGGCGGTAACAGTAATATTACTGGCTAAAATCACGCTCTAAAAAGTATTAAATAAAAAGTAAGTTCAAAAACTAAAACCCCATACTGGAAAATCACGTTCTAAAAATTATGAAACAAGAAAATATTCTCATCTGAAATTGTTATGTTCAAACTACTCAATATTTATCTTCTTTTAAATAAACCTCTCACACGTAATATATTTTAATGTATTTAATACATATTCGTGGTGATGTTCAGAGGATAGCCGTGGCTATATGCCACTTTGCTCTAAAGTTTATGATCGCTCACTACTGTTAGATTGTATTGTTTGGTGAGGGTAGGTGGCATATGACCACGGCTATCCTTTGAACATCACTATGAATATGTATTAAATACATTAAAATATAGTTCGTGTAAGTTGTTCATTCAATATACGATGAAAATTGAATAGTTTGTACATAACAATTTCAGATGAGAATATTTTCTTGTCATAATCTTTAAAAGCAATGTTTTCAGGTAATCAGTTTTAGTTTTAATTCTACTGATACCATAGGACGATAGATAGAAGTATCGTCGTTCTAAAGTACAAAATACGTACATAAATCTTAAAATTTTATTTCGTTTTCTGGTTGTTGAACACAAGGTTGTAATTGAAAATCGAAACATTCTCAATTGAATACTGAATTGGAAAATCCACGATAAAAATTTAATTATTTTTTGTGGATATCTAACAGAAAACAACTTCTTCCCCTGCTAAAGCCACGCAGGACCTTGAACTACATCTGATAGATATTTTGAAAGGAACGTAATTCAGAAGAAAAGAAAGCGGTTATCTTGAACAATGGAAGATACTGACTAAAGTTTATCTTTGTGTCGCAGATGATTCCACATCTGATTTTATGAAGACCATGTTCATATTTTCAAACAAACCAATAGTTGTAATTGTTTCGACTTCTGGAATCTAAATATGTAGGAATGAACAAGATGTTTCTTCCGGAATTAAAAGTATTAAATCATGTACGGTAAGATTGAAAGTCCTCCTTTTTAGAAATGTATAAGCTGTAGGAGATTCTGTGATTCTTGGCATTGAAAATTAAAATGAAATCTAGTGGAATCAAATTATCTCAATACAGCTAAGTTGAGATCAGTAGTTATGGAATAAGTGAGTAGTGCAAAAGTATTCTGAACCGAGTTGAGTTCAGCTTCCAAGAAAAGTTTTTCGTGCATGCACGCATCCCATAACTATTGTATTTCACAAAACCAATATTTTGTTGAAATGAGTATCATTCAATTTGATTCTACTATACTAAGAACAAGTTTGGATTCAATTTATGTTTTTTTTTTTATTTATAAATGAAAAAACAAAATACGTAATTGCGGTGAATTCTTTCAACATAATTAATACATCCGATTACGCCAATTGTTATCCATCAACTGACACTTCTGATTTATATTCATCTCATAAATAATCGAAAGAAGGAAGCGCTATTAGAAACTTGCAAAAAACATTGTACCAGTCTACCCGTAAAGATAAAAGTAAACGGTAAACCACATAGAGTTGCATCGGCCACTAAAGGCAATAGGTCAAATATTAACTTTCCTAGCAGTACTTTCACACGGATAATTATGGAGCATCAACCATCAACGCTTTGCTTCACGCTCTTTGTCTTCCTCCTTAACGATAGTCTCGATGAATCGAATCTAGACAGGAGCGCCAATTTTGTGCGAAATGTGAATGAGCACAATGAACTTAATCGAGTTGCAATGTGTTAATTAATGCTCAGTGGGAAATTCCTAGCCTCATTCAATTCTGTATGATTGTTGATTTTATTGAAAGTTTATGAAAATTCAAGGTTCAGAATCGTTTGATTAGGGCGTGGATGAATTGCAGAAAATACATCAAGATGATGGAATTGACATTTTTACTAAACTGGCTACCATAACTAGGTATAGAGTATCCAGTTAGACAACCATTACGAAAATGAAGCTTTACAATCGACAAAAATCAAATCATATAATAATAAGGATGGCAAGAAATGCAATCGCAATCCTTCGTCATCGAGTACACAGAAAGGGCCAGCATGAATTATAGACAAAAATATTACCGCGAAGGAAGTAGTCCACTTACTGAAGATGGACGTATATACGTTTGAAACATGTATAATAATAACATCAAGAGTTCGGACTCGATTCCTAACCTTGAAGTAATGTATCCAAAGTTTGGTTTGATACCTAACTGCTGGAAATTAAACGTTGTGGAGGCGACTTTGTGTGATTCTTCCCCAAAAATATTACCACTTACTTGCACAGGCCAAGCTTGGCCGATAATAAAAAACCGATGGCGCAGCAAGTCAAAAAGGTATATTTCATAATGTATTCATTGTTTCTGAAATTGCCATCAATTAAGCTAACCTATCATGTGCCAGAAAAAATGGAAAAATTTTCATTGAAAACAAAAGCAGAATTTCTATTTTTGTATAAACCTTGAACTTTTCAATCAAAAGTTGAAGAAGGACCCAATGCTTCCTAATATTCCTATGTGATCTGACTCAAATAAAAGAAAAGAGATATGACTCGTACACAAGGATATAGACAGTACTTATTTGGGTTCTAATCTTAATATCACTTGAAAAAATAATAACTAGTATTCATTCATATAGTTCAAGAAATATTAAAGTACAACAATGTTCTGTTTGACAACTCAAATAATATCTTATTGTTACGGGCGAATGAACCTCAAATGAAAAATTATTGATTCTCATGATTGGTAACTTCAAGCAATTTTTCATTTGTATGTATATCTTGAAGAAAAATTTAAAAAAAGTTGTGGTGCTCAATCTGGTTCTATCAATAGATCCTTAGTTTGCCGATATTGGTATGAAAATGAAAGATTGAGATTTTTTTTAATTTTTCAATAGTCGCCATTAAAAATATCTTTGTGCCAAATTTCGTTTTATATAAAAAAAGCTTACATACAAAACATCACTAAAAGACATAAACAACCTACATCTGAAAACACAGTACCATACTTATAAAAATAAATTAGATAAACTTCTAAAATTTCTAAAAAGACATATACACAAAATCTAATCAAAAACAATGTGAACCAATCCAAGGTTCTCTGGGAATGTGTGAATGATATCTGCAATCGATCCAAATCTGAAACAAAAATTGAAAAAATTAAATCAACCGACGGTACATTTTTATATTCTAAAAAGAATATCTCTAATAGTTTCAATGAATATTATAGTACTCTGGGTCAAACATATGCAAGTAAAATAAGAGTTCCTGACAACTATATAGATAACAAAAAATTAAACCGACGAAATACGGAACTGAAAAGTAAAAAATAAAATAAACCTTCTGAGTCTCAGTAACTAAGCTCCCAAACTAATGTAAGTAACTAATTTTAAGTCGGCACCGAACAAACAAGTAAATGAATTAGGTAAGGCGTAAAATAATGGCATCGAGTTGCGCGGTGACATTCTGATAATTTTTTTGAAGTAATTTAATGATCTTCGTTGGCGAATTAGTATCATTGAATAGGTTTTTTCGATACCTTTTAAAAGAGGTGTCGCTTGCCGTAGGGTTCCATTTAAAATTATTGGACAAAATGGCCTTGTGACGTCATCTTTGACGATTTCGTCATCTAGCATCACTAGCAGGGAAGTTTACAACCTTTAATATTCAGTTTCCAAATTTCACTTGTTTATGTATAATCGTTCCAAAAATGAGAGGGGGGGAGGGGACTTTTGAGAAGCACTGTATTTACTTTCGTACTGTTTTCTTGGTGAATAAACATTATTGTTATCATTCGGTTGAAAAATGTGGCCTCTATTCTAGACAAATTTCGTCACGACAACACGACTTAAAAAAAATCGATATATCTTCACCGATCATGAAACCCAAAAATACCATTAGTTCGAAAATTCATATATATGCATATTACAGTTGGGCTTTTTTATATACTCTCCCAAATGCTGAAAAAACTCACATTTTTCAAAAAATGGTTAGAATTAAAATTCACAAATGAACTGATACCCAAAATACTATTATTCCATATGATCGGTGGTGAAATGAATAAGCGTTAAATTGGAAATGATTTAATAGATATCGATAGAAACACAAATTTAAGCTAAAGTTCATTACAATCACAAAGTAAGTAAGTGGGCCGACTAAGAATAATGCAATAATAAGAATAATAACATTGAGCACAACCATAAGCATTTATCGAGATATCTGTGAATTCTTTTGCATTCCACACTATATGGTTGAATGAGAGGTACGCTATTCTATTGGATTATAGTTATATTGAAATGCATTTGTTGAATTCCAATAGAATATTGTGAATCTAGTAGGAAAAACAAAGTATTACTAGCCGACGAGGAGCAGCTGAATCAAGGAAGCGCTCAAGCCCGATAATATTATTTTCCTACGAGATACACAAATTATTCTTGGAAAGAATGTAGAACTCAACAATTGGTAGATTTATAACTGACGTTTCAACATGACCTAATAAATGACATGTGCTTTTTGTGTTCCCCTTGTGAGCGTAAAAACTATAGAAATATGATATTTAATTTCGAAAACTCTGTCAGAACCTATGTGAATTGCAAATTTAATAACACTAAACTTGTAACCAGCCAAGTCCAGAGATAAATACAAATTGGCTTGCAAAAGATTCATAGACTATCGCAACAAAAAAAAATGTGCCTCTATTCTGAAAATGTTATCACTACAAAAAATTATCCGAAAGCATCTATGATATGGTCAAATCAGTCTTTGCCAAGGGCATATCACTAACTAGCTGGTACCCGCGACTTTGTCCGCGTCGAATTTCTATTTTTTTCAATATTTTCCTTTGTGTTGCTCCATCTAGCTTCTTCTTCGCACAAGGTGGGCCGGTCCCGAAGTCCTCTCTATTTGGGCCCATTGTAAGTCCACTTGCGCTGAGGATCAGCTAGGCATGCCGATTTCTTTGACGAAATTTAGCAATGATAGGTTCATCCCAGATATTGAATATACATTTATTGTCCACTTTCATAATGGTTCTCAACATTTTTTTCAATAACTTGATCATTTCCACAAAAAAAAGTTTAAAATTTCATGTGAATTGAATTTCAGAATATTTATATTTTTCGACCCCCTTTAACTATTTATTTCATTTTGTATTCCTTCATTTTAATACCAATACCTCCTATTTTACACAGGACAGTTACAACATTATTATATTTTCATAAGCAAATGAAACCGATAATTTTCATTATAATAAAAAACCAGTATCTATTCATTTTCTGCTTTCATTTTAAATTTCCCGCTATGTTACAATTTGCCTTTCAATGTGGTAAACCTGATGAACCTCGCAGAACAAAACTGGACTGTATGGCATGGAATACTGTGAAGCGTCGGTAATTTTATTTTTTTATTTTTAATTTTCAACTAGGAAATACGTGGAGGATGTGTAGTGAATATTACCAATTATATAATAGGCATTTTTGATTCCACTGAATAAGTAAATACAGTAAGTATTAAATGTATGAAACATAATATAACCTCAATACCATACAATGTGTATTTTTTGATAGAGTGTTCGAATCTGTAAGGACATGATCAACCTGTATCATTCAAGATTCTTAAAAAAAAAACACCTGTTTTCTTTATACATTTTTCCATCAGGAACTTTGTTAGTTTTCAGGTTATGAGGAGTTGGAAAATAAAAATCAACTCCTCATGCAACTTTTATTCGGAAATACTTCTCAGGATCATTAGTTGGAATTTTACGAATAGTTTATATTAAGAAAAAAAAATGTGAATTAGTGTATGGTATACATAAAACTACCTGATTTTCACCTTATTCTAGATATATTTTACAGATTTCGCTTTTTTTTATCATCCCCCCCCTCTCGTATTTTGTCTGTTGAATAACCCAAAATTTGTAAAACTCGACTCGTCCTATAATAAAATCCTTCATTACTTGGCAATTCTGCAATATCCAATTGCAACATTGTCATCTTAGGTTGGCGATCATTCTCGAACAAGTACTGGTGCAATTAGTATTTTTTAAATACATAGTAGTTTTCATAAAATACTCTCGTTCTGCAATGAATGACTTTTTTCTCCGGGATCATTGTTGGTCTCTCTTCTGAAATCATTTCCTAGGCGCATTTTTTTTCAGCATAATTTTTCCTATAAATTATAAATATATCTCTATCTAAAATTGCGGTATTTTAAATGAAATCAAAAAGTATTTCAAAAAATTTTAGAACTCATAATAAAAACACTAGTTAACCAACAAATAATGTTTGAAAACCTAAGTAAACATTTTATTGTTTTCAAATCCAATTTCAGAACATAATTATTGTATTTTTGTATTTCGATTGAATTCATGGCACATTTCGATACGGCACTACAATACATTCCTTTTTATTAGAACTAATGAATGCTACCAACGTTCCATTAGAAGCAACATGAACTTCTCAAATGAATCATATAATTTGATATTTTCGACAAGATTTCAATTTCAATTAGAGTTGATCAAAACAGTCATGGCACAATTAGATGAAAAACTGAAAATTAAATAAAAATAAAAATGATGCTTAAAGAGTCGATTATCATTGGAGTCAGTAACTCAGGTAGAATCCAGAAATGCAATAATACACAGGATATCCTATTTCAAAATCAAAAGTTAGTAACATACGAAAAATCATGATATATGACCCAGTTTTTTAAAGAGGATGCGCCGCCTATGGCTTCAACGAATCTGATGTAACGTAAGCATTCTGCAAAATCACTTTCTTCCTTTATCAGAGTGAAAATAAAACACAACAAGCCCAGCACACCAAAACCTGGTTTGGTAAGTAGTGACTTTTTGGATTTTATATACACACACAAAAACACCACATGACATTCACATAGGTGGGCAATTCTGAAATCAATTAAAACCATTTTAGTAGTATCGTTGAACTTTTGCGAGAGAAAAATTATAGGGCATAAGTTGATCATTCAACAGTTGACATAGGAAAACTTTTTTTTTATACAGTAAACAAATCAATAATTTTATTAACTGTCAGGCAGATAATCCAATCGAACTCTTGCTAGGTCATCATGATCCAACTTTTCATTAAACGCATGGATGAAAAAATCTCTTTTGAGAATACCTGCTTGTTAATAAAATACTGTCGACCTGTTACCACCGCCTATGGATCATAAAATTCTCGAAGATGGACAAATGATTCCCACTCAGACCAACGAGAAGCTACCGATGCATGGGAAATAGACGGATACTTTCAGATTTATGTAACTACTCTGTTCATGAACATAATGTCTTGCTTCCGTGACTGAGACAGAACCAGACTACTAATGAAATTCAAAAGTGAAATGATTTTTTTTTCGTGAAAGAATAATTGCCGTAACACGTTTTTGGAAGCTATTATTACATCAGAAGCAAAAGTAGTATTTGATCATGCAATATATCTCTTTCTATCCAGAATCAATAACTATTTCATTGATTGTCACAAAGAGCAGTGTCATGTTCTCAACGTGCATGTATGTATGTACCTTCTTCGGTTCCTCGTAGAGTCCAAACAAATGACTTATCAAATGATTTATTATGCTTATGATTATATACAGGGTGGGGCACCCCATACGACACGGTCCCTGTTAACCAAACTATTAATTTTTTCGGGAATTTCTCCATTTCATTATATGTATATTGATTGAGGCTGCAAAAGGAAATTTTTTTGGAGTCTACAGGGTGGCTCAAACAAGTGTGACATCAAAGTTGTGTTTTTTTAAATGTAACACCCTGTATTTTGATACACTTTTGAATAGGTCAGGAAAAAATAATATGATTTCATATGAGGTACTATGTACCTAACTATAACCATTCTCGAGTTATTGATTTTTTTATGAGAATGCTAGGTACAATTGGAAATTAAATAACATCGAAATGTATTGAAATCATCCCTTCTGACCAAGCATGGAAGAGGTTTTGTGCTATTGATTTCGATAAAACCCGTTTCTCAATATTATACAGAATGTTCAAAAATCATAATAACTTTTTTATAATTTCGGACAAAGGTAACTTTGTTATTTCAAATAGAACACCCTGTATTTTTTTAGTCTGAACAATATAAAATTCAATTATCTTTCATTTCATATTGGGGTTCCCTACACCTAACCTAAATTGTTTTTCAGAAGTTGGCTTTTTCAAATAGTAGTTTTTATTTCAATGCATTCTTTGAATCAAGATAGCTTTGAAACGACATTTATTTGATTTGCTCACAGAATACTCATTGACAGTTGTTATACTTCACTTCATCGAAAATATTTACTGTTCACTAAAATGAACTTATCATTTACAGTCATATTCTGAGAGTAGTTCATTAAACAGAAACAACAACAGAATACGAAACACAAATGTATTTAATTCAAAGTAGGTGCTCGAAATGACGACCATCCTGTTGAATACAAAGAGCCACTCTCTCTATGAAAGACTTCTTAACATTTAATAACATTTGAGGCGTCACTCTTCGAAAATCAGCCCTAATTCTCTCCTCCATATTTTCCAGTGTGGTTGGAGGAATGTCGTGAACCTCATTCTTCAAGTTTCCCCATAGGAAAAAATCGAGGCAAGTCAAATCTGGTGATCTCGCTGGCCAATTTTGTGGTTCCTTCCCTACCAATCCATTTATTCGGAAAGCTCATATTCAAAAACTGTCTGACACTGAATTTGAAATGTGCCGGAGCTCGATCCAATTGTTACCACATCCGTTGTCTGATATTTAGCGGCACATTCTCCAAAAGCTCAGGCAGATCATCTCGTAAAAATTGTAAAAAAAATTGACCATTCAAGTTTCCATCAAAAAAATATGGCCCTATAACGTGTGTACCTATAATTCCTCCCCACACGTTAACAGACCATCTATTCTGGTGATCCAGAGTGCGAAAAAAATGAGGATTCACATCACTATAATAATGGAAGTTGTTTCTGTTCACTAAGCCATTGTTATGAAAAGAAGATTCATCAGAAAGTAAAATGGAATCAAAAAATTTTCATCCTCACTAAACTTGTCCAGAACCCATAGACAAAACTCGATTCGTCGATGGAAGTCTATTCCATATAATTTCTGGTGCATCTGAATACGGTACGGGTGAAATTTGTATTTTTTTATTACCCTAGAAATGCTCCGTCTGCTTATCCCTGTATCTTTCTCGATTTTACGTTGACTCGTATGAGGGTTTTCTATGATTGATCCCATAATAAGAAATTCATTTTCCCCATTTCCAATGATAGGTTTTGGTCTATTTACCTTTTCTTAAGCTACACTTCCAGTCCTACGAAATTGATATAGCAATCGTTTGAAAACCAACTTGTTCGGATGATTCCGGTCTGGATATGTTTGGGCATATACCCTCGACGCCAAAAAGCAATTCTCTAAACACTCACCAATCGCTAAAATCATATCTATCCGCTCTTGAATGGGATAAGTTTTCATTTTCGACGCTAATAATTCAGTGAATGTTTTGAATAACGTAAAACACAATAACTATTAATAAGAATTATTTCAACAAGTTGAATAAATGTCGTTTCAAAGCTATCTCGATTCAAAGAATGCATTGAAATAAGAACTACTATTTTAAAAAGCCAATATCTGAAAAACTATTTAGGTAAGGTATAGGGAACCATCATATGAAATGGAAGATCATTGAATTTTATATTGTACAGACCAAAAAAATACAGGGTGTTATATTTGAAATAACAACACCTCTTTCATGCTTGGTCAGAATTCGAAGGGATGATTTGTATACATTTCGATGTTGTTTAGTTTCCAATTGTACCTAGCATTTTCATAAAAAAATCAATAACTCGAGAACGGTTATAGTTAGGTACCTTATATGAAATAATATTATTTTTTCCTGAGCTATTCAAAAAAGTTACGAAATACAGGGTGTTCCATTTTAAAAAACACACCTTTGATATGTCACACTTTTTTGACCCACCCTGTAGACTCCAAAATAATTTCCTTTTGCAGCCTTAATCAATATACATATAATGAATTGGAGAAATTCCCGAAAAAATAAATGGTTTGGTTTACAGGGACCGTGTCGTATGGGGTGCCCCACCCTATATATACAGGGTGTTCGAAATTAAGTCGGCACCATTGCCAACTCCGTTATTATTGATGCTACGATTTCGGTTAAATGGGCAAACTGGTAGCATTTTTAGTGGCCTTCTCGATGCCGAAAACAGTCGCGTTGTCATAATATTTCATAAAATGATATTTTTTTCAATGGAACACCCTATATTTTTTCATCCATTTCGATTCGTAATAACATCCTCAACAACAAAGCTCATATCACTTTTCTTCCTAAAGTGGTAAATGAGCGACTTATGTGGAAATATTTATTTCTTTCACTAGTACAAAAAATTTCTTTGTTTTGACGAATAAAACCTCATGATTGTCCAAACACCCATTTCTTGTACTTATACGAATGACAATATTTTGTTACTAATAGCAAAATAAAACAGTAAAAAGAAAAAATTGCGCTGGGATGTGAACTCGTGAAACCCGTGATCATCATGTCGCCATAACAAATAAATCTTTTGTACTAGTGAAAGAAATAAATATTTCCACTAAGTCGCTCATTTTCCACTTTAGGAAGAAAAGTGATATGAGCTTTGTTGTTGAGAATGTTATTACGAATCGAAATGGATGAAAAAATATAGGGTGTTCCATTGAAAAAAATATCATTTTATGAAATATTATGACAACGCGACTGTCAATTTTTTTTTGTTTTCGGCATCGAGAAGGCCACTAAAAATGCTACCAGTTTGCCCATTCAACCGAAATCGTAGCATCAATAATAACGGAGTTGGCAATGGTGCCGACTTAATTTGGAACACCCTGTATATATATATATATATATATATATATATATAGGGTGAGTCAGAAAAGGACCACCACCAACAAACTCGGGATGTCGATTCCTTACTTAATTTTGAGTTGAAAAATTCCTATCAACGTATGTCCTCTCAGGGTGTTGAAAATACGAAAAAAAATTAAGATTCCAAAACTTTTCTTCAAAACTATCGGAACTATCGTAGGAAAAAAATTGACTATTCTAGGTTATGATGTTGTGATGATTTGAACTTTTTATGTTTATATTTAGTGAACCTATGGCGTAGTTACGGTCGTGTGAGGTCATATTCTCCCCCATATTTTTTTTAGGTAGGTGAATGCACGAATTACTCAACCCAAAAGTCATAACATTCCATATGCCTAGAGACATCATTTTTTCCTCTGTGCTATAATCGCATAATGCTCATTTCTCACAGCATATCGAAATATTTTTCAACCTCGTGAATATTTCTGAATGTTGCGAGATCTGAAAACATAGTACGTGTGAGGCAGAATAATAATAATAATAATAATAAATAAATTGTATTTCAATGTCACAATATAATATATATATATATATATATATATATATATATATATATATATATACAGACAATATAAGGCAACATTAACTGAAACAATTGTCACATACATTTAAGATTACTGAGATTGGTGGCAGAAAAGAGTATGGCTCAATTTCCAGAAGTAATATAATTTTGTTTTCTTGAATAGAGGCAATTTTTCTATAGTTCTTATGTTAGTGGTTAGTTTGTTGTAAAATTTTATGCAGTTGTAGAGAGCGCTTTTTTCAGTGGATGCTAGTTTATGTTGAGGATAGTTGTAGAAAGTATTCCTTGTACTGTATTTAAACTGTGGCTTTAGATACTCAAACTGAGATTTGTTTTTGAAAAGATATACCAAACATTATTCTATGAATATTCCATAGAAGGTTAAAATTTTACTAGTTCTGAATTTTTCCCTATAAGAATCGCCAACTTTCAGTCTCCAAAGAGTCCTTAGAGATATTTTTTGAACTGTAAAAACTTTGTTTGCATCCCTGCTATTCCCATAGAAAAGTATACCATACCGTATTACACATTCTACAATTGCGTAATATATAGTGAATAATAACGACTAACTATTTTTATTTCCCATATTATTTCGAAGTGAACAATTCCGTCCGAGATTTTTTTTTTCTATTAAACGAATTGAAATTCGGGTTGAATGATATGATAACAGAGAATTTTTCATTCTCAATTCTCATGAATATGGTCGTATATACCTTAAATTTCAGGTGTGTTGTACATCTGTAGAATCTGTGGAAGGTTTAATTGCAAGGATTTTAGTAGCATGTACACCAGGGATCTTAAAAAGCATGCGACAGTTGATGATGAGGAGATGTCAATTATGTATTGAACAAAATGGTAGCCCATTTGAACATTTGCTTCGAATGTAATTTTAGTTTATAAGTATATATATATATATATATATATATATATATATATACGAGTTTTCGAAAATCTGTCGAATTTTTTTCACTTTATTCTCACTCTCTTGTGATATTACAACTGAAAGTAGATATGCATATCTACAGAATAATTGTGTTTTTTATATTTTTCATCAATGAAAGAGTTCTGAAAATTATACTCCACCGTAAAATTCATTAACAAATTAAGGGGACCTTTATTCGCAAATATTATTTCAGATCTTAACTCTCATCTAATTGGAATGTTATGAATTTGAGGCTGAATTTTAAATAGCCTTATGTCAACAGATACCAGTTTGTCAGTTGACCTGCAAGTGTATCTACGACACTGATTCATGAAAATTTAAATAAAAATTATGTAATCACATTACTTAATCTTAAGTGGTCCACTAAGTGTTATTTTTTTTATACACGTGTATTCACGGAAAAAATTGAAGAGGTTGCACTTTAGGACATACCCCTTCATATGAACTACTCGCCTTGAAATAATATGATGAATGTTCTCAATTCTCTCAACATTCAAGGAAGTTGAGAAATATTTTGATTAGAAATAACAATTATGTGATTATAGCACAGGAAAAACGATGTCTCTATTCAATACTTCCTCAAGACTTACCTTTAGTTTTTCGCAAATCTATTTATCATAAGATTGTATTTTCTGTTCGTTTGTTTCATTGTTTGTTTATTTGTTCGAGGATCACAGAAAAACTACTGGACCAATTTCGATAAAACTTTTTGAAAGCTTATGATTAGACTCAAAAACTGGTATGTATTTTATCTTACTACGATGACGGGAACCGGAGATATAACAATAAAACTACATTTTTTACAACTAAGTAAGTGCAACAAATGTAAAATGAGCTCCCATTTCAAGTATATCTTCCCGCTGTAACGTAAAACGGGATGAAGGGATAACAGGAAACGGGATGGAGGGATGACGGGAAACGGATTAATGGGGTAACGGGATAATGGGATAACAAGAAACAGTATAAAAAAACGGGATAACGGGATATTGGAAAACGGGGTAATATGATAATGGGGTAACGTAATAACGGGATAATGGGATAACTGGAAACGGAATAACGGGATAACGTAACAACGGGATAATGGGATAACTGGAAACGGAATAACGGGATAACGGATAACGGGATAACGGCATAACGGGATAACGGGATAACGGGATAACGGGATAACGGGATAACGGGATAACGGGATAACGGGATAACGGTATAACGGGAAAACGGGATAATCGAGTAACGGTAAACGGGATAACTGAAAGCAGGCAAAGCCACACGCATAAGCTAAATTCTACAACACAGAGGAAAACATAGGAAAAAATCCACGCAGACGAATTCGCGGATACCAGCTAGTATCTCATAAACCTCTACATTCAGGCATATAGAATGTCATGACTTTTGGGTTGAGTATCGATGAGCCTAACTGATATCGAACACTAATTCGTCCATTCACCAACCTAAAAAAATATGGAGGAAAATATGGACACGTACTACCGTAACTACGCCACCGCTTTACTAAATATGAAAACTATATAAGGTATTTAAAGAAATAAAAATAAAAATACCAAGTTTGATTTTTTTTCCTACGGTAATTTTGAAGAAAATATTAAAATCTTAATTTTTTCGTACTTTCGACACCCTGTATCTCAGAAAGCATGTATTTTAGGACATACTTTTCACCTCGAAATGAAGTAAGAAATCGGCTTATATATGAAGTTCGTCGATCATATTCTGACTCACCCTATATGTAACTAACAACTGGATTTGTAAACATTCTGGAGGGCACATTTATCAATCGAATGATGCAAAATTTTGCAATCATTTAGATGTCATTTGACAATGGCTTATCTTCCCTTGATACACATAACTCATCAGCTTTTCTGTTTCTCAAATTGAATTTTATAGAACAGCTAATCTGTGAAAAACGAACCATTAATATGCCAGGTCAGAACGTCATCTATTTCAGTAATACTTTCGATTGAATATTCCATCCAATTTTAATATTTCTCTAATTCAAATTTGAACTTTTTATGTTGCGAGTGCGTTCGTGTGACGAGATCCGAAGTATAGTATATCCATTCTTAGTTGGATGAGGGTGGGGTTTATCATCCACCACTAAATAAAACATAATAGGATTTGCGCTTTGCGAACTTGTCGACCATGTTATGTTATTCTTTTACTTCAAATATAACTTTCCCTATTTTTGTATAAATATTTTTTTCAAAGTCAGCTGAATGTGGCGAAAAAGTCATAATAGGACTGAGTTTGTTGTTTTGATTTCCCATCTAATTCTTCTTTTTTTCCAGGCTTGGAACCGGCAGATGTTATCACTAAGCGATCTCAGTTATAAAAAGTATCAGGAAAGTGTATAATAAATAAAAACTTTTTAACAAAAAATTTAACCGACAAATACGAACTGAAAAGTAAAAAATAAAATAAACCTTCTTAGTCTCAGTAACTAAGCTCCTAAACTAATGTAAGTAACTAATTTTGAGTCGGCGCCAAACAAACAAACAAATGAATTAGGTAAGGCGTAAAATGATGGCATCGAGTTGCGCGGTGACATTCTGATAATTTTTTTGAAGTAATTTAATGATGTTCGTTGATTGTTTGTTTGGCGCCGACTCAAAATTAGTTACTTACATTAGTTTAGGAGCTTAGTTACTGAGACTAAGAAGGTTTATTTTATTTTTTACTTTTCAGTTCCGTATTTCGTCGGTTTAATTTTGTTGAAAAGTTTTTATTTTTCAATTTTGTATGGCTAAAATATACTAATTACTACCTACTTGTTTTTTGATTACTTCCAAAATACTTACTTACCCACCTTACTTCAACTATTACCAGTTAAATAATATGAGTATCTACTTTTACTATTTGTTGTAATATAAATTATTTTTGTTGTTCTGGTTAGTTTATTTCATTACTTTGTATCTCATTCCATCCTCTCATAGAATATAATGGTTTTGACGGATGTGGAACAGAAATAATGTCAGTAGCGATCTGTCATTGTCAACTACGTATGTGTGTGCCAATGTTCATAAGTGAAAAATCAATTATCCCCTATTTTTCCACCCGTAAGGGTATAGAATTCCATTTGGAATCTAAATATAAGGTATACCCTATCTATTAAAAAAAGAATCATATAGATCGAAGAACCCAGTACAAAGTTATGCCTGATAGAATCGGTTAGCGGACCAGAATTCAGAGGGTGAGTGATCAATATCCTTCATATTGCTACCCTTAGGGGTGGATTTCATCTTTTAAATTCGAATGGGACCACCTTCAAAGTACACCCTATCCACTGAAAAAAGAATTATCGGAATCGGACGCCTCAGTAAAAAATTATGCGTGATCATACATAAAAAATTGATGGAAAAAAGAAATATACGGGTCGACTAGAGAACCTCCTCCTTTTTGGTTTCGTCGGTTAAAAATAATAATAACAATCATTACTGTTTATTCAGTGTTCTGAATAATAAAAATGTATTTATTCAGCATCAATGCTATATAAAAATTACGAAATTTCACAATTAGGATTTGTTACAAACATTATTATATATAGGAGAACTAAACCGTATTAAATAAAATTCAAATTAGGTAAGGAATTATAAAAATAAAAGATGATAAACACGCTAACATTTGGTTATCAAATTTTCTCAAAAGCTTTTTGAACTGATTCAAATTATCAGAGTTTTTAATAGTTACAGGTTGTTTGTTAAGCTCAATCACTGATTTCTAGCAAATAGTCTTGAAATCTAATTGTACAAAGTGTTCATCCATGAACTCGGGACCGCCATCTCAAGGTCCCCTCCGAAGGACGGCATATCTATCGCCATATCTCGTGCTCATTGATATGACGCCTGCAGCTACGAAAACGCTACTATGCTACAAGCATTCGGGGCATTTTTAACGCGCACCATCCTTACTCAACAAATTACTAGCCGCGCCCGGTGTTGCTTGGCTTCAGATCTTGATATAATTATCATTTCGGTAATCACCCGCCCAAAATTGTAATCGTCTGTAATGGGGATTATAATAACAAATTTCAGTAAACCATCTGGAAAAGATAAGAAGAAACGCTCCGAAACATAATAATGAATATATTTTTTGTATATTTGCAAAAATATTGTAATTGTTTTTTTATATCACCCTGGGCTTGGAAGGTATATTCAGGATAGCCGGGTAATTTCTTGGTAATTGAGTCCAAGGTGGCCTCATCAACTTATTTAATTTTTTTATCTTTTCGTTTTCTTTCCAGAGAATGATCTACGATATCTCCTCGTTTTCTCGAAATTCTTTTTGTGTTGAAGAATAATTAAATTTCGTCTACCTAAATCTGTTCAAACATTTGTCTAAAACCCTTATTACACTATGCCTTTTTCGTGCCTATTTTTGTGCTTATTTTCATGGCTATTTGTTGGCTGAATTTCCCCAAATAACTGGCACTATTACACTGTGCCTTTTTGATGATTGTTTCAGGCGCTAATTTCAGAGCTGCAAACCTAAGGAAAATTGACATTTACCTTAAATGATTAAGTAATTTAGTTTACCTGGACTATTTGTTTCAACTTTTGCTTTACCTGGCACACGATTTTTCTTCTTTTCTGTTACACTGAACAAACGAAAACTATGTGATTAATTTCATCTATTTGTTGGTTAGTGTGTTGGCAAACTTGACATTTCCACAAACGTCCTTGAAATCCCCTCGATTCAGGCGGAAAAAATAGAACCAGTCCTATTTATTTTCACGCCTGAAACAATCAACAAAATAGCCACGCGCGCATGCTTATTTGTTTAAAATTTCAGCCACGGGCAGTCAGGCAGACAAATAGGCACGAAAAAGGCATAGTGTAATAAGGGTTTAATTGGTTTTTATGGAGACTTAGTTGGATTTTAAAAAAAATTTAGGATTTCCGCTTCTCCATTTTGTATGAAAAATAAAATTTGGAATTCCAGGAAACTCTTCCAGATGTGGAATTAACTTATTTTGTTTCTTATTGAAGCTTTCTACCAAAGCAGATGTCTTACATTGGAAATTTTCCACCATTCCAACGTAAATTTCTTTCAAATTCAAAGCCATACCGCAGTTTTACATTCAAGAATGAATCATAATACAGTTGCTGATTGCTGATTACTGTCTTAGGCGTGAAACCGAGGTACGGCTTCATATTTGGAAGATCTTTACGTTGAGTGGAAACCCCTTTTCTATGAATTGTATAAACTTCCCAATGTAAGTGGGTACAAAAACAAAATGTGATCGTTTTGCAACCCAACGCATTTGTGATTTCCACATCTGAGAAACCTTATGTGGATGGTACTTTCGACTACTGCACACAATATTTCTTGCAGTTGTTCACCACACATCGCTGCCTCTGCCCAGACACACATCACACCACTGTTCTACTAATAGATTCTATTATCTATACCCCCAAACGCAATCAATTATAATATGTAGTGCTTTACGGTAATTTATCAACTCGTTTTTACGCGGGAATAGTTTTCACTCATTTTGGTCTACTATATACTTCATACGTGGACTCATAGTTATATATTATTCCGGTTTCCTTCCTAATTCAACATTAAAATATGTAAGATTTTAAACGAACCCTATATTTTCAGTCGAAAATGAATTAATTCCAGTGAGAATGGATACCTATACCTTGGTGGCGGGGTTTGAGTTCTCTACCCAAAATTTTCGCAGGTTCAAATACCACTTTTGAATAATGAATTGATGTGAAGGAATGATAATGAACATTGATTTGTTGAAAATATAAACAGGATGTTCATAAAATCAGAAAAGACGAATTTCAAAGTGTCTCTCCAAAAGAAATGATTCTAACTTTTTCCATCTTTGCAAAGTGAGATTGCTTCTTGAAAATGTGTTTCCCATTTCTTCCGGTCTTCCTGATGATCGTGGAAGCGTGAAATAGATTTTCGACGACAAAAATGTATAGAAGACCTAGTGAATGCAATGTCTCTCCTGCGTCAATGTTACGAATGATTTCTGGTGAGTACTCTCTTTTGGAAAACATTCTCCTTTACCTCATTCATCTTTATGAGTTCTTAATTAAAACTGGAATAGAAAATCAAATAACTATCTGAATGAAAATGCAAATTTTCAATTTCAGATTTTTTTGTTTGAGTTAGGGCTTTTTCAGAATATCTATCAGATGTAGTTCAATGTCCAGCGTGGCTTTAGCCGGGGAAGTAGTTAGTAGTAGTTAAATATCAGAGACTTCTTGATTTTTCGAATACTTGATGAAAAAACTCAAAACATTCTCCCCCTATGAAGCTAACGAACTTCATAAAGATTCATGAGGAAGGTCATAATTTAGTAATCGGGCGAATATACTGTAACGATTTCATCCCCTAAGTTGGATAAAAGGCGCTGCGCCGCGCCGTTAGCATTGCAGTCGGTCGAGCATGTAAGGGTGAGTTTATGTGTCTGAACTGAGGGGTTTGGTTAAGAAGATCAATTTTGAAGCAAATTTACGAATAACTAATATTTTGTCTAAGTCAAGAATACAAGATGAGATTTATGGAGAGAAATAGAAAGTATCACTTTCAAAATTCATAAATTAGAGCTCGAGATCTCTCAACATATTTAAAATTATGATTCACTTACTTAATGTGATTAGGCAACACTGTTTCAGGCCTGAAAAGTCGAAAAGTAATTCAAAACACAAGCTTTCCACTTTTATGTTGAAAAAAGGTTGTTGACAATTTAGAAAACGAAATGATCTCTTATGTTAGAGGAAAGTGACCAAATATGGAATACCGTTTTGATTTTCAGGCATAACTTTCACAAATTTTATAAATAAAATACTTCTTGTGGTAATTATTAACAATCATATATTTGCACTTAAGTTTGTTACAATTTTAGATTATTTTGTTCAGTTTGAGGTAAGAAAAATTTTCAAAAACTAAATAACGATAAAGGTACCTATATATGGAATAGGTATCCCAAATATGGAATACTATAATCACTATGAAAAATTAACCTTAACTTATAAGAGACTCTTTGAAAACTCTGGTATAATAAAGAAATGAACACAAATTATTTACAAAAATCGCAAATTCAGGTATCAAACTCTGGCCCAGCGCAATCATTATGTGCCCAGAGCCCACACATGAGGCACTTGATCCATGTTTCCCCATGAGTGTCATTCGAAAACAGCATACCACAGAAAATACACTCCGAATCTTCAGAGTCTGGAGCTGTACATCCTATCAAGGCATCGGGTTCGCTGTCTGTATCAAACAGCATCACCTCCTCATCATCTAAATCAGACATAGGCTAAGTCTTTTCTTTTGGTTTTTTTCCTTTTGATTTCTTCTCATTCTGTTTTTTATTCTTGTTTTTTGCTAATTTATTTTCTTTTTCTTCTTTTTTCCTGTTTTTGTCTATAAGGTCATTCTTATACGGTGACGACGTGATGACTGCTGCAACAGATGCTTTTCTTCCTCTATTAGAAGGTTTCCTTTTCTTGTTTGGTACGGGACTGATGTCATACGGAGACACTAATCCTAAATCACTGCGAGATAGTCCGGAAGTTGAGGGTACAGGTTCAATATTTGTATCTTGTCTGGGTGTGACAGCTTCAGTTGAAGGCATACAATTATCAGGTGTTCTTAAACTGGCCATCGATGGTACTTCAGGTTGGTGACCTGATGCCATTGATGTAACGTTGACTGTGCAACCATCTTTAACTGCATCTTGTTGCGCAGCAAGATAGTCGACCGCAGTGAAAATAGTTTTATTGAATGGCCATAAGCCAGTTACACGAAAGCCATTTGCTGAAATCTCACCAGTTTGCACTTTCAAATAAGCTCTGCCAAACAGCTCGACAACATCATAAGGGCTTAGTGGTCGATTATTGTCTCTAATCCACATGCGTATTTCTTCACTGTAATAGGTTTTTAGTGGTCCCATAAACGTTTTGTCCAGTGGCTGGAGCTTGTGAGTTGTGTGGGGAGGTAAGGAGACAATTTCTACGTTATTTTGCCTAGCAAGCTCTATCACATCGATGTCAAGCCATGAAATTTGCTCTCCATCGTCAAAATGTAGTCTACCAAAAGATTTTCAAGGGTTGTCCCTAAGACAGTTTTCCTTCCGAGTGTAGTAGCTGCGGCTTCTTCTGGAGAAAATTCGTTTTTCTGACATAAACGAAACAAGGTAGATCTTGGCACATCGAAGTGTTTTGCAGCTTTCAAATAACCCATTTTTTCCTCGTACTAATTTTATAGCTTCTGCCATATGCTCTGAATTCCATTCTTTCGCTTCGTTTTCCAATTGACGCCCGCCATTCTGATAAAACCCGAAAAAATATATAATTAACAAAGTCATTAAGTCAGCTGATACGTCACAGTGTCCAATTATGGAATAGTCCATAATTGGACACTGTGATCCGTCCATATTTGGATTTTCCAACTATTTTAAACTGATATTCACATATTTATATTTCAGAAAGTAATACTATCTAATACCGCTAAAACATACTAAAGAACATCTAAAGGGTCTTTAAAAGTTATAAAAACAATACTGTGTGCACTTTCTGTACGAAAAATAATTATTTTTTACGTACCTTAGAAAGTTATGCGGCAGCGATAAAACAAAACACTGTCACTACGACGAAAGGGCTGGCTCGACTGACATGCTACAACTTGTACGCGTAAATGGGAGTAGGAAGAGACAGAAAATCAATGTTTATTGCGTGTGTGAGTTTGTATTTGAGAAAAATGGGGGTATTCCATATTATGGATACTATTCCATATTTGGTCACTTTCCTCTATTAAGAATCAGTTTGATAGTTTGCCATTACCTCTCAGTAAGATTGAGTTTTAGTTTGATTAACGTCACTGGGTGTAGGTATTAGAATCGATTGATATTTGGGAGAGGGCTATATCCCCCAATCCACTGATATTTGAATATTCCTAAAAACGCTCGCTCAGTACTGTGCGTATGCTGTACATGTAGGATATGACCAACCAGTTTGAATTCATATTAAAGATTGATCAATATAAAGATAATGCCTGTTTCACTGAGTCAAGCGTAGATCTCATACAGCAAGGCAGTTCCTATTCCTGAAGGTTTATGGTAAATCCCGATGCGTGCCAGTAACCAGTCCTGTGTGCTATGTTACAATTCCATATGTGAAGACTAATCCCACAAAAAGTACTGCTCCATATCCACGGTCTCAAAAAGTATCGGTATAATTAACTAAATGAAACTAAAGCTGCATCTTCTGCAGGAAGTATCCATCAGACTTAAGATCCCATTTGGAAATGTTAGGTTTCCCATAACCTTACGAAAAAATGTCCCAAAAGACCAACCAATCAAATAACCCTATGAAAGAAATGCTGTTTCATTTACTGGCACAGTGGAAATGTCTTTAACTTATCTCTCCTTCAGGGTTTTCAACTAAAAATATTGAAATTACAAATAGCTCTACCCAAGCGTCTCAACTTCGCAATTTGATTCCATCGGCTAGGGTACTCATATTCAATAACAGAGTGGTGAACCGGACTGCTCATGTCAGGACATTTAAATACTTATATTGGATTTATCCATCTCAAAACGGCCACTAATCCGAACAAAAATCGGCGGCACAAAATGGAGTGCTCTCTAGCCAACGGGAACAACTGAAGATTTCGCTTGTTTGCTCAACATATTTATATTTCACCTCCTCTTCAATTCCCATTAAACCAGCATATGTCCAACAAGTCTTTCAAGCTTTAAAAAAACGTTGCCCTAGAAGTAATCTATTTACAAGAAATCGAGTTTTCTCAAGAATTGAATGAAACGAGTGAAATCATTGTTGTTAACAACCTTGTCGAGTACGATTTAATGTATACACTTAAGAAAATCACGTAATTTACTACGTTGTTGCCACATTTTGAGACGAATGCCTGTTATGGAAAATAAATTTTTTTTGGTAGTGCTGCAAGAGATTCTCTTATGAGAAAGTGTGCTGATGGAATTACAAATGAAACACAACTGAATGACGGAGGACATGGAACAAAGAATTTAATATGGCTTCGATATGTACCAAAAGAGTTAACAAATGTTCAATAGTTAATAAAGTTTTACCTGAAACCTCTTTCATGTGATATTGTGTTGATTTTATTCCTGCCTTCCAGAGACTGTGTGGGTACTGCTTTTTATCTTTTTTTGAAAAACAATGAACTTCGTGCAGGGAATTATTTGTTCCTTGGAAATTCGTGGAATTGTCACTCAAAATTGTAATAGGATATAATTGCGTAATTTGGACTGTTTTGCCATAATTGGTCCGACGAAATCCATGCCTACATAGAGGAATGCTTTTGAAGAAATGACATTTTCTTGAGGAAGCACACCCATGAGCTCTTGGGAATATCTAGCTTTGAACCGATGGCTTCTCAAACAATTTTTGATAACTCACTTTGTCGCCATTCATCGGCCGAAATCGCAGCATGAGATTAGACAATACATTATGTGTTCTAGCATGATTCAAACGTATATGTTCATTTGAAATGATGGGAGGGACAATAAGATCCTTGGCAGGCAATAACATAGGATGTTTTTGAGAGATGGTTATTGGAGCTTTATTAAGCCTTCCACCTACGCGTAAAATACCTTCTTCGGAGTTAGGCAGAATAGAACAATATCCGGAAAGAGGTTCATTACAGGAGAAGAGCTATTCCTTCTGAAAAGGGTTTGGTCATTAGAGATCATTTAAATTCCGGAACAGACAGTGGACCATCTCATTTTTCTGATGTGGGCTTACAATTGTCAACAAATCTGAAATTTAAAATCTATGATCTATGAGATTATTTCGTAGCTTGAGAAAATTATCTAAAGTGCCTGAACCTCCTAAAATTGTATATACATAACATTGTTCTATAGGTAGGTGCGTTAAAAGTCCTCCATATCTGCCTACTGAAAAAGCGATCTCGTGGCAAGAAATGCAGCGCAATTAGTTCCATATGTGACTGTTCGTAATTCAATACCCTAGTGTCTTAGGAGTCATAAAACTCTTCCTGATTTCTGAGAAATAGAAGAGAAACAAGAGTTCTAGATATTCATTGACCCCATTTGTAATTCCAAAAACCATTTAACCTATCTTCAGCGGAAGAAATTATTAAATCCGCGTTTACACTATGTACAAAACCTGCTATTTAGCAAAAGTTATATAACAAATGCTACATTTAGCAAAACGGAGAAATGTTACATATAACAATTTTCGATGCAAATATCTAGCAAAAATTATGCTATCCATTCGGAGTCGGTAAGATCAAAGGGAATTTATGATATATGTAACATTTGCTACATCTAGTTTTTAGAGTCTGCTACATGTCTTTTTCTCAATTATTTTGGCAAATCATACACATATAGGCCAATCAATAGAGATTTTCTGCTCTATTGATTCTGTGACAAAAATACTACCAGGAAACCGACTGTGCCATCATAGGGTCCGTAGTTATATCCTGTTATGTTTCCTACTCCCAACTGTCATTGACTAAGTTGTTATAAACATTTGAAGGCAGTTTTTTTATTGTTTTAAACTTGTAACTTGAAAACGCAACTCGATCGGATTATTATTAACGGAGAAAAACCGGAAAAACCTAAAAACTCCTCCACTTTTCAAGTTGTAGTGCAAACTTTCCACGACATAATAGTTATTGATATGTACTTTATGTTTGAAAAACTCTGTCGGAACATTAGTTTTGGCATAATTGCAATCTGAATGTTTTAATGCACTTTATTGCAGCAGACCTGGATGCGTCATAGAAGGTCCGATTCCAATTATTCAAAAAAATTTCGAGAGTAGAAGTATGGTTCTAAAAAACTTATATTCTCATTTTGCGTTGAAATGCTGCAAAATGGGTGAAAAATACTTGCAAAAATGAGCGGGGGTGGAGCAGCAGATGCGGGAAAGCGTATTTATAGCCGTTATGAATTTGCTGTTCTACCCCCACTCCTGAACCGCTTTCATGCACTCGCCGGTTTTCGATCATGTTTGCAAGTATTTCTCACCTATTTACCAGCACTTTAACGCAAAATGAAATAGTCATTTTGTAGTACTATACTTCAACTTTCAAAATCTTTTAGGAAAATTTAAATCGGACCACCTAAGGTCTGCTGCAATAAAGTGCATTAAAAAAATCAAATTGCAATTATGATAAAACTAATAATCCAACAGTGTCTGAGTGTTTCACACATAAAAAATGGTGGTGTCATGAATTTTTTTTAAAACGTAAATTGTTTCCTGTTGTTTCGGTTTTTGTCCGTTACTAATAATCCGATCGAGTTGTGCTAGTACCAATTTTCTTTGCATTTTGATTCTCTACAATTCGTTCAGTATCGGGATTGTTTCATTGGTTTTCCAGTTACAACTGTTGTATTGGATTTCATGTCTTATTAGCATATCAAACACTGAAGAAAAGCAATCAATTAAGCTACGCTCTCCTGTTGCTTTTCTTTCGTGTTTTATATGGCTAATAATGCACTCATACAATGTATTCATTTAGCGTATGGCTCATCACAATATTAACAAAAAAGAATACAAACAAGACGTGACAGTATAAAATGTAGATATAGATATACAAATAAGATTGGAATTCCAAAGTATAAAATGTAGTATGATACAAGTGCATTATTACATCCAGAGTCATAAACAAACATCTAATCCAGATATATATATAATTGCATCGTCGGTTGCGTTCAGGAAGTCATCGAAGTGTTTGAGTCACTTAGGGATTCAGCTAATGCTATTGGAGGGTGTCGGGATCGAAGCCGGTTTCTGTTGAGATCTAGGTGAATGGGGAGGTTGGGAGACTGCACAATATTGCGATACTCTCAGACCAGTGCATTTTCTCTTCGGAGCTGTGGTGGGGCGATATGGTTCAGTAACGGGAGCTAGTAGGTGGGGATAGATCTTATTGTGCCGGTAATCATTCTCAATGACCTGTTTAGTTGGACATCCACCTAACTCGTGTGAGGGCTATTGAGCCACGAAGGGGCGCAGTATTCTGCCACGAAGTAGACCAGTCCCAGGGTGGAGCATCTCGAAATTGTAGCTGGGAACCCCCATGTCGTTCCGCAGAGCTTCTCAATGATGTTGTTTCTTGGATTTATTTTGGCTGCAGTCTTGATAAGACGTTGCCGGAATGACAGGGTCCTGTCCAGGGTAACTCCCAGGTATGTCGGGCTTGGGTTGTGTGACAATATGGTGTTTTCAAAGCGTATTTCCAATTTTCTATCAGCCATTTTGTTATTAAGGTGGAAGCACCAGGTTTCGGTCTCAGCTGGGCTGGGCTGTGTTCTCCATTTCCTAAGATATTGGCTCATGACGGACAAGTCTTTAGTTAATATACTTTCGTTAACTTCACATGTTTGGTATCTGGAGGCTAGTGTCCAGTAGTCAGCAAACTTTCTAGATACGGTTGTGGGCATGTCAGCGATGTACAGGTTAAACAGTAATAGAGCAAGTACCGATCCCTGCGGGAGTCCGTTGTTTAGCTTCCTCGGTCTGCTCATGCTGTTGCCTAGGATGACCTGGAAGATTATGTTGCTCAGCATGTCGTTCATGAGGGTAGCTGTCTTGTGGCAGGGGATTAGCCGGAGGAATTTGTAGATTAGTCCTTGCCGCCATAATGTCATAAGCGGCGGTTAGATCTATAAATACCACCGCCTTTTTGAGCTTCTTTTGGAACCCGGCTTCTATGTGTGATGTCAGGGAGAGAACCTGGTCGCTACAGGTTCTGTTTGGTCGAAATCCTGCTTGCTCGATTGGTATTGCCTCGAGTATTATGTGGCTAATTCTGATGTAAATCAGTCTTTCAAGGAGCTTGTAGGCTATGCTCAGCAGGGCTATTGGGCGGTAGCTCTGGGATGAGTCGCTAGGTTTTCCAGGTTTCAGGATAGATTTGATTTTAGCCCTCTTCATTGCGTCGGGAATGCGGCCCGTTTGAATTATGTTGGAGAAAAACAGTGATAGCCACCTCACTGTGTATTTGCCGCAGTGTTGGAGGAATTTTGGGTGGACACCATAAACAAATCCAGGGGCCTTGCCCGATTTTAGTTCTTCAATTGCAAGTGAGACTTCGTGGCATCGGAAGGGTTGGGAGTACGGTGTCTCGGTCAGGCTGGAGTGTTTAAGTGCCTTAAGTTCTCTCTTGACTTGTTGCTAGTTGTGGAGGGAGAGTTCTCACAGGCTGAGTTCATTCCAGCTCCGCTGAGCCTGCGTAAGAGGTCCCAAGCCTTTCTGCTTGATCTTTTAAAGTCAAGGTTTTCGACTGTTCTCATCCAGTTTTCTCGTCTTGCAGCGTCTAATGTGTGCAGAAGTTCGTCGGCTATTTGCTGGTCGCCGCTTTCCAGGAATTGTAAAGCTTCGTTCATTCCATCCTGGAATATACTCATCTCTGAAGCCTCTGGGTATGCTCTTTTTGGCCGATCTGATGACGGCGCCTACAAATCTCTTATAGTTTTCAGGGGACGGGGGGGTCCATCCCAAGATCTTGTCCAGGTATGTTGCAAACGTGGTCCAATCTGCTTTCTTAAAATTCCACCTTGGACGTGGAGTATGCTTATTCCTATTTCCTCCATTACAGGGTGGTGCTGGCTGTGTGGGAAGTCTATCAAGACTTTGCGGGTTGCCACTAGCGGGTGGTTGTTTTCATCTGCCGTGGAAAAGCACAGGTCGGGGTTATAATCTTGTTTCCAAGCAGCCGATCTGAATGTGCCGCGGTCCTTGATGTCAAACAGAAGGTGAGCATCGTTATGTTCAGCCCAGCGGACTAGGTGTTGGCCATTTCCATCGCTCCTTTCATAGTTTCATAGCTCATGATGGCTGTTAAAATCGCCAATCTAGAGGCCTGTACGACTTGCGGTGGCCATTGGGTATTTGGTGGTTTATAAATACTGTTTATAGAGATGTTACCGACGTGGACGACAATCTCAAAGGCGCTGTCTGTTGAAGACGTTGACTTCAAGCATGCATTTCCAATGTCGCTGCGGACATATGTTGCAGTTCCATATGCTTTATGGTATGTGGCCTCCATTAAGTCGTATCCATAGATTTTTCTTCTTGATGTTAATTGGTGTTCGTTTTCTGTGTGCGTTTCCTGAATCGCAACGACGTCAATGTCGTTGCTAAGTAAAATTTTATGCAGTATTTGGCAATTTGCTCTGCTTATGCCTTCAATGTTTATTTGGCAAACTTTGACGCTTGGTCCAAGTTTTCTTGTCGTTTGGTCCTCAGAAGGACCTGAGTTACTCTCGACCATTGTGATGATCGTAACCAGGAGTTCCTTCGGATTGTCTGGTTGCCATCCAGTTCACGTTTTACAAGGTAGAACTCTATCCAGGGTGCACCACGAGGAGACGAACTAACACTACACTCATACAATGAATAACTATGAATGATGTGGAAGAATGATGTGGAGGAATGATGATAGACATGTTTCAAATGATTGGGAAAACTATAGTTGTCTATTATTGATTACGTTGCTTAGTAACAACATAAGGGATTTCTTGATTTTCCAAATACTGGGTGAAAAAACTACTCACATCAATACATAATTATTAGTTTTTATATATCCATGTGTGCCTCTGTTTAATATATGAGTTGACTTTTGTATTGTATACATAATTATTAGTTATTATTTTTATGCATCCACGTGTTCCTTTGTTTAATCCTTTGTTTAATAGATGAGTTGACTTTTGTATTTTCCGTAGTGTAGATCTGTATTTTTTACTAAATAAAATATTTTTATGGAATTTTAGGGTTGAATCAAACCGAAAGGAAGCCAGTTTGGTTAAACTTTTTGTGTTTTGATTTGAGTTATATTACATAGACATTCAGGTAGGTTTAGAGATATTTAAAACCTACAATTTTTTATCGTAGAATTTAAAGTTCACACATAAATAAAAATTCTGTTTGTATTTTCCAATGGAACATATGTATAGTATTTTTCACGATAAATGGCTTTGACTTAATGACTGCAGTAAAAGTACCTGGGTCGATCCCATTGTGTAGGCAAGAGCTCAGCAATAAACAAGTATTAAGTGTCAAACTTTAGATAATTATGTATTCAATGTATGTAATTTAATAAGGATTGAGGTTCTAAGGAAAACAAGAAACGATACTCCTATGATATGTTTATATTAATTAAATCGAATTGAATAACCTAAATAAAACAGATTTTCAAATAATAGTTATATTTATTTATATTCATTGGGTATTTGCGGCTTCACCAACAGTGAAGATGAGAGTACCTTTAGTATCAAGATGTTCAATGGGCACCAGATAGATTAGAAATTGACGTCCAAATATCCGATAGATTCGTTCTATACAACAAATATAATCTATCAATAAATGTTGGACAAATAACGATAACATTTAATTGACTAATTTGTTTAATATAGAGGGAAGGATTATACATAAGATATATAGATAAAAAAAATTTAATAATAGAAAAATCAAACAAAAAAAAAACTCAGGGGCTAAAATAAAACACGTTGGGTACCCCCATTAAAAAGCTC